>OY282642.1:6367500-6807500 GCA_958299015.1 Tetanocera ferruginea
AAAATTAAAAGATTCATCATCAATTTACAATTTGTTGTTTGAATTACAACGAAGCTCATCTTGAATGAAAATATATACTAAAACCTTCGACCGTAAAATAATTGAAGTCAATAAACGTAGACAAGTTGTAAATAACTTTTAACAAGCTATGATTGCGTGCTCAAATTGTTCCATCACTCAAATATACACAAAGAGACTTCACCAAGTACTGCATTAACTACTTAATAATATTCGTGCGAAATATTATTTATAATCAGCGTATTTAATAATAATGCCATCCATGCGAAAATCGTGTTGATGCTGCTGCCAGTTGTTGGTGACAATGGCGAGAAAAGATCATAATAAGTAACGCAACTGCAATTACAACAAAACCATTGTTGGTCATATATATAAAAAAAAAACATTAAGAAGAAGAAGAAGAAGAAGTGCTTCAAAGTAACGAACATGGCTGAACAATGTGTCCAAGCAAACAAAAACAAAAAAAAAAAAAACACTCACAACAGTTGAAGTATTGATTAAAAGTTCAACGAACTAATCTTAAACTTAAATCTTAAATTAAACTATACACTGAACGAAATTTTGTTCTTAAAATCAGTGAACTCCATTCATGCACCGATTTCATAAGGCAACATATAAGAATAAATGTGTAATCCCTTTAGTTGTTCTCTGCAAGGGCACAAACAAGACATTGAATACCTCTATGGTTTTAAAAAAAATGTTCACTGTAAAAGATATTTTTAATCGATATTTATTCGATCGATTCGATATTAGGATAAGATGGGTTTTAAGATGGTTTTGTCATTCCTGAATTCCACTCTGTACATTTGCCATCAAAACTTGCCATCAATCTACAGGAATTCCTATCTCAAGCCTTACTAATGTCTTCCTAAGTTTCAGCAGCACCTAAATCGAAAAATTGAATATGTATGTAAATTTATTAGCCAAATAAACGTCCATACATATATGCATAAATAATACATAATAATCACCGGAAGTTGGCAAAATAAACATTATCGGCGAGGGGGAGATAGAGATAGAGAGCAAGAGAGATATGTGTGTAAGTTTATGTGTGTGAGAAGCTTCAAAAGTTACGGTTGAATGGTTTGCTGTGTGCTGTGATGCATAGTGATTGAGCCGATACGAAGGTAGTTAAGGTGATCAGAACGCAATATTTACTGATCATAAAATAAAAGCATTAAAACATAAACCGCAAGAATTGGAATGTTGCGTATGTGTAGGAAAATTTACAGTTGAGAAATACATGTACAATTATAGATGTTAAAGTGTGTAGCGAATTAAAAAAATAAAAATATTTTAAAACCTACAATGTTTTTATGAATTAAATCTTATAATCTTTAAAGACGTTGAACAAAGAAATAACTAAAATTATTCAAAACAAGTAAAGAAAGTCTTAAGTCGGTCTAGGCCGACTATGAAATACCTTAAACCCACTTTTCAAAAAAAAAAAAAAAAAAATTGTATTGTAAATGGGCGTGACCGTGGGCGGATGAAGTCCATTTTTCCAAACCATCTTTGTCTTGTCATAAAAAACATACGTGCCAAATTTTAGGTCTGTAGGTTAAACACATGCTTATTTATTGCGTTTTCAATTTTTGGGTTGTATGGGAGGTGGGCGTGTCCGTGAGCGTATGACGTCCATTTTTCCAAGACATCTTTGTGTTGATATAAAACACACACATACCAAATTTTATTGTTGTAGACTTATTATGAGCTGAGTTATACAGTTTTAAATTTTTGCGTTGTATGGGAGGTAGGCGTGTCCGTGGGCGGATTCCAAAAATATTCAATAGTGCAGATTCTTGGGTACATGTGACCATGTGTACCAAGTTTCATCCAATTATCTGAACTCCTTCTTCTTATCCTGTGTATACGGACAACACACTGACAGACGGACGGACGGACGGACGGACATAGATAGCTCGACTCACGTGGTGACGCTGATCAAGAATATATATACTTTTCTATACCGGACTCGCTTCGTTCTATGCGTTACAAACGTTTGCACAAAGTTAATATACCCTGACCTTTCAGGTTTAGGGTATAATAAGAAGTGTGCCCTGTAGATTTGTCGTCAAAAGCTACTGAATCGCTAATCCCAGCGATATATACCTAATTAAACATTCTTTACACTTTTCGCTCTTTGCTCCAAAACGAATTTGGTGAAGGTTGTCCAATTCGGTTGCTGTCTTGGAAGAATAATTTCAGGGTAGCATTGACAGCAGCTTATGTTCTCATGAGAGAAAATTTGCTGCTGACAGAAACATGTAATATGCGTTGGTCACATTCAGCTGTCTAAACTATTGTGATAGCTATACATGGGGTAACGATGTTATCGCCATGCTTTGTAAAGAAACGCTTTGTATTCCCCTGCTCACACCGTGATTGCCTTTCAAACAATCTACTCGTTTGTTGTTGCTTTCAATGTGAATTTGTGAATGTGTGTCAAAAACATTGAGAGCGAGAGCGGATGAACACAGATTGCAGCATTCAAAATTTGTTCATTTTGTGATTTCTGTACAGGACAGCAATCAAGCAATCTGGACAGTGCTGCTGGGTGGCGAAACAAAATTTTTGATTTTTTTTTTGCAGAGTTTGATTGGCGTGTCGTGTAAGCAACCAGCAATCAACCAGCAATCTGATTCTGAAAGATAGTAAGAAAAGTTCATTGATTGCCAATCAAACAATCTCTTGTAAGTTGGCCACATCAAATACCAGTGAAAACTTTACTGACAAATAAAAAATTTTCTATTTTGAAATGCATTTTTATGCGCACCTACATTTTCATGTGCATCAACTTTTGATTTACCAGTTGTCAACTGCTGAGTACGCTGAATGTGACCAATGAAAATTAATTATATACATTGGCGGATTATGAGCGCTCTCTTCTTTGTTATTTTTTTTGACCGATGAAAATTTTTAACATAAACGTCAATGCTACCTTGAAGTTATTTTACCATGGATTGCTGTAACAGGAGAGAAATATCATTGTTGTGTATGCACTAATGAGACTGTCATGTGACATATCGTGAGATTAAGGCTGATTTTTGAGTATTAGTATGACCAGCATCTATAACATATTGCTTGATTTTAGCCGTAAATAATTTAATATTACGGTTATTACCTCATAATTTGACGGTTGCTCAAAAAAAAAAAAAAAACACGCGTGTTGCAACGTACACGTGGCAGAAGTGAAACTTCTTTAACAGTAAGAAATAAGAGAGATTTTAGTGTGAAATAGAAAAAGAAAGTATCTGAAAAGAAAATCAATCAATAAGTGTCACATATTAACTTTTATCTCTTAATTTTTATTTTTTCCGAGAAAAATAACAGCTTTTTGTGCCTTATAGTTTTTTTGGGCAAAAATAGAAGTTATTTTCTGCCGTTTATTTTTCGGTCAAAAATATCAGGTAATTTATATTTGTTCATTTTACCAATAAAAAAATTTTGATATTATTATTTTCATCTCTGTCAAGCGGCCTTTACGAAAACACAAATTGCTTGATATTTTTGACCGAAAAAATTAAAGTCACAAAATAGCTGCTATTTTTGACCGATAAAATAAAAGTCAAAAGTAACCTTTATTTTCCTCGAAATATACTAGGCAAGAAATTAACTTTTAAAGAATGAGTTTCAAATTTAAAAGCTACTTAATATTCGTGAGGCTGAGGACATTTGTAACATAATGGTATATTTGAAAAAGTCTTTCGACAATTTTTTTCATTTGAAAATTGTAAAATAACAGTTATTTTAGGAACTTGCTTTAGTTCAGTTGGTGTTTTAGTTGCTTTCGAATGTCTTCCCAACATTGTTACTTTTTGAATGCTGAATTGCATTTGCATAGTTCTCTTTGAAAGAGCCTCCGAAAGCAGAGGCAAATCTTGTTCATTATTACCTCCTGCTTCCTGATCATAATAATTGCTATGTTGATAGAGGGCCTCATAAAGCAGCGAACGTTGATTGTTGAGTACATCAACTTGGTTGGCTTTAAAATTTTGTTGAGATGATGGCTGAGTTCCAGAATACATTTTTACAAAGCATCAGTGTGTTTTTTGGGGATTCGTTCTTTGTAGATTCACCAAAAAAAAAAATAATAACATTTTGAAACTCAGCTGTTCTTGCAATCACCTTACCTTCAAAATTACTTGCAGACCCAGCTGCGGCTGTATTCTTAAGAGCTCTTATTCGCTCTCTATATTCACGAACGCGTACTGCTCCTGTTTTAGCTATTTTTCTATTTTTTTTCCGTGCATACTTGTAGGATGAAAATTAATGTTACGGTTATGTTAATACTGTAATGTTAATGTTAAAGTAATGTCAATGTTAATTATGTTATTTTCAGTATGTTAAGCGTTTAGTTTTAATTACATTTTGTTTGGCTGTTTATCAATTGCCTACATGGCGTAAGGATATAAATTCCGTCTCTTAAGCAACGATGTTCGGAGTTCAATTCTCGGCAGCGGCAATAGTTTTTTTAAAATTTTCATATGAATTGAAAACGTTAGCCTAGCGTCACGAATAAGAGGCCTTGAAATTTCACTCGCCGCCGAAGAAGTTTCACTTCAAAAAGACTCGTTTCAAAGGAGGGAGTATTGGTCTTCGTGTAGAATATTTAAGCGATTATAAATATTTATATAAATTTTATAGTGTGTCAAAATGACAATTTTTATTTAGTTGCGGAGATTTCATATTTTCGTATTCTAAATGGGTTCCAAAGAAAAATTGCCCTAACAACTTATTCAGCCCAATCATGAAACATTTTCTCCCGGGAGTTGTAAATGGAAGCAGATAAAGATATCTCATTTTGCATTAAAAATTGCATTAAAAATGTCCAAAAAGTATTTTAACTTTATCTTAAAAACTGCCGGGAGAAAATGTTTCAGGATTGGGCTGATTGTCTAGCTGGTCTAAGTTAAGAATTATGGGGCCTAAAAAATCCAATAGATGACTATAATTTCGGCAGATAATTGCAATAAACGGCTTTTTCTACGCAAGTTATATCTAAAAACCAAGTTAAGATAAAACAACGAGGAATATTTTTGGTCAATTTTTATTTGGCCTATCTTTCCTATGAAATGTTCATTTTCAAAAAACAGTATAAAGAGGTACCCAAACAACTCTTTACCGTCAGAGGATTAGTTCTCAAATTATGACTCATTTGAATAAGATAGCATGTCAATATTAAATTTTTTATATTGTTAATTTTTGATTGAATATATTTGACATTACGGAGATTTGATATTATTTCGTAATTCTATTTCCCTTGGTTGCCAACCCAAAATTGACCTGCAAGCTTAAATCGTTTTTTCTTCTTATAATTGCAAATATTGTGCTTTATTTATTAGAGTTTTTATTTTTGTTATTTTGTTGTGCTCTCTGTTGCGTGTTGGAACTCATAAAAAAATATATAAAAAAATTTGAATAAATAAAAAAATTCACATAAATATTTGTAGAGTCTAAAAATATGACTCCAGTAACGATCATCACTAAAAGCTTAATGCGACAGATGTCATATTAAGCGACACTGCGCAGTTCGCTTTAGTGTTGCCTCTACATTGATAATGCTTAAAAATGTATCCATAAGTATCCACCTTGAATCCTCTTATATGTTTTTGCATCTGTATCAAGCATTTAATTTTAAACATGGAAAATGAATATGTTTTAGAAATGCTTCTATTTTTAAAAATAATACACAGAAAAACGATAGAACGTCATAAACTTATTTTTATTGCTAGCACACTGCCTGTTTTTTATTGATTCCTCAAAGTTTGGCGTGTCATGTTTGCGGTTCAGTAAAATAATAAAAATGTTCAAAGCATAACGCTCACAATTAAAAAACTGAACTTTATTCAATTATGAATTAAAACCTAAAATGTTTGGCTTTATTTCATATTAAGCGTATTTTTATAATGGAAGAAAGCATAGCTAAAACTAAGTTTTTCTTATTTCAAAGTACTTATTTCATTTAAATTTCTATCCAAAGCAAATGACATCCAAATAACCTTGCTTCAAAAATAAAATTTTATAATGGGTAAAAAGTGGAATAACTCTGCATAGAGTTACCTGTTTGCATTGAAACTAATATAAGAATAATATTGCCGGGACCCCGGAAGAACACTTCATCACTTTTGGATGATGAGCTGTCCGCGGATACGCCACACAGTGTAACGGCCAAAAATAGCTCATGAAAAAAAGTCACGAATTTGAAAAAATAAGTATTCGCATTGATAGTGAAGATCCTTAATAATGTGAATCTTTAAGCATTATGCGTTATACTTCCATTAATGTAAGTAATGCTTCTTATATATTGCCTTAAAAATATAACGAAATTTTAGTTTTTGCAGTTAAGTACTGAATATTTTCTAATACCGTTAAAACTTTAATAAAATTTTCATCTTTTAAAACCTTTAAACGGATATATGGCGTTCGATTTAGTTTAAAAAACAATATAAATAAATATTAAGTAAAAAATTTTCATACACCAAAAAAGCCAAGAAATCATAAAATAGTAAATGTTGTATATACTTACAAAAAAAAAATACACACCATTGATTTTTTTTTTATTATTAAGTATTTTTTAGAACAACTCTTTCTAAACACATTTCCAGAAAGTTTTGCTGAAATTTTTTGAAATCAAGGATTTTATGACCTTTTTCCCAGATCAGGGTTTTTTCAAAAATGTGCAAATTTTTTTGGAAAAATAAAATTTTTCTAATTTTAATTAAAAAAAAACGTAATGAAAAAAAAAATCTTTAGTATCTTCAGTTTTTGTTATTTTTAAGTATATTTCAGAACAACTCTTTCTGATCACATTTCCAAAAAGTTCTGCGGGGACTACGCAATATTAAGGGTTTTATGCAGGGACCGAAAATAACTGTTATTTTTCAATTTCTAAATGAAAAAGACACAATGAAAAAATTGACGCAGGACTTTTTCGAATATACCATTATGTTACAAATGGCCTCAGCTTCATGAATATTAAGTGCCTTTTAAATTTTCGACTGATTCTATAAAAGTTAAAAATTAACTGTTATTTTTTGCCTTTTATCTTTTCGGACAAATATAACCGTTACTTTTGACTTTTATTTTATCGGTCAAAAATAACAGTTATTTTGTCACTTTTATTTTTTCGGTCAAAAATATCAGGCACTTTGTATTTTTTTAAAGGCCGCTTGACCAATTAAAAAACTATTGATGCCATATTTAAATTGTGCACACCGATGAGACCCAAATAATGGTACCATTAGTTTTTTAGTCGGTAAAATAGCCTTTGAAAAAACACAAATTGCCTGATATTATTGACCGAAAAAATAAAAGGCAGAAAATAACTGTTATTTCCGACCGATAAAATAAAAGTCAAAAGTAACTGTTATGTTCGCCCGTAAAAATATAAGGCACAAAATAACTTTAATTTTTGTCGGAAAAAATAAAAGTTAAAAAATAATAGTTAATATGTGACTTTTTCGATAAAAACCAGAACCGGTACGGTCCCTGGTTTTATGTCATTTTTCCTACAACATGTTTGGGCAAAATATGCACCAATTGCCCACTTAAATAATTTTTTACAAATTGTTTAAACTTTTCTTGACAAATAAATATGTGAATTGAACATATTCTTGAATATGTATTAATATTAATATTGATTTTCTTCCCAATTGGAAGGCAAAAAACCAAAAATAAAAAAACACAAACTTTCAGTGATATTTAAAAATAAATTTTTTCTCATTACATTGAGCATTACTCGTGGATTTATTTGCCGATAAATATTCATTAAATACTGGTTCATGAGTGTATTATTGGGTTTCTTACTGAAGAGGTACTCGAGGCCAGACATAAAGAATTCTGTAGATTCCGATTAGAAAACACTAGGAAAAACCTTAGATAATCGACTAATAGTGACATTTTGTCCCATTTATTCAGTCTCCGATTTGGATGATTTTCGGATATGTGATAGAAGACAAAAATCTTAGGTCGACGTATTTTTTTATACGTGCTCAATCGATGGTTTAGAGTTTCAAACTCGCGTTCAAAAATCAGCGAAAATTTTGTTTTTTTGCTTTAATTTTGCTATTTTCTATGAAAACATTTACAAATTTGGTACCAAACGAAAACTCTAACAAAACCACACACGATAGCATCAATTTTTCATAAGAAAATTGTGTTGTAATTTTGTTGTTGTAATTTTTAGTAATGTTTAGTCGATATCGAGAGATGTTTAGTCGATATCGAGAGATCGAAAAGTTAACATTTCATAGGGCTTCTTTACAAAAAAGGTGCTTTTTCTTGTAAGTCTCATCGCACCAGTAAACAATTGATTTTTGTTGGCATTTTATTGTAATAAGTTTATTATTGCGGATTTTTCATTTCAGAATATATGGCAGGGCGACATTTTTATCCAACCAAAATTAATATTGTTCTTAATTTGAGAAATATAAACGTCTGCACCAAATTTCAATTCTCATAATGCTTTCTACATTTGGTCACACTTTGTATGAACTCGAGACACTGTGCGCCATCTGTTACTCTGTGGAGCAAACAAGCGTTACGGGAGTTTAGATAACCACGGAGCCTTATATCAGAAACAATGGTTAACCACAAATTAACACTTCAAAGAGCTGTTACTGCTCTTGATCCGTGCACGAAACGGCCATCGTACGAATGAATATAACGATACTCTGTTTACGTACGAACGAATTAGGATTTAAGCTTAGTACTCTGTTCAGTTTCATGTGAAATTTCACTCCAATCTCTATACAAAAAACGATAGCTGTGAAACACTCGTGAAAATTTTGACAACATGTTCGTCAAATTCGTACTCTGTTTTGCAGTGAAAAATACTCGCAACATTCTCTGGCAATATTCTTTCACGACAATTTAATTAAACTGTGTATTTATTTTGAAGCATTGTTGGGTTTTTCAGTACAATTGTACTTTTCAGTACAATTTTATAATAAAAAGTACGTAAGTACCACGAAGACATTTTTAGTACATTTTCATACACTTGGTCTTCGTCATATCAACTTTCTTTGCTTTTTTTGTATTTCTTAAAGTTTCAGTGCCTTTTTTTGTGCATTTTTACAACCATATTTACAACAGTGATGATATTTGATAATTTTGGAAGGGAGTTTTTTACTCTTCTGAAAGTACTTTTTCGGACGTGAAAGTACCTTTTGTTAATCTATATACAAATAGGAGTTAAAAACAATTTTATCTAGTATTTCTCAACCGATATTGATAATTTTTTTTTAAATGTATCAGAGTGTGAAGTAGAAGTGCACCAAAAATTATGTATCTATCATTATAAAAAGGCAAACAAAAAATTGAGCGAATTTCGACCCCAGGCGATACAAGTATTATTAAATAAGCTTTTGGTTTTTTTTGCTGAGGCACTAGGGGTGGCACAGTCATACTTGGAGATCTTTAGTAACGGGATTTTGATACCCAGGAATCTTGAATTTTGTGAGGTTCGACAAAAAATTGGTTTTGAAAAAAACAAATTCGGAGTGGGGTGGGATTAAGTTGTGCCACATCGGTGTTGAAGGTTGGTGGGAAGTGGACAAATTAGCCGAAAACCTTCATAACTACCCAAGTGTTGTCCCTAGAGGGGTGAAATGTTCGACCGACCCCAAAAAATTTTATTCTCCGAAATTTTTCAGGAACAAACCTACCCTAATCTTTTGGTTTTTTCTTTCCAACATTTTATCGCAATATACCAACCCTATATTTCCAACCTTTAAAGGGGCACCTATACATGCATTTTTAAAAAAACTTTTTTTTTTAAAATTGGCTTCCATCGCTCCCAGGATGCATTCCAATAGGCTGAAATGAGAGACCGATCCAAATTAACTTTTCTTCTCCAAATTTGTATCGAGCATACAGCATACCTGTCGTAAATAAGAAATTAGTAATTTTTTAATTATAATTGTAAGACAATTTGATTCAAATAAATTTCTTTTTTCATGGCATGGATATGTATTTCTTTCGATTTTCGACGACGTCTTGATGCAAAAAGATTCTTTCCTAATATTACGCCTCTTTTTGTGGCGTCGTTGACAACGTGTAGATTACTCAATATTCCTTGCGCTCTTTGGTAATCTTCACGCTCATTCCAGGTTTCTGGATCAGCAGCAATCAAATCAGTTGAAAATCCGAAGCCTGCGAAAATTCTTGCTTTCTCAGGAATGACGTAATGGCTCAAAACTTTTTGTAATTCCTGATTCACTTTCTCCGATGCCAATTGAATCTTTTTTACATCTCTTTTAAGCCAACAATGTTTACTGGACGAGCACGTACTTGATTTCCGTTGCTGCCGATATCCTAGCTATCATCTTTCTCGTCTTCTTCGTTTACATCAACGACATTATCAGACGATTCGTCCGTCTGAAAATCCATCTGAAAATTTTTTGATCGGATAACCCAAATAAATAGGTACTGTTAAACTTCTCTTTAATCTTCTGTTAAACCGAACAATTTTGCGGTTTCAATATTGGGAATAAAATGTTAATCATGCGTGACGTTTACTTTTTTTGATGATTAGTGTATCCGAAAGTACTTTTTTTGGGCTTAAAGGAGTTGGGGACTTTCGAAAATCGAAAGAAGGTAAAAAATTAGATATCCACTACAAATATCATCCCTGATTTACAACACATTCAAACGAACTACCACCCTGATCAGCTCTACTATGTTATTTTTCTATTGCATGATCGTCTCTTTCTAGCACGAAGGCATTAAAGTCAAATAAATTGAATTGCTTGAAAACTTAATTTTTGGGCCGGCTCAGGTAACCGCAACTTGTGATTAAAATTTAAAAACTGAATGTAGAGTATTATATTTATTTAACTATGTATATATATTGAACTGTTTGTCCATTTCTATTAATTTAATTTTACTTTAAATAATATATTAAATACATCAAAAAAGTTTATTATTCATGGAGAAAAAACATTGTACAATTTGATGTCAAAAAGTACAATTTTTATTTTGATTTGGTACAATTTTGGAAAAGTTATTTCCCATCCCTGTTTTGAAGTGAAAAGTGACAGTTGTCGTAATATTTTTTTATGTTTATTTTTCTCTATTTTGAGAAGTAAAGCATGACTTTCTCAAATTTTTCAATTTCTTCGCAACAAAATATTTGTCATAATTTTCACGCAACAAAAATATGAATGTTGCATTTTCAAACAGAGTACTTGGCTTTACAAGTGAAAATAATACATCGAGAAAGGTTTTATAGCAATAAATACGTTTTTTTATGCGTTAACGTTGAAAAAACTACGGAATAGCGTCTAGTCCCAAATATACATTTTTAAGTAATAAGTATATTAATTTTAAGTTATACGTTCACGGAACAGACAATTTGACCCTAGATTAAAGTTCCAATCTGTTCACGGATTCACTGCTTACATACGGCAGATTCCTGTTGTCAAGTGATAATCTAATCAAAGGTCACAACTCTAACCGAGAGCACCATAACAACAATCCTGAAGCCTCCAAACAAGTTGTTAATGCCAAAATCATAAATTATTATATTTTTTTTTTTTTTTTTAATTAAATTGTAACATATTGACTTAAGCTCACTCAACCTTGGAATGTACAAAAAAACCTTGTGTATGTCCATGCGTTAAATTTTATTGCTGACGCACGAGCTTCTTAAATCCTTTTGAAATTGCAAAAAATTCTCCTACGCCGAAGTTAATAGCGTGTGGTTTGCTCTGATGTTTTTGATGCGTATTCAAGGCCCAGAAAAAAAAAATTTTAATAAAAGAAAAAACAAAAAAGCAATAAAAAAACAACGAATTAAATAAGTAATCATTTATATGCAGCTGTCTGAGAGAATTGCAGGCGCTTAAAAATTTCAAGGAAACCACGCAGAAATTATGGTGCTTTGTTTATACGCCGAATTCTTTTTACAGTTTCGTTTATTAAAATGTTGCTGTTGAATTGAATACTGTTTTGTTTTTAAGACTTACAAAATACATGCATTGAACTCTTATCAAAATCAAATATATTTTTAATAATCCATATTAAAAGTCAACAATTTTATATAACAGCATGTAGAGATTAGAAGCAGCACAACAGGTTGTCTCTGTGATTGCAATTGAATGTGAAATTAAATTATCGCATGACATTTTTTACATAAATATCATGTAATTTGAACTTCGTACTCTGTGTTGAGCTTTCGACTGAACTCATTATTGATTTTTTTTTCTAATTTCAATAAACTAAATAATTACTTATTTTGAAATAAATAGCGTTTGTTTTTATATATTGACACTTTTCTAATGCACACATAATAAACTTTTGTCATATATGTATATTTGTACAGGTATATGTATGTAGTATGCAGCTAAATACTTTTATATTAGACGTGCAAGAAAATTTATTTGCACTCATTGTCAGTCAAATGCTGATTTCATTCCTTAGCTCATTTCTATTTATGAGTGAGTGTTTCAGTGACTATTTTGGTTTATTTCCTCTTTTTTGTTTTTTTTTTTTTTTGTTTCTTTTGGTTTTTTGAAAGATCTATATAAATTTTAATGAAACATGATTATATAAGCTTAGAGCAAAAATATTGATTTTATATTGCGTGCTAAGAGGAGTCGCAAGCGACAGAAAAAAAAAAACAAAAAAGAACGTATGCCATAATATTAAAGTGCTGCTGAACGCGTTGTGTTGTTGTTATTTTTTAATGGCTTAAATCGATCAAGTCGGCTGACAGCATATGTTGGTAACATGCGGTCAAGACATTTAGGCCAAAAGCGATTCCCTGTAAGAGCTAAGAAAACAAAAGCAAAAACCAAGAACATGTCCAAAACAAAACAAACGAAAAAATACAAAAAAAAAAGAAAAAAACAATTAAATAAGGTCATGACTAACCCGTAATAAATACGTTGCTTTCGTATTTGATTTTTTTTCCTGTTCACGCTGATGCTGCATTTCATATTAAAACACCAACAACTACAACAACAACAACAGCGGCAGCAGCAAGAAAACCGATTCAAAGAATATAAAAATCAAAACAGAAGGCGTCTGTAAACAAGTTTGGGTTGTTTTGCCTTTTCTGTTGTTCTTGTTGTTGTTGTATTTCTGGATATGTTGCGAGATGTTGGCAACATTTTGCTAAACTGTTTCATCAAAGTCGCCTCGTAGTGTGAGTGCGTCTGTACTTGTGTTGTTTGTATGATAGTTTTGTGTGTTTAACATTTATTTAACTTTTTATTATTATCTCAATATATTTGTTTATACTATTTGTTGTTCTTATTCTTTTTTTATTTTGGCCAACTCCTACGCACATCATTTGTTAAATAAATTGTTGTTGTCTGACGTTTGCATCTTCGTTCTTTGGTATTCTGTTGTTGTATTGCTTTGCTTTGCTTGTCGTCGCTGTGCTGCTGCATGTTGTTGATTTTAAGCAAAACTTGCGGTTTTAGTCACTCGGCAACAACAACCTGAAATTTTGCACTCGAAAGCGTGACTCACACTGATGACATTCCTCTGTTGACAAGTTCACTGTTGTCACTACTGCATAGCATCATTTTTTCGCTTCAAAAATACAGAGTGATCGTGATCAGTGGTTTTTTTCTTCGAATTTTCATATAATTTATCAATTAAATCAAGTGACATAAATTAACTAATGTTTTGTAAATAAAATGGGCTTGAAAAGCACTTTGCTACAAATCAAATGAGCCATTCGAAAGAATGAACCATTTAACCCTTATCCTGTATTCATGGGTCTGACAAATTGCCCAGAATGTGTTAAGCATTGAATATTTTTGCAAAATTGGGTGCAAAAAAGTTATTTGCAAATCCCATTCCGAAACAACGATAAGCTGCACTTATAGAATAAAACATGAATAGAAATAACATAATAATAATAATACAGCATAAGGGTTAAGGAATGTTGGAATTATTTCCTCTCGTTTGCTATGTATGCTCTTTCCAAATCATTAATTTTGTATACAGAAATTACCGTTACTTCCTTCTAAATTCTGCCTGATTCGAATGCAAACAATAATTAAAAATTGCAAATTTTCTGAAATACGACTTCGTGGGCAATTGATATCCCAATATCACTGGGATATGAGAAAAAAATCCCAGAACTGTAGTTTGTTCAGAACCACCAGAGGACAGTAACATCGTTATTGAAATATCAGCTGTTTGACAACTTGGTGGTGTGGTGTGAATGTGGGAATGTGTTGTAATATTAAAGGAGATGGATAAAAAAAAAAGATTTTTAGTTCAATGGTTTTATTTTGTAAAACGAACGCAGTCACTTCACTTGCCCTGTTGGAATATGAATCCTCAAAGACGAAGTCTTCAAAGCCGTCTCGAAGACAAAGTACGCATAGTCAGAGGAAACGCTAACGTTCTGAAAGACAAGCTATTAGAATGTCAGCAAAAATCCTTAAATATTCACCCATAAAAAATTTGTTCTATAAATCTCAGAGATCAATTCAATGCTTGTTTATACTATGCATCCGTTCTGGAATACATGAACGCATGCCGTCCTTGAAGACATTGCAACAACATGTCTTGCAAGTCAAATTGGTATTTTGTTTGAAAATGTCTTCAAAGACAACCATGGAAATGGTCTTCGAAGACGGTTCGGTCCATTTCAGGTGGAGTTTATTTGATTGACAATGCCATTTTTATGTGAAGTAAAACAAAGTCTCCCTCTCTCTCTCTCTCATTGAAATTTTGCAACGAAATATGTTACCAGACAAAAAACCCCAAGTGATTTGATTGCGTTCGTTTTACAAAATAGGGCATACACAATTTTTACAAAAAAAACAACTTTTGGGTCATATTTTATCTAAACATTGGTCATCTGAACCTTCTTGGAATTTTTTTTGGCAAAAAAAAAAAAATTTTAAATATTAATGGTCAGTTGACCATTGAATGGTTCTGCTGAATTAATTTTTGTCAAGTCCTTTCATATAACTTTTAAGCAAAAAAAGAACGGAATGACAAACAGAGCCGGACAATTTCGCTGTGGCAAGGGCGTTGTTAGAAATCGATCGCAAATAAAAGATGGGTCGGAAACAAACTGCGTCTGCGAAATTATGGTTAGTCGTGTGACAGAATCAGTGAAATCAGAGCCGTTTTATTTTATAATAGAGTTCGATAGTAGCCAAAATTCGACCTTTTAACGTACATTCTCCGTTGATTCGATACAAAATTAATGTCATAAACAAATTTTCTTCATAAAAATTTGGCAAAAAAAAACTTTAAAAAATAGTCGTTTTTTTCGTATTTTTCCTTCTCCGCACTCTGATTCATTTAAAAAAACAATTATCAAAATCGGTTGAGAAAAACGGGAGGAAATGGTTTTTAACTGTTTTCCCTACGCCTATTTATATATAGATAGTATAATAAAGCGATTTTAAGGAAAGGAAGGAAAAATTTTCAAAACCAACCTCATGCTGGTAGACGACGTAAACTAATCAGCAGTGATGAGAGGACACTGGTCGTCAAAACTAGAAAATCTGCATCATTATAATTTTTGCCGACTTACGTTCAAATACGAGATTTACCATGTCATTAATTTTTTGGCTGAACTCTTTTTTATTTACAAATTCTTCTAATGATCACGATCTGGTAAATAAAGGATGCTACCATATAGCTCCGCAGGTCACTAAATTTGCAGAAAATTTCTGCAAAAATATTAAGCAGAGCAAATGTTTCTACATAGACCATGTTGCTGATCGCTGTAATTATTTTACCATAGAATTTTGTTTCATTTTAAAAAGAACATTTTCTAAATTTTTTTTAATTTCCAAAAAATGTAACTGTTATGACAGTTGTTCGATATAAAGTGAAGGAACTTTTGTGTTATTAATTTTAATTAATTTACTTAATTTTAATCAAACTTAAATTAATGGGATTTCCTGAGATTACTGAGCGATCTTATCAAATACGATTCCGAAGGGTGTTGTCTTCAGAATTTATTGCTGAATCAGGTGTACCTCAGAGTAGCCACCTTGGTCCACTTCTGTTTATTTTAGCATTTAATGACGTCACACACGTCATTGAACACTCTCGTCAGAAGATATGAAAATATACAGAAATATAAATACTAAAGATGATTCTAACCTACTCCAGGCTGATCTGAAATCCTTTGAAGTTTGGTGTTCTAAAAATAATATGTTTCTCAATCCTAGTAAATGCCAAACTATGACCTCTTCGCGAAAAAGGAGTAATTTATTATTTGATTACAATATAAAAGATACTGCTTTAAGTCGTGTAGATGCAGTCAAAGACCTTGGTATATGCATGGATCCTAAGTTATCGTTCAACATTCATATTGATAATATTTGTTAAAAAAGCGTCTTTAATGCTTGGATTTATAAAACGCTGGGCCAAAGAATTCAATAGCATGATCACAACTACAACGTTGTTTTATGCAATAGTGCGTCCTTACTTGGAGTATGCAAGTCAAGTCTGGTCCCCAAGTTATAATGTGCATGTTGAATGAATAGAGAGGATCCAAAAACGTTTTGTTCGGTTTGCTCTGGGGGGCTTAAGTGGAACTGACATTTCAAACCTATCTCCTTATGAGAATCGTTTAAAACTATTAAGATTGCAGTCACTTAGTGAGCGAAAAGGGTCTGCAGATATCGTATATTTACACCAACTTATAACCGGTGTATTTGATGCTCCAGAACTCCTTTTTCTTATTTATTGTAACACTAACCGTAGAAGTAGTAGAAACGCAAGCAACTTAATTTATTTACCAATCAGTAGCACGAATTATATGTTAACTGCTCCTTTAAACCGCATGAGTACCTTGATTAACGACTCTAGCGTTTTTGATGTTAGCTTGTCAAAAGGTCAACTCAAAAAGAGATTAAAAGAGATTATGTAATTATAGATCTTTGTATGCATGGCTAGTAGTTATGTCCTGTGTTGTCCCTGAGCCCAATCCAAACTTTGGATGGTCAATTTTTTCCGCATTAACTTGTTTTTAGCCACTGGAATCCTTAACATAAAATTTCTTTTATGCTATGGGTCGTGGCATGTATAAAGCTAAAAAAAAAATGTTGGCTGAGTGCTTACCAGAGTCTACAAAAATCGCAATGAATCAAGATTCATCGAAATTGATCAAGTAGAACTCGAGATACCTTAAAAGCCGATTCGAAAAAACTTGTTTCGAGAAACACGCGATTAGATTTTCTTCTACGAACGATTATATATGAATATATGAACGATATACGCATATAATAAATGTAAAAACTTTTTTCTATTTCATATTTTTTTTCTAAAATTTTGTATAAGTATTCTTAAGACCTTAAGGGGAGACATGACATTGGCCGTTTTTTGAAATCGTAAAAATAATTTTGTATTTTAGTAAATATTCTTAAAATTCTAAGAAAAAAAATTTCATGGAAAAATTCCTACGGATTCAAAAGTAGCAGCTGGATTAGTGAGAGCACATTTTTATTTTTCTTTGCATTTTTCTTTGTTCACAAACTTTGAATGCGTTTATATCGAAACCATGTTTTTCGAACTGTTGCGGCACTAGCGGTTTCATTTTTTGACGAAATGTTTTTTTTTTTTTATTTTTTTAAACTTGATTCGCTATCGTATGACACGATAAATAAGATTTTTTTAATTTTTTTTCGATTTTTTATGAATTTTTAAAGTCAATATTTTTTTCGAAAAAACACACTTTCAAATTTGGAACATCACCAAAAATTGAACAAAAAAAAAATTTGAAAAAAAGCTCCCATCATACGATAACCAATTTTGTTAAGATTCAAATAAATAATTTTTTTTTCCAGATCGGACAATTTTTGCGATACCCAGCGCTGCAACCACGAGGCCCCGTTTTTTTCTCTGCCGCCATTTTGGAACCATGTTGGAGTACAAAATGTATTTTTTTAATTTGTTTTTCTTGTAAGTTAATCAATTCAAAATTTTGGAAAAATGTTTGTTATTGACTGAGTTATGAATTTTTGAAAAAAGGTCTGTTTTCTCTGCCGCGAATGTTATGTCCCACCTTAAAGAACAATATTCCAACAAAAATAAAAAATAGATTTTTTTTTCACACTGTAATAGTACCTTAACAGGAATTTCATAGTCTTATTATAAAAAACGAATAAATTTTTTACACAAGTTCCCTTAAAAAAGTTTTTTCAAGAAATTCGAATATTTTAATAGAAAACAAATTTCTCGGAATATGATAAAAAAGGCATCATATTTAGAGAAAAATGTGGTGACCGTGGCATGCAGGTTAAGTGTGTGGCTTAGCATGATCGGAGCCCGGGTTCGATCCCCAGTCGCGGCGAAAAGTTTTTTTCAATAAAAAAATTTTCTGATCGGTCACCACCTCTCTGCAGACAATGGCAAACCCCAGAGAGTAAATAATGCCATGTAAAGCTTCTTGAGAACATGAGCCGTTCGGAGTCGGCATAAAACATGTAGGTCCAGTTCTCGGTCAAATGTGTACAAACATTTAATAACACACACAACACAATTGATCATAAGAAGCTCGGTCAAAGTCCTTTCAAGGGCTGAAATGGCCAATTTGTTTTTTTTTTTGTTTTTATTTAGAGAAAAATGGTTTGGACTTTGCTCCAGAGAATGCCTTTCTCTAAATGCAATCCTAAAAATTTTCTAAAAACGATAAATAGCTTCTAAGAAAAAGATAAATATATAAAAATATATCGTTTTAAGAGAAAAAGACTTTTTATTTTAAAAAAAAAAAACATTTGTTTTTATTGAAGAAAATACTTCTCATAATGAATTTTTTATCAAAATATAAAAAAATTTTTCACATTTAATAAATTTTTCTCTATAAATTCTTGAAATATTTCCATTAAAATATTTCAATTTCTTAGAAGTGAAGAAATATTTCTTCGAAAATGTGAAAATTTATTCTAATTGAATAAAATTTTATTAGAGAAATTTTTCACTGGAGAAAGATATGTGTTTTTTCAGAGCGTACTATTTGGACATCTTAAACATATAGCTTTAAAAATAGCCATTAAAGCACTATTAATATATATTCAAAATAAAAAAAATAACAAAAAACGGCTTAAAAATGTTTTGACATTTATTTTCCTTCATCTAATACAAAATTTTGTTTATAAGCCGGCTACTTTGAAAGCATTTTCTAATATAAATAACGTATGCAAACAAAAAAACAAATTTTTTTTTAAGGAATAGCTCTACTACCTCAAAACCTTTTAGAAATATATTTTGTATTAACAGAATATTTTTTATAATACCGATTGTGAGTCTGATATGAGAAGTTTTGAAATAGTGAAGCATTTTTAAATCAAAAACTTCGAAAACTTTAAATATTCAATTTTGGCACTATATTTCTGTATTTGGCGGCCTCTGAGTGGTAAGCGTGCTTGACTGCCAATCCAGACGTTACAGGTTCTAATCCCGATCAGACTTATGGTTTACCTTTCATTAATTCTTTCCTCATGTTTTATTAACTGAAATTTAAAATTCATCAATATATATAACGACTTTGTAAGTTGTTGTTGGTGGTAGAGATGTTTGTGGCATGAGTTGTTTATTAACTTAAAGGTAAATAAGGTAAAGGTAAAGGTAAAGGCATAAAATATGCCTTAGATTTAAATTATTCGCATGTGGATATACCTTTCCGCCACTCATACAACATTCTACACATTCTACACTAGCTTCTTTTGATTTCACTTTCTCTCCTACTTATCTATTTCTCCATTTCCGAACCAAGGCAGACTTGATTGAATAGCTTTGACACCTAAAATCATTGGTTCAACGCTAAAAAACAAGATCGTGATCATTACAAGAATTTTTAAATAAAAAAGATTCTGGCAGCATTTAAGCAAGTACAACAACCAGTTTTCGTAACAGAAGTTACGCATACGATTTAAACGATTTATTTAAAAATAAAAAAAAATTAGCGAAAAATTACCATAAGTAGGCAAATGCTGCAGAGTTTCTAGTTTTGGCAAGTAATTTCACAAGAGATTATAAAACCTAAATTCAAAAACGATGACCTCAAAAAAGTTGCACAGTATAATGAAATATATACTAACAACAAAAATAACAAAGAAAGTTCTAAAAATGTCATCGCACAAACGTAAAATATTAAAGCTTATCTAACCGATATTCCACTCAAATTTGCTATAGAATACATTACATCTTAGACCTGTCGCGGTGGAGTTTGGCATTGCGTGCAGACGGCGGTGTTGATAATCTTAAATAAACGCAAACCGCCCCTCCAATTTGCGCGACTGTTCCACCATTTTCTTTCTCTTTTTTGTTATACTACCTGGTTTCTTTTTAATTTTTTTTCCGTAGCTCTAGCCCAACTCCTTATCAGTTAAGAATTATTTTGTTTGCAAAAGGAGTTTCCGTTAATAAGTTAAATAACTGCTGAGTAAATAAATCATATTAATATTATTTCATGTTGAAAATCCGTCAAAATGAATTGAAAATATTAACTATAAAAGTTGCGCTCAAACAAACGGTTAGCATCAGAAAAATATTCCGAACCAATGTGGGTTAACAACTGATGAATTATGCGCCTAATTAAACTTATTTAACTGATGAATTATGCGCCTAATTAAACTTATTTAATGCAACTCTGACTGTAGGCAAATAAAAACTACTAATTAATGAAATAACTTAACCTTTAAGAAATGAATTTCCACATTAAATAATTAGGAGTTGTTGAAAGAAACGAAACAACTCCTCATTAAGACTTGTTTAATTCATTAATAGAATTAATAGAAGTTATATTTAACAATAAAAATTTATTAATAATACTAACTCACAGGAGTTATTTGATGAGCAAAAACTTCTAATTTCGTATGAAAACATTAGTAATCATTTCGTCTTTTTTTTTTGTTAATAGTGCCACTTATTTGAGACTTAAATTTCAGGTCAAGGTTTGTAGGTTTTAATTTTCATAAAAAAGTTATTTTTTCTTATATTAGAAACAACATTAGTCGATTTTCATAACATGCATTCTGGCTATAAATTACTTTAAAACAAATTATCGATTTTTATTCTGGTTATTAGTAACGTGAAACAAAAATAATTATCGATTTCATTAAAAAATCGTTATAGTTAAAACATTTGATTTGAAATATATGAAAATATTTTTAATTTTGGAACCAACAATATGGGTTCCTTGCTTGTCTATTGATCAAATGTTGATGTATGTATTTCCATATTTAATTTTGAAAAGAAAAAAAATATCTTGTGCATCAATTTGATGCAGATAAAAATATGCCATTAATTCATTGGAATTTTGTAATATTTTTTATTTTATTTTGTTTTTTTTTTTTTATGAATAATGTTGGTTTATTTTTTTTAATTAAATACAATACTAATGCATGCAAATTTTACACTCAATTGTCACAACACAATTTGTCAAGATGTTAAATCCAAACACAATATTTCAATTCGTTGCAACAATAACTGTTAAACTTCAACTAATTTGTTGATGTTCACATGTAACAATACGATCTTTTATTTTATTTTCTGCAAGGTTTTTCAATCTTTGACTAATTGATGCTTGCTTTCAGTAATTTTTAAAAGCTTTTTACTTATTTACAAATGTTTTTTTAAATGCTTAATCTCTATGTGAGAAACCAACCAAAAAACGTGCATTCATTTACCATAATACATACAAAAATATTCAGCCCACTTTTTGTTTTTTTTTTTTTTTTGCAGTAGTGAATTTGCTATTGGAGTTGCTTTTTGTAAGAATGCCTTGGTCATTTCCTTTTTAGTATGCAATTTCCTGTAAAACTGTTTAAATTTAGTGTATATTGATGCAGCTTTTTTTTTGAGTGTCAAATTTTGCACAGTAATAATTCAAATTTGGGACATATTTTTATTATGCTTAGCTTTTTCTTACATTACTTCAATGATGATTACCTTACAAGTTGGAACTTTCACATTTGGTTTTTTATGTATTAATTTGAATCAGCAATTTCTATCCAAAGGTAGAAGGTAGGGTTAAAGATGGACTTTTCTTTTGTGGCTCTTAAAAACTTTTATTTAATGTACATTTTATATAAAATTTTTAGCTCTGCTTTGGACGCATCACTTTTACTTGACCTACATATTGTACTGAAGTTCTGAGCACACTTTTTTTGTGTTAAATATTACAAAAGTGGTCCGTCTAAAATGCGACTTTTCTTGTTTTAAATAAAATGAAAAATGCTATGAATCTGCCGTGAAATAGAATGCTTTTCTAATAGAAAACAAGTAAAGTAAGTCTAAAGTCGGTCTAGGCCGACTATGAAATACCCTTAACCTACTTTTCCAAAAAAAACAAAAAAAAATAATGTTATTGAAAATGGGCGTGTCCGTGGGTGGATGAAGCCTATATTTTATTTGCATTTAAATGTTGCTGAAAAATTTACACATACCAAGTTTTATTTCTGTAGCTCACAGTTAATGCCTTTATTGTGCTTTCGCTATGGGAGTTGGGCGTGTTTATGAACGGATTACTCCCAATTTTTGAACACACCTTAGTTTTGGTATTAAATACATACATACCAAATTTGATCTCTCTATGACAAACATAATCCTATTTATTGCATTTTAAATTTTTGGGTTGTATGAGAGTTGGGCGTGTCCGTGAGCGGATGACACCCATTTTTGGTATAAATCTTTGTTTTCATACAAAACACATACACACCAAATTTTATTGTTGTAGATTAATTTTAAGCTTATTTATGCAGTTTTCAAATTTTGCATTGTATGGAAGGTAGGCGTGTCCGTGGGCGGATGACGTCTATTTTTCAAAACCGTCTTTGTTTTGTCATAAAAAACATACGTCCCACATTTTATCTCTGTAGGTTAAACAGAGGCTTATTAATTCCGTTTTAAATTTTTCAGTTATATGGGAGGTGGGCGTGTCCATGAGCGGATGACACCCATTTTTCGAAGACATCTTTCAAATTTCATCATCATCAAATTTTATTGTTGTAGGTTAATTATGAACTTATTTATGCAGTTTACAATTTTTGCGTTGTATGGAAGGTAGGCGTGTCCTTGGGCGAATTCCAAAAATATTCAATAGTGTAGATCCTTGGGTTCATGTGACCATGTGTGTCAAGTTTCATACAATTATTTCAACTCCTTATTCTTATCCTGTGTATACGGACAACACACAGACGGACGGACGGACATAAATAGCTCGACTCACGTGGTGACGCTGATCAAGAATATATATACTTTTCTATACCGGACTCGCTTTGTTCTATGCGTTACAAACGTTTGCACAGAGTAAATATACCCTGACCTTTCAGGTTTATATTATAAAAACGCGCCTCTTTGTCGAATCCTGTCCAACTTCTTGATGGCGGTTTTTAATAATCATAGTTACCTCTATATCAACTATTTAAAATTTCAAATTTCAAACATGCTATTTTCCAAAAAATGCCGCGACCTTTGCTTTATCTCTTCCACTTTTTCGTCGTGATTTGTGCTTATTCTACCTACCTCTATATGAAATATCAGTACCCAAGACAATATTAATAGTAAAACATAGTAAGTATTTAGTAAGCATTTAAGTAAGTTATATTAGTATTAATAGTAAAACATAATAGTAAAACGCCCTGTTTTCAAATCCCGCCTACTTTCTTGACCATGCGTTATAATTCATCGTACCGCTGTATCATATTTCAGTGTATTTATAATATTACTACTCCCCTTTATCGAAAACGTCCACTTTTTGAAATTACCTCTTTCGTGTGCACTGAACCAAAAAAGTGCACACTGAATACAATAATTATGAATTTTTACATGAACTGAATTTTGGTTCAGGTTTGGATTAAAAAATTTTTTTGAAGCTTGAGCTCCAAGGCAGGTCGTCGTTTGAGAAAAGCAACCATCATACTTGATCCAAATGCATCAGATGATGTGCAAACACTCTTACCGCGGCCAGTTGGAATTCGCATAGTTTTTAATCTGTGACATGAGTCACATGAACTATTCATGACATCAATGTAGAAAGGATAAAGTAAGGTACATGTGGCAGAAGTGAAACTTCTTAAATAGTAAAAAATAAGATAGATTTTAGTGTGAAATAGAGAGAGAAAGTATCTGAAAAGTAATTCAATCAATAAAAAAGTGGAATAATATTTTTTTTATTCAATATTTACATCCGGGGACCCTGCCGGTTATGGTTTTTATCGAAAAAGTCACATAATAACTGTTATCTTTTAACTTTTATTTTTTCCGACAAAAATAAAAGTATTCAAAGCATTCATTACAGTTGTTACCCTACGGACAAAAGAACCGGTTCAGAACCTATCACGTGAAAGGTTCCAAAGTGATGGTAACCGGTTCCAATTCTGCCACCAACATATGAAACCAACCGGTCCCTTTTACATGGCGTTGTCATTGACAGGGGTAAATTAACACCGGCTAGATACATTTGCACCAATCCTAGAACCGGTTCAAAAATATATCGGCAGGTGTCAATTGACACCTCATAGATACCTTTGGACCTAATCAGTAGCCGGTCTTTTTATAGCACAGTTACACTTATACGCACGTTGATAATGAGCTTGCTAGCGTTCACGTTTAGTGCTCGACTGACCTGGGTTCAATCCCCGGCAGAACAACAAAATTTTTTTTTTTATTTAAAATATTTTTTTTTAATAAAAAATTAACTTTTCAATTTTTTTCAAGATGTTCAGCAAATTTATTTTGAAGGTTAGTTTTTATTACGCAGTTAATGAAACGGAATAAGAATTTAAATTATTAAATTAAAATTGTTGATATACATGTAGTATACTTACACAGCCATGGTTCGAACCCACGTACACCGCGTAACAGTCTAGCGCACTTCCACTGAGCTATTGGTAACGATAAGACAAATATAGCAAAACGCATTTAGAAACTATCGGTCCCGTTCTGAGTTATATCGAACCTGTCCTGTGATAGGTTAAATAAGAACTGTTACAGGACCGGTCACTTTAGGGCAATTGACCCTGCTTTCGCCGTAGGGAATGTACTGCATTCAAAGCATAAAGAAATAAAATTTCCGTGCATACTCTTAGGATGAAAATCAAATGGTACGGATCAAAAGTTCTTGAGACAGGGTGTGTCTGTGGAATACAAAACACGGACTAAAACCCGTTCAATATTAATTGCATTTTGTTTGCTTGTTTGTTATGTGCCTATGTGGCATAGTGGTAGAGCTTCTGACTCTTAACAGATGCTAAGCAGGAAGTCCGGGTTCTAATACCGTTGGCGACGAAAATTTTTTGAAAATTTTCATATGAATTAAAAACGTTAGCCTATCATCAGGAATAAGAGACCTTGTAATTTCACTCGCCTCCAAAGAAGTTTCACTTAAAAAAAAACCGGTGATCATGATTATTTTAGAAGCCTAGTGTTTAAATTTCATAAAGTTTGTGTACAAGATACATGAACGAACAAAAAATTTCATAAGTGCCTTGAAAAAATACTATTGAAACATGAATCCTTCATAATTTCTGATAAAATTCACGTACAAATACGAGGAGAACAAGAACAGTTCATGAGTTAAGTGACAAAAATGCATAAATATCATGTACATATACAAGGGAAACGTGAACTACTTTATGAGTTTCGAGAGCGAAATTCATAATCAATGTTTAAAAACAAGGGCAGTAAGTATAGTTCATAAGATAAGAAGAATCAAAAATGCATGAACTTATAATTCAAATATACACAGCATAGAAATATAATTTGTTATCATATCTTCAACATATTTAAGACTGAATTCTTTCATATAACAATAAACTGCAAAATCGAAAGTTTATTTATTGAATGCGGTTTCAATCAAAACAGTCAAGTCGCAATTAATGAGCTATCCACAAGCTTTTAACCCAAATTTGAGCATTTATGTTCTTTGAATTTGAAATAGCATTTTGTTTTTGTTTTTCTTCTATTTCTTAATGAATCTCATTCTTTTGTTCTTGTACTGGTAAGAAAATAAACCAACATGCATGCAACAATCGGTGTGGCTACAAAATATCAATCAAATTACCAAAGCCAGTCCCGTCAATTGCTTGCTTGTTGCACGTACCAGTCGTTGCAGCAATATTAACATACATACATATGTATATTTGTACATATGTATGTTGAAAATCATTTAAGGCCCTGAGTAGAAAAATTAATTAACTTTAAATAAAAACAACAATAAAAATAAAAAACAATTGAAAACAAAAGCTTTCTTTAGGACAGCAAATAATAATAGTTATAATAATAACAAAATGCTTGTGCAGCTCTTCTAGCTCTTGTATTGGTACCTACCCAGTAGACAATGACAGCGCTGCTAGCAGGCCTTCCTGTGGATTTTGTAGTACTGCCACACTCATATACAATTACACTTTCTTTTTAATATGAAGTGGGAAAATTTCGCAGGCCTTCCGCTCCGATAGCTCAAAAGAGGCCTGATAGAAGCACTTCTTAAGAATGGCTTAAAGAAGGGGTCAACAAAAAGTATTGAAAAAATATTTTTTTTTCTTTAAAACCTTTTTCTTTTTTTTATAAATTCTATTATTTTATCTTCTCTCCTATGTTTTTTTATGTCAGATTAATTTCAATCTATAAACTTTGATACAGCAGTAAGAAGAGCCATTATTATGTCATATTTTTAAACTGATATATATTTTGACTTTAAACGAAAAAGTTGCCCTGAAGTATATGAAAAGTTAGTCTTTGAAGGGAAAAAAGTTTGTTGTGCTGCCTTTTGTGCAGAAAAAGAAGGCCTTCAAGAAGGGCTCATAAGAGCAGCGAGGAGAGGATGTGTTTGGTCTTCAAAAGTAGCAGTCAATGCAGGCCTTCGTTTGAAGAGCGCTGGCTAAATTGCCTATTGGGTATTTTGTATTTCATTATGGCTGGAATAATGTTGTTGTTATTGTTGTTGTTGTAGTTGTTGCTCTTACTGTTGCCGCTTTACAGTTCGATGGCTATTAAAAATATTCGTTGCTTGTTATTTATTATTTTTTGTTGTTGCTTTGTTTGCTGTCGGAATCACCTGCAACTTAGTTGAGGTCTATGTTAAGACCAACATGAAATAGCTGCTTTATGTATGTGTGTGTGTGCTTATAATATGAACAAAGCAACAACTAATTCACAACGCGTAATTGTTACAGCCTGATTACGCGACCGTTGTTTACATGCACAAAACACCACCCACACACACACATGCAGACAAACAGCGTTGCAATGCTATTGCTTTTGCAATGCTGAAATTTTATACATTTGTATTTGTGACTAAGCACACGCTCATTAAAAAAATAAAAAAATAAACGAAATATCAAATGAATTATAAAAATTCAACAGAGGTGTCTGATGGCCAAATACAAAGGGGGGTCTTGACGCTAATGCCAAACCAGACTTCCAATTCAAACGGAATTTGCAAGAAAACAATTTGCCTTTTTTAAATTTTTAAATAACCACACTTTTCTATACCTACCACGACGCCTTATAGGCGTTGTGATAACCCCCACCCCCCCTAAGTACTCATTGGCATGGTATGAATATAAATGTACAACAAGAATCACTCTAACGAAAATCTATTTGAACTCCATTAAATTATTATTTATTTAATTTCAAATAATTCATCACGCTTTGTTGACTTTTAAAAATTTTATGGAGTTGTGCGAAATCAACAGAGATTGAACAGCATGAATTTCAGCGCTATACTAACATATTTTGTTTTTTTCTGGGCTGTTGTTATAGTTTTGTTTGTTCTTTTGAATATGCTTGGAAAAATAAACAAAGCAGTCTCGCAAGTAGAAGATTCTCAAAAAGTTTCTGAAAAAATAAATAAAAAAAAAACAAATAAAAATATGCGAGAGCTAATAGGCAGCTGGCAAATTTAGTCAGAAATACGGAGAAAAATAAGTAACGGCAAAATGAGATAAAAACTGCTGAACGACGGATCAAGATATTTTATACACAGAACTTTTCTCAATTCCTAGCAACCTCCTTTAAAGCTCAGTTTCCTATCAAGAAGGTCCACTCAGAAGTATCAAGAATTACAAAATTAAATACCGAAACTCAAATAAAGAACCTAACATGAAATTCAGTACTCAACCTATAACAATCGCAGCCATCAATATTCTCTTTAACAATTTTTTTACTTAAATTTTTGACTTGCTCAACTTGAAGTTGCCTTTTTTGAAGAGAAAATAAATGATCTTGCTAAAGAAAAACCCCTACGGCTAAAAAATTCGCACAAAAATCCTTTTTTCTCATAAATAAACTCCGTATTCAAAGTTGAAATTTTACAGAAAACATGCTGCTTTCCATTTTAATGAAGCAATATTCTTTCGAAATTCGTCGGGTTATACTGAGGGGTATACTGTCTTATCATACTGCACCAACTGAAATCCGACATGTTTTTTTTTTATTAAATACATATTTTTTTGACAATCTTCCCTAATGAAGCGAATTTGTCAATCTGTAATTTGTCGGATTACTAGGTACTCTTTTGTAAAAACTTCCGGACTTTATGGGAAGTACTACATAACTTTAGGGGACTATACAGTACTCTACAATGCGACAAATTTGCTAGTTTGACACTGCCTTGCAAAACGTTTGTTGGATTACCGGGGGTACACTGTAAATAAAAATTATTGGTGTAGGAAGTATGTACATTAGAGAGCGTAAAAAAATCATGAAATTTTTACAAAAGAAATTTTTCGCTATTTCCACTAGAAATATTAAACATTTTTTTTTATAAATTTCTTTGCAAATTTTTAAATTTGTCATCTTTCCTTACTAAACTTAATTATTTTTACAGCCTATCTAAGCCCTTCTTAAACATTTCATCTAAGCTCGAGAGCCGCCAGAAAAACAGACTATTTGAATCGCGTCGAAATTTGATCGCTTAAAACTCAATGATTCGAGTTTAATTGTTTTTTTTAAGGCTTCAATTGTCTTACTTTAGAATGGTAGATTCGGATAAGAACCTTTTTGGTGTATATTTTATAAAAATAATATGATATGACAAAATATTTAAAAATTTGTAAAAAAATTAAAAAATTTAATTTTAAATTTAATTAAGTATTTCTAGTGGATAATTCTTTTGTAAAAGTTTGATAATTTTTAGAGGCTTTCCATTTCTGAAATTAAAATGGTATGTGAAGATGGTAGAAACTGAGATCCGGTGGGTCAGTACAATTAGAGTTCAACAGAGGTCAATGGGTTTTAAAGACAACAAATCGGTCTCTGTGAGACAAAAACAAAGCCATATCATTCTTTAAAAATATGACGATGCGCGATCCCTACGTTCGGTTAAAAAATTTTTTTTTCGAAACTTTCTTTCAATTATGCTTCAGCTAATCTGAATGCGGAGACATTTTTTATTTTGCCTATAAGTCAAAAATAGGCATATTTTTTGACGTAGAATTACGTCTTACAGCGCGGTTTGTATGGGGTCGTTTTAACAGATTTTTTCAAGGTCATTAGGCAACGTTTTTGGCGAATACTTTAGGGTATACATACAGCCTTTAATACTCTTCGTTCATAGATAATATACACACTAAAATATCAGATATATCCTGCGCTGAATGAATATCTAACTTTGGATTTTGTCACTATTATATTTAAAGTCACAAAATAGTAAAATATAAGAAGAAAAATGCATGTTTTAATATAAGAAAATCAATCATCAGCTGCTTATGTGCCTGCTGCTTTCTTGTTTTTCTTTCGTTGTTTATGCTTGTATACTTTGGTTTTGCACGAACTGATTGGTTCGCCTTGGCAGCATTGTAAGCATTAGTTCGCATTGGGTTTATGTATGCACTACTGTTCTAGTATACTAAGTGCTCTATTTTGAAACCAGAGGCCATGAACCTCTTTTCAACTCAGTCAATGAACTCAATCTGTCAAATTTAACGAAATGGTTCTGTGATTCGGTTAGATTTAACTCAATAGATGGCGTACAATTTTAATTTTTGCTTATAATGCAAATTAATTTGGATTCCACATCCCACTAGCACTAGCTAGTGTAGTTTGCAAACTATGCATCGAACAGAAAGTGTAGCTAGCAAACTAACCCCTTCATTTTGTATCACGAAAAAGCACCCTAACGATAAGCAAGACACGAGAAGCAATACATTTTTGTATGCAATAAAGTCGTGCTTCTCGTGTCTTGCTGATCGTTGGTGTGCTGGTTCGTGATACAAAATGAAGGGGTTAATATCAGACAGAGACGAGAGGAAAGGACATGTGCTCAGCGAGAAATATACACCGAGAAAAAAAACTCGTAAATTCAACAATTTCAGACCTAATTCTAAATAGGTTTTGTATTTGTTTTGTGCTCAACAAAACATCTTTTTATAGTTACAATGATGGATTTGTTAAAGATTGCAACAATTTTTTTGTTGGATAAACCATTAATGTATTTAAAAAATCTAAGAACAAAAAATTGTAAATTCAACAAGGTTGGTATTTGAATGAAATAAGTATGGGATTTGTTCCTTTAACAAGGTAATTATTTAAAAAATGTAAGAAGAAAAATTGTTGTTTTTACTAAATTGTTGTTGTTTTTATGTATAAATTAATGAAGCAATAAAATTCACATTTTTAAGCATATTATTTGATTTTATTAAAAATATCTGGTTTTTACATATGTGTTTACAATGTTTGTTTGTTTACATGTTTACATTTGTGTTTACAAAATTATGTTTTTTTTTTTAAAGAAATAAATAAAAAGTTTAATTAATTTATAATAACACAGGTTTACAAATAAGGGTCAACTTTTGAACCAGAGATGACAAAAGTGGTTTCGTATGTATTTGTACGCGCTGAATTCAAATCCGCAGTCTGTTTTGTCTATCAGGTCAAGTTTTGAAGATATTGGCCAAAATGAAAGTAACGGTGCATTTTATTATATATAAAATTGCTTATTCAATCCCTACAAAAGTAAATTTAATTTGGCCGATGCATTAAAAAGATATGGTTCAATTAATTGAAAAATAACCGTTTCTAACATTTTTGTCTGTGTCTCCAAAACTTAACCGGATAGAAAAAATAGACTGCGGATTTGAAATTAGCTCGCAAAAATACATATGGGACCACTTTCGTCTTCTCTGGTCCAAAATCATGTAAACGTGCAATTTAAAAATAAGTATTTCGAATATAATTCAGTTAAAACAACATAAGAATTTTCCTTACATTATAAGAAATCACTTATAAAGAAATCACAGTTCCAACTTTTTTAAGAGCTGTTGACCTGACTATAAAAATATGCTTCGTATTCCACCTTGAATACTCGGCGAAGAGCAAATATGTTTGGATATTTCTGAGGACTGCAAATTACTTAACATTTTTTAATATATTTATTACTTTTTCTATTTTAGGAACTTTCTTCAAAGAAGATATTTGATACATATACTTCTGCAGAAACATCCAAACAAATTTGCTCTTTGCCGAGTATTCAAGGTGGAATACGAAGCATATTTTTATAGTCAGGTCAATAGCTCTTAAAAGAGTTGGAACTTTATACAAAACTTAATTTAAGTATACGTAAAATTCACAGAGTTTGTCCGGGGATTCTCCTACAACTAGTACCTTCGGCTGCATTTTTAAGTTATCATTCATTGAAGTGGCATTCGTATCGTGTTCCGTTTTTTTCAGATCATTTATGCAAACTAAGTGTACTATCATGTCATTTTGTCCGTCTGCTATTGTAGGTTTTAAATTTCTGCTTATTCGAGGAGGAGGAATGACATTGTGTAGCAGCTTCAAGAAATAAAAATGCTGAGAGTCTAAAAAAATAAGATTTGAGTTAGTTTCAAATACATTTTTTAATTAAAATGTTTACCTTGACAGGATTCTATTGACAGCATTTTTTGAAAAAACTGCATATTGAAGGCATCTTTTATGGAATTCGGAAATAGGGCATCAGAAAGTGCTTTCATATAAGTCGCAAAATTTTCAAATAACTCTTGAAAAATTCCAGTTAAAGAATTTTTGATATCTCCCATGCGAAAAGCAGATTTCTGTTTCCAATGCGTTGCCAAATCTCGTGGATTATTGTGAGCAAACCATACTTTTTTTGTTGATATTCACGATCAGATGTGGATATGAAATACTATTTGATTGCCAGATTTTTAAAGAACTTGCTTCCGTTCCCGTTGTTGGTTTCGTAAGTGTTGTTGTTGTTATGAAGAAGTGAAGAAGTTTGCGTTTTTTTCATAGTAATTACTGCTTTAACAACATAAAAGTGGGCTACACTGAAACATTAAGCAAACATTAAATTTAATTTAAATTTATTTTGAACTTACATTACTTTTGCGCCATTCCATCAAATTATGGCGAAATTTTATTTATTCAGCAATTAAACTTCTTTCATTAAAAATGTCGTCTATGTCATGACAATGCATCATTCCCAAAATCTGTGTCGTTCTTACGTAACACTCTACCAATGTTGAAATTGCTGCGTCTGAAAGACTCCATTGAATGAATAAATTTGATATATTTTCATCGAGGTTAATAATGTCAAAACTGCAGTAGTCCACAACATCCTCCGACTCAGTGTCATCCATAAAGATCTAGAACGTACATGTTTCAATTAAATACAGCCAGTGCCAAAAGAAAGTGAACACGACTGTGTGTTGTTTTCAATTTCATTTCAGGCGTTTGCTGTACGGTTTGATCAACAGTTTTAAGTTTTTGTAAAATGGTCTTTTATTGTTCATCAATTTAAAAACAATCAACAACAAAAATTTAACAAAAATACAAAATATCCAACGATTATAACAAATACTTATTTTTTCAATACTGAATTCATATTTTTTTTTTACGTAATGCTGCACTGTTGACTATCTTTTGACGCGTAAAATCATAAGTAGGTTTAGTTTTTGCAGAGTATATTTTGTTGTTGCAACATTGTTGTTTTTGTTTGTTTATAAATTGAGAAACAATGAAAGACTATCTTACCGAAACTTAAAAAGTTGGATCAAACCATATTGCAAAAGCCTGAAATGAAATTGAAGTCCTGAAAGCCAGTCGTGTACACTTTCTTTTGATTGTATTTGAAAGTATTTTATATATAAAATTGGAAAACTACCGAGTGCTCTCGCATAGTAGAGTAGGCTGATATCAGAGTGAACGCTATGAGGCGAAGCAAGACAATACTCGAAGCGGAGTAATTTTGCTTTAGAGCCCAGTAATCAACATTTGAACTGAATTTTCGAACTTTCGCGAATTTTATCTCCTAAACCAATAGAGACCGAGACTTTTTTATACACCATTGGGCTAAGAGGGTCCAAATACATTAAATAAAAATAAGAAAAAAAATGTTGGGGACTGGGCCCTAAAGTAAAATAGTGCCCTCGAAGCTCAGGACTTTGTCTGTGTTTTAGCAGAAAAGGCTCTGATATAGCATCTACAAGCAAAGCTTCAATTAACGCTTCGCTTATGGCGCTCGCTTTGTTATTAGCCTCTATGAATAACACTATGAATTGAATACTTACTTTTAATTTTATTAATTCCAAGCAAAAGAAACAAAATTAAATATTAACACAAACGCTGCGCACTTGACTACAACTCAATTTGATATACACACATACTTTGTTTTATTACAGTGTTGCAGAACACATGGATGATAGGGCTGCAGTACAACATTTCAATTTGTTGTACAAACAGTAGTAAACTAAGTTCGTTCGCTTAAAACAATCATGTAATCACATAATCTCAAATATTTAATATTAAAAAATATGAATATATCGACATAATTTATTTTAAAAATATAAATATTCGCACAGCTCTGCTTGGAATCTTTTTATTCACCTAGAAATTGGCGAACAAATTATGTCGTTCAACATAGTTTGAACGCTCAAAAAAGTTGATAAACCTAATGGTTTTTACAATTAACAATTTTCAACAATTTTGCACTTATAGCAACAAGTTTCTCATTTAAATGGATCAACAGAAATTCCACTTTATAAGTGACAAATAATTTGTTGCTTTTACTAAGCTAAAATTTAAAAGTCAACAATATATTATTCATTCTAACAAGTTTTTTGTTGTAACAACAAAAATTCTCATAATTTCGAATAAGTGCGAAATATTGTTGTTTTTACTATATTTTTTTTTCTCGGTGTAGTAACCATACGATTTTTTAAAAATCTGGGTCTTAATTTTAATTTGAAATAAGTAGTTAAACTGACTGTAGCTCGCAAACTATATATATCTGGCAGAGACGAAAGTGGCACCAATGGAAAGTGCATTTGCTTCGCCTTCTTTTCAACTAAGTCAATGAACTCAACCTGTCAAACTTAACAAAATGATCGAAAAAATTTGAAATTTTGCTTGTTTCTTTTTGCTTGCTCATTTAATCATACTTACTTTTAACTTTTTCTTTGTTTGACCTCGAGAAGTAGTCCATAATTGAGTGTTATTCATTTATTTTTTAATTTTAGGAAGATCAATAAAAATACTTTTATTTTTCCTATAAGGCGAGGCGATCTAATAGCGTTTTCTTTTCTCAACAAAAAATTCTGCTCTCTGAAGATGTAGAATTTTTTTCATTTTGACTTGAACCCACAGAATTCTGACCTGTTTTTGGCTGAGAAGAGATCACGAAAAAAGGAAACTATTTTTTGAATGCTTTCGAGTTATCACCCTTTTTGAAAAACTTCAAAAGAATTAAATATTAAAAAAATTTTAAAACTTGAAATTCAAATATTTTTTTCCCGCTAAAAAAATGTTTTTTTTTTCATAGAAAAATTGTGACGTTTTCCGTAGAGGAGCTCAATCTTTTCTGAACTGTCAATGGTAACTTTAAATATTTTCCACATGTCATTTATTTTTTTTATTCAGTTAGCATTTCAGGTCAGAATTTTTCGAACCATCGAAGTAGAGAAGGCAGAAATTTTGCATTTTTTCTACTTTTAAGGTCAAAATTTTAGAGAAATGAACACGATTCAATTTCAAAGGTCAGAATTTTATTTGAGAAAGAACCAAAAAAATTAAAAAAAACCAAACGGCAGAAAAAAATTCAAAACTTTTTGAGAAAAGAAAACAATGCACATAATATGTTAAAAAAATTAGCTTAAAAGGAATAATGATCACAGCCCAACTTACAATTGAACTTTCAACAAGCTATTGTGAGTAGCATTTCCCCATACTACCTTACCGATGCACATTTGGAGCACTTAAGAGGTTTGCTCTCAAATGATACAATCTCAATATTGCTTCTCTCACAAGCAGCTGGTTGGAAGCTTACCGGTCCCAGAAGGAAAATGTGGAATACATGACTTTAAGAACGCATGAATTCTTAGTTGAAAAAAGAGACAAAAAAGATACATGACCGAGTAAAATATCATAGAATGCGAACTTTTTTTATTTTGAATGAAAGTATTGTTTACTTTTAGTTTTTTGTCAGTGAAAAAAACTGTAAATTAGAAACTGTGAAATTTGAAAAAAAAGCAAGTGTCATTTACTTTTTCTGTTATAATTAATCATTAATTTATAATTTAAAACTTACACTAATAATGTTACTTTTAACTACAAATAAAATAAATTATAAAAAAGGACTCGAAAAGAATTCACTTTCAAGTACATTTTTTAGCCATAAAGGAAAAACCACATATTTTATGAGCAAGGATTTTATTCATGATAAAATTATATGATATTTCTTTAGAAATGCAAAAAGGGATGCATGATTTTCCTATGACATCGCCGTGTAAAAAATCATGCGTTCTGGAATGTATAGTTCATATGAGTGGTGCATTCTAAAACACATTCCTATACATGACCATTTTCTTCTGGGGTGATTCGTTTATGGGTTCAGGACGCACCTAAACAAAACTTCGCTCGCACATGAAAAACCTCGCTGCCGCAAGCAATGTAGAAACTGTTTGATAGCTTACTGGTTCTTCGTCAAAACCTTAAAGAAGCACACAAACGAGGATTCGCTTACAAATTAATAGCCCCGCTCTCACAAGTAATATGTATAGAAGCTGTTTGGAAGTTTAATGGTGGTTCTACAAAACCTTTACAAGGAAAAAGCAAGCTTCGTTAGCTGAAACACTTTAATATACAAACACAGGCTTCAAATATGATTCCACTAGACTAATATATTATATGCTAATTCAAGTATTGAATGTGTACTAATTTTTTCTGGGTTTCGCAAAGCAAGCAATGCAAGCTCTGTCACAAGAATTTGGAACTTGCCTTTATAAGTTCTTTCGAAGTCAGAACGAGGAAGAATCATCTTTTTGCACACAAGTTCAGAGAGACTTCTCATCTGAACTTTAAAGATGAGAACTTTAAACGATTTAAAGTATCAGAGAGGCTTCTCATCTGAACTTCGATAAGCAGCAAGTACTAAGAGGGCTATACGAAATTATACTCTCAAGATCTCTATAAATTACTTCGCAATAGCTTAAATAGAAGCACGCAAAACAAGCTCGCTCACAAAAATTTTAAATTATTCTTCACAAGTTTCGACTAGATACAAACGAGAGAGAATTTTTGCACTGTAGTCATAAGTTTCTTAGAAGTTATCTCTAAAAATCTCGAAAATGGAAGTTCTTGGATGTTCAATTGTTAGTTGGTTGTACGAAGATCTCGCACTGCTAAGTGAGGTAGAAGGATGGAAATTTGAACATGCTTTTCATGGAACTATCCGGTGTTTGCTAGACCTCAAAATATAAATGAAATATGGAAAATGGTCTAGTTTTTTCTTGGTGTCGGTGTATTATTTTTGTTTCAAATTTTGTTATGCTTCATAACTTCCCATTCATAGAGTGATATGTTTTTATGGTATGAACCCCCTTATCTCGTTTCAACTTTTTCTCAAGTAAGGTGTTTTTCTTTTGCTTACGTATTTCACCTGAACATGAACATTTTTTATTTCAATCTCTCGTGTCATCAACCTCATTGGGTTGATCATATTTTGTTTTGTTTTTTTTCTTTTGGTTAATAACGTCTAATTTGAGTATAGTTGAAAGCATTGCTATTTTATTTAACACAGCTGTACATTCATGTATGTTTATCATGGTATTCTATTTTCTGCGCAATGATTAAAGGTCGATGCAATCTGGAATTTGGTTGTGGGTGTAACATCGCACAAGAGTTTGTTTTGAATTCAGCTGAATTAAATCGAAAAAAGAAATAATAATAAAACTAAAAATAAACTGCAATAAAATATTTTTGAAAAATGCGCATGACAAAATAGATAACGATGACAAACAACGTACGATGTGAACTCTGCTGGATGATCATCAGTTTATTAATGCTGAGATCAAAGCGCAATGCACTTTAGGAAACAAGTTCAATGTTTGCTGTTCGAAATAATACATGGAGAAAATAATGTTCGGTTTACACCAGGCATGCACGTTAACGTTAATTTTAACGGTAACCGAAATATTTTTTTTGTTTCGTTGAAACGAAATAAAAAAATAACGTTAATTCAAAAAACGAAAAATATTTATTTCGTTTCGGAGAAAACGATATAAAATTTTTTCGTTTTTTTCCCAATCAACCGTTGAAAATAACGTTAATTTCAACTAAAAAATTTCGTTTTTTTTTATATCAGAAGAAATTTTTTTTATCATAGGAGAAAATTATAGAAAATTTTTCGTTTTTCAACGAAACGAAATTTGCTTTGATAAATTTTTAACGTTATTTAAAAAACGAAATAATTTTGATAATTTATTTTTCGGTTTCAACGAAACGAAAAAATTTTGTTGATTTCGTTGAGCATGTCTGGTTTACACTTATCCTCTCTTAACATTTGCCTTTTGACCTTTCAATCAAAATTTGATTTTTTCAAATATGTTGAACTTGACCGACTAGAATAGAACATAATTTCACAAAGTACATAGTTTCCTAGTGGCAATGTATTGTTTGAAACGAAGCACAATGTCAAATTAATTTTTAAGAGCAGAATGTTTTCCAAACAAAATATTTCTCTTATACAAGTTAACATATAGTATGTGCATAACCTAGTGTGCCCCAAAAACCAATTTTTTTTTTCGCCGTTTTTGAAAGCATGTGGCGTGAAGTATTTTTGAGGTTTCTTTTTAAATTTTATTGAAAAGGTTTTGAGGTCGCGCCAATCGGATTTTCCCTAAAAATCAGGTTTTTCGGAGATTTTCCGAATTTTTTTTCCCAATATAATAAGCAAAATTTGTTTATTGAAAAGGTTTAGAGATCACGCTGATCGGATTTTCCCTTAAAATCAAGGTTTTCGGAGATTTTTTGTATTTCAAGCATAAGTTAGTCAATAGCAGACAATTTCTACGTCTCAGGGTTATCATTTTGAAAAACAATGTCCAAACTTCATTTTAATGCACACAGATCAGAAGTTATGGCAATTTTTTCGTTAATTTGGCTGACATATTTTAAATTTGTTTGTGAAATTTTCATGCATTTTTTTTAAAAACACTTCAAAACTTTTTTAAATTAACTCAAATTGTAGCAATTTTTTAATCTATATACCAAGAAACCATTTAACGATTCATTCAACGATTACAAGGCTTCAAAGCTTTAACTCGGGAACGGCAAGTGTAAAATCAAGATTTGGCTTTTTCTAACTGCACCATTACTTTTCGTCATTTTAATAGAAATTTAAAAAGTTCTGAAGCGTTTTTTAAAAAATTTAAAAAAATTTTACATCAAAATATAATATATGTCCTCCAAATGACCAAAAAATTGCCAAAACTTTTGATTTATGAACATTAAAGTAAAGTTTGAATATTTTTTTTCGAAATGATGACTCAAAGGCGTGGAAAATGTATGGTTATGAACCAATTTGTGCTTGAAATTAGAAATATCTCCGAAAAATTTGACTTTTAGTGAAAATCCGATTAGCGCGACCTCTAAACCTCTTCAAAAAAATTTGAAAAAAATCTCAAAAATACTTTATAAGCTTTTAAACAAAGACAGAGCAACTATGAAATTCGAAAAAAATGTTTTCTTTTTGAACACCCTACTCTCCACTCGCCTTTTTCATTTGAATCATCAAAAATTTGAATCATCATTTGAATCATCTCAAAGTAACGATTTTTTAATGATAACTCATTTTGCGATGGTATTTTATTATGATAACTACTTAAGAAAGCGATCATTTATGAAAACACTGCCATCGAATTCTCTCATAAAAAACTAAATACAATGATTGCTTTCTCCCCGCTCTACTTATGAACGATCGCTTTGGCAAGCACGCTCATGAGAAACATGTAATCATAAAAACACTGCATGTTTACTCTCTCTAAAGTATTTATCATGACAAAATACGACCGCAAAATGAGTTATTAGAGTAGATAGAATTTTTAATCGCTCGTGAGCGTATTTTTAAAATTCATGAGCATAGCGCAGGTAGAAAAATTATCAAGCATTACATGCAGAGTGCGGAGAATGATCAGAATACGATAATTCTCATAACTTATCTTCTTGCTTAAATATCCATCTCAAATTTCTTGCTTTTAATTTCTCATTAGTGAAAAATTAGTCACGAAGATAAATTTAGTCACGAAAAATGTATCACTTCAAATATATGCTCACAGTCGATTAAAGATTCAAGCTTCACAATGTGAGTTAAGAACCAACTTTCACATCAACGAACGATCATGATTAAACAAACTGGATTAAACAATTGCTGTGAAGTGTTTTCGTTCTTGGTATTTGCTAACATTGCTTTTGTTTGTGAGAGATCACAAATGCTTTTGTTTGCGGCGTAATTTTTTTCACTCTTGAAAAATTGAGGCTAGAAATTATAAGTGGTGATTGGTTGTGAGAATAATCGTATTTTAAACGTTCTCCGCACTTTGTTTACTGCAAAGAACTTTATAAAGTTATTTAAATAATAGCCTAGACACATTGACTGCGGCTGCAACATAACAACACGAGGTGAAAACGAAAATGTTGGCATGTTGTCTACGACTGGATTAATTTAGATGCAGCGCGATAAGCCGTATTTTCATATATTTTTATTATTTAACATCGAATAATCGTTAAAAAACAAACATTTAACAAAAACACAATGATAATGAACAATAAAAAACACAAAAGAAGCACGAAATTAAACGAAAACATTAACAAATGCCGATGTTCTTACTCTTATCGCACGTCAAAATAGAAAAAGTACTAAATCGACGACAGCAACATTGCTGCAATGACGCATTGTCGTTGCAACATTTTCACCACATTCACCTCCATAAGAAAAGCATGTAAAAAAAATTTGACGTTTGACGCAATGCTGCAGCCGCAGTCAATGTGTCTAGGCTTTATATCTACAAAACTAAAAAGTTCTCTTCAGTAACGGTTTAAGACTAAAAAATAAAAAAAAAACCTAGAAAATCTTAGCAATTTTACAAGAATTTGATGTAATGTTTCTCATTTATGATGAGTACAGCGGAACTTGAAGAGTATAAATTTCAGGAAATAGTCAAATTATATTTTCAAGTATTTTTTCCCCCAATTTAAAAGCAAAATTAGAAAAAACTTATTTTCTGAAATGTATGAATGGGTAGTGAGAGTTGCTTAGTTTTTGCACAATACTGTATGTATGAAATTTTACGATTAATGCAGTTTCTCATATCTTTGTCTTGAATATAATCATCGCTTGATCACACTCTGCATTTGTGTGTTTGTCTGTATGTGAACGCGTGTGTGTACACTGTACACCATAATGGGTGTGATCGTTTATTTACAGCTCAAGCTGATCAGCATTTGAATGTTTCTAGCAGAATGCCTGATATCTGCGGAGTCTGGCCTTCAGGCATGTCATGGTTCGCACCAGAACGTATGTAAATTAATTCATTTTGCAAAATGTTTATATGAGGAATTTATTGATGTTGATGTTGATGTCGATTTCGTTGTCAGTGTTAGTGTTGGTGTTGATGTTGCTGTTATTGCAGTAAATGTTGCAATCTTTGGATTTTGCAACTATTCGGTTTAGCTAAGGTATTGATGAAATCTGGTTTGCAGAAATATTTTCAAAAGTACACCACCTGACGACTGTATCAAGCTTGTGTTTTTTAATTAATACTTGGTCAGGACAGGTTATTTGATTGAAACTTGATGTGAGATAATAAACCTTCACATGAACGAAAGTTAAATTATACTCTAATCCGGATAGATATGCATGCAAGCAAACTAACTTCAATATGTTTTATTAATTTTTTCAAACTCAAAATGTGGTTCGGTTTTGTGTCTGAGTTTTTCATTACCTTTTTTATTATTGGTGAGGTAAAAAGGCATAAAAATCTTATACTCTGTAGCTGTTTCTGACGAAATAACTATAAAAAGTTTCCCATTTATAGACTTAATACAAGTTTCTTGTCGTATTTGATTTTGCAATTTCAAAATCACTTGTATTTCTTAAGAATATAGTATGTTTAAGTCAGGAGCATTGTCCGACTTTTTTGCGGAACAGGCCGCGCCTTCTGCTTTAACACAATTTATTATCAGATTTTAAGAGTCGCGCCCATTGGTTGCAAACATGAAAAAGACGATTAAAACGTAAATTGTAAAACGGTTTGAGAAACAAATTTTGCTTCAAATACCGAATGAAGTTAGATAAATAAAAAAATGCGATGCCAAATTTTTAAAAAAAATTTTAAATTGCTTTTTAACATCTTTAAAAATTTAACAAAAAAATATTCAAGTTTGAACCAAATTAAAACATTTGTTGTATTACTTGTAAAGTATTATATTATATTTTCGATTTTTATATTTTCATTTCTTTGATCGAATCTTAAATAATCAGAAAAATTTAAAAATTGAAATAATATTCATGCCTAATATATTTAAAAAATAATTGAATATGAAAAATTTTTAAAAATTCTGAATCAGTGAAAATGGAAAATATAAGTGGGTTCCCCCGTTAATATCTCTACAAAAATGTATGGGTTCCTTTGTGGAATATCTTATTATTTTAATAATAAAAAAATTAATTTGCCTCAGTGCGCCCCAATTGGAAAATTAAGAAAAAAACTAAAATCGTAAAACCATTTATTTATCTTTATTATTTTGTATTATTATTAAACATACTTAATGATTTTGCTTTGTATATCTCTATCAAATTATTTAAATTGACAAAATCAACCCTCTAGTGCGTAGGACCAACTTAAAAAGGTGTAGAGGAAAATCCATACTATATCTTAATTTTATTGAAGGGGTATTCACACTGCCTTGGGTAGTTGGGTGGATTGGCAAATGCCATACATTTTGTTTTTGTAAAAATGCCATTCTACCCAAGTACCCATCTACCAATCTACTCTAGCTGACCCTCTGACTTGTTTGGGTAGATTGATTGAGTACTTTTTCATGGGTTCCACCCACTTTTTCCAAAAGTAGGCAATAGTTGAATTTACAAAAAACTAAAACAAAGTAAACAAATTATAAGTGAATAAAATAGACAAATGTCCTAAAATGAGTTATTTTAAAATTTTTGAGATAAAAATTATTAAATGCCGCAAAATTCACGTTAAAAATTACTACTATATAAAATAACTTTTTAACGCCCGTACAATGGCCTAAATTTTGCGCTCATAAATTGACATGAATAATATGGTGGCAACTCTTTTCTAGCTGTTACTCATCTCTCATCAGCTGTTATTCTACAAAGTACTCAATTGCAGTTAAGGCTGCTCGCAGTTATCAAAAGTACTCAATCTACCCGTACCCAACTACCCAAGTCAGTGTGAATGCCCCTTATATTTTTGAAATATTCAACTACATTTTGGGACCATTAATAAAACCAGTCGGCGGGCCCTTTGTGCGTCGTTTGAGCCCGCTTTCTTAGTCAGCAAAAACAAAACCAAAGCGCTTTTTGGACCACTTTGCTTGCTGTGCAGATTCATGATTATTATAAAAACGGGACATTTAAAACAAAAATAAGTATATAAGCTTGTATTTGAAGTGAAAACTTGTTTAGGGGCCTTGAGAAATTTTTGGTAGGTTGGACTTACGTCCTAGGTTTCGCGTACTCAAAGGCGTGGCGAGTACGTTGGCATATATAAAGAGGACGGGCATTTCGCTTCTCTTTAAACCATTAGTAGAGTTAGAGACATAAATCTAAGAGATTTTATAATTGAATTTTATATAGATATATTTATATTTTATATAAAAAAAGATGGCGGCTTTTTCGATGATATATTGGCTTAATTTGTGTATGCTTAGAGATTATTTTTTAATTATGGTAAAATTTGAAGTGCAACTTTAGGGAGATCAATCCACTTTGTGGTCTCATCCGTTTAATTTTCGATTTTACTAATGATGAGTTCTGCTTAAATTGTTCTTATTCTAAATTTGTAGACGTAAATTTATTCTCTGTGCTTAAATATTGCATTTAATGTGAGGATAAGTAATGCGTCCTATTGTACAATCCTTTTAATATCTATCATTGTATTATGTTAACCTCTTCAATCAATAATACAATCATATTTTCATCTTTAATACTTCTACTTCTGTAACTTCTAAAGGAGTCACCTTAAAATATTGGAGTTGTATTGCAGGTTAAGTAACCTATTTTTCTGTTCCGTTAATTGTTTTGTGCTAATCTTTTCTGTCTATAATATACCAAATTCTCCAAGTTACTCTCTTGGTCTTAACTGTATTATTATTAAGAAATCAGTAAAATTAGCGTTTGGCAGCTGTCAAACCATTTGGATTTAATCTTCACTCAACTGCACCGACATCCGTCCAATAATCGGTTTCAGGCATAAATTGCTATACACGGAAAATGCATTTAATACATAAAAGTTAGATAGATAGATAAACAAAAACATTTATTTATATTATTACTTTTTTTACAAATTTAATTGACAACTAATATCATTAGTGAAAAAAGATATTTTTTTCACTTTATTTATTGTCACTTCAAAAGTTCATTTATTTTGTCATGCACTTGTGGTAACCCTAAGCATGACTCGAGCTTCTCTTGACGCAATGAATATGATTATTTCTTTTTGCACAGTTTAACCCTTTCGCAGTGATTTTTATGTTTTTAGTCTTTTTTACTTACTGTAAAGAATAATTGTATAGCATCAAAAACGTCAGCCAGTGCCAATATAAAAGAAAAAACAATAACTACAAAAAAAAAAAAAAAAAACAAAAACATATCCGGTGAAATAGCAGCAATGATTACAACAAAACTAACTAATCACAGCACCAACAACAAACTTGACAACACTTGTTGTGTTGTTTGTGTTGTTGTTCACTTTTCTAAATGGATAGTTATACATATTTATATGCAAACAATTTTTTTATTGCCTAGCTGTTGACTGCTTTTTGTCATTTTATTGTTGTTGTTGTTGTTATTTTATTTTGTGTTTGTTTTATGAAAGCTAATATGGTCAAAAGCACCCTCTTACCACCGCACTGTCAGGCCGTTTTTTTATTTTCCTTTTGAAAAGAATTCGACACAAACACAGAGATTATTTAAATGCCAACAACAAACGCACACAATAATGAGTTGTTGTAATAACATGTTGTTTTGTTGTTGGTAAGCTTTGTGTAACATTTTTTTTTGTTTTTTTTTTTTTTTTTCATTAACTACTAATTTTTAAGCTGTGCTTTTTGTTTTGGCCAAACTAACCATAAATGCGCTCGTGTTGAAGTAGTTATGTTTGTATAGATATACATGAAAACAATCATACATATGTAGCATACATATGCAGCAGCAATACTTAAGTGTGCGAGTTCTTGTTTAGTTTTTTGTTTTTCTAAAAAGTGGACACGGCGTAACGCTTCAACGATTAATTGTTCTCAAGCTTAAATAAAAATGTTTATTCGGAACATAACTGTATAACTTGCCAATAATTCTCTGGGGAACTAGCTCTAGGTATGTATGTTGCTGTTAATTTCGTGGCTTCTAATTAACTCAAACCAACAGCGCCCAAGCAGGCAGGCGTTGTTCCAATTCCCGCAGCATGCGTCAGAAATGACGAACGTGTTCTTCTTTTTAGCCATATGAGTTGTGTCGGAATGCCTTATGGCTTATTTTTGGGTGTATTCCAAGAAACTAGGTGCCAGCGAAATTACGTTAAACATGCAAAAATAATTATTTATTATTATTCGTGACTGACTGCAGCGACTCAATAAGACAAATAGTTTGAAATTTATTGTTATTTTAGGGTGTGTCTACAAAATCGAAAGGAAGCCGCAAAGGTGGTATCAATAGCAACAGGTGTTTTGGACTGACTAACTCCGAAAATCATTTAAGTTTGAAAACACAAAAGAAAAACCAAGTTTATACCAACGTTTATAGAATATCTTGGCAGCAAAAGCTGTTGAATGCATCTGAGCGTTGGAAAATACGACGCACATCTGCCGTTGCTGCGGCTTGATAACAATCAGAACAACAACAACAACAAATTTAGTTATAAAACTGGTTTAAAGTATAACTGTAAAGTGGAAAACAGAACCAAAAGCGAGCCACTCAGACATAGGCATAGATTGAAATAAAAGAAAATCTAAAAAAAAAAAAACAAAATATACAAAAGCTTTTTTAGCACGCATGCGGGACGGACAGGTTGGTGGTGCGACGGATATGTCTACATAAACACAGATGATGACAAACACTCGGCTGGACGGAACGGCAGTCAAACGCACCGGTGCCAACAGCATTTAAATGGCTTGGCATAAGTAGCAGACGGAGACTGAGTTGAGCGAGTCGGCAGCGAGACATAAGCGGTTACTTATAAAGTTGCTGACCTCGAGATGGTTTCCATGACGCCTCTATGCTGCAATGGATGAGGTGCGATCGGACGTAATAGCATACCATGCAATGATCAGCATAAACACAATCATTTGTTGAGCTAAGCCAACAACAAAGAAGTAGCTGGCTTTCGCAAAATGCAAGAATGGGTTGGCGGGGGGGGGGGGATGGACTCTAAAAAATTGCGAAGCTTAATAATCACATACTTTTTGTGAACAAAGATATCAACATAAAGCAAAAAAAAAAAAAAGAATTGAGAGTGTCGACAAAATACAAATGGAATGGATATACCTACAGTGAAACCTTCCACAACCGAACAACCGAAAAATTCTAAAAAATTTTATTTTATTTCTTAGATTATAAAGTAAAAATAAATGCATTTTTCACAAATTTTATTATAAAAACAGTTATGCATATGTACAAAGTACTCTTTGCGAAATTTGTTCTAGCCTTTGTGAGCGAAGCAGATTTAGTCTATTAGAAAAGCTTTGGGCTTAAGAAAGTTTTTCTTATAGAGATTAGAATGTCTAGTGAGCGAATGACTTCTTCAGTTTTCAAAATTTCTCCAGACTTCATTATTTCTATATTTAAACATGGCAAAAATCTTGGAAAAAAACAAAATGGTTTGTGGTAAATGGTTTGTGTTTTGACTTCGCACCTTGTCTTGATTTTGTATCTTGACTAAAAAGTAGAGCTTGAAGGTACGTAGTATACGCAGCTCTAACAAAAGTAACAAAGATTCAAGGTTTTTTCGTAGGTACCATCAAATTTAAAGAAAGTGTACCATATAAGACCCACCTAATACCTTTTTCAATGCACCGTACAATAACTTGACGTCAAGAACCTAATTGTTTTAAGCTGCTCAATTTTTGTGGTATTTTATTGCTTTCATAAGCTATCCGAATTATACGGCAAACATACTCTTTTTCATAAGCAATGAAAAGCGGAAAGACTATTTCCCAAATTACGACACAGTATTGAATGAGCAACGGAATTGAATGCATTCGTCCCACATCAAATAACACTCTGAGATGTCATCTAAAATCTCAGTAATAGCAGTAGAGTAAAGAAGTGGAAACAAAAGATCAACTCTTTTAATGTGTTCTGGGATATGCGCGACCATAAGGGATTCAAATAATTTTGACAAAGATGATAACAAACTTACAGGACGATAATCCTGTAGGTTTTTTAATCCATTCGATAATATGGGAATGATTGTCGCTGCCTTCCAAGCATCAGGGAAACACGAACTTGTGAAGCAATGATTAAATATGTGAGTAAGCGGTCTGAGGAAGCGGTACAACAAAATGAGCTTGATAAATTGAATGGTATTCCATCTTCACCCACTGCGTTGGATTTGACATAGATTTGACACATCGAACAACCTCACACTCGTCGACAGCAAGAAACTGAAAATTAAAAGGTGATTCAGAAATTACAGGTTTAATGTAATTTAATTTGAAAACACATTACCAGAACACGTGGACTTTGAGATAAAGTGTTCCTTTATAATATTAGGTTCAACCTGGCATTCTTCGGATTTCAAATTGCAAATGCCTGCTTGTTTCAAATTGTTTCCATTTCCAATTCCGTCTCCAGAAACCTTTGATCGTTAGGTTAGACAAAAAATGTTCTTGAAAAAATAAAAATTCCGGATGGCGTGGGATTAAGTTCTGCCGCATAGGGGTTAAAGGTTGGCGAAATGAGAAAAATTTGACGAAAACATCCATAACTACCGAAGTGTTGCCCCTAGAGGAGTAAGATGTTCTACTGACCCTGTTTGAATTTTCTTCTCCAAAATTTTACGGGAAATCTCCACCCCTAAGAAAGCTTCTATACAAAATTTATTTAGAATTTAATATTTTTAGAAAATTTAACCCCACTGCTCACAACGTGCGCCTAGAAGGGTAAGATGTGAGACTGACCCTCATTGTTTTTCCCCAACATTTCATTCCTACATACTTACACTCTATTTCCTACCCTTAAGGGAGCTCTTATACAAATTGTTTATGCTTAAAAAATTATTTTAAAAAATCGGCTTCTATCGCTCACAGGGATCGTTGGAAAAGTCTGAAATGAGGGACCGATCCCCATTAATTTTTCTTTCCCAAATTTTTCCCGAGCATAGATAGCTACCACATGCAACTCCACAGTAAAAAAGAAATAAGAAATTTGTAATTATAATTGTTAGAAAACTTGAATCCAATCAATTCGTTTTCATCATAATTCATAATTCATTCTTGGTTTTTTGATTTTATATAAACCGTTAACGTTAAAAAAAACCGTTAAAAGAAACTTGGTCAGAATGTTAGAAAAGTTATATATTTGTCAAGAAATTTTCGAAATCGGTCGGGCGTAGCTTTATTAATTTTGTACATGATTTTGTATGGGAGGTACATGCATAAGTTAAAATAGATTAAATGATATGAACTAAAATGGTCAAAATCTCCATTGGACCTAAAGTACAAATTGTATTGAAACGGTGTTTGTCAGACCAACCATCGTTACAAGAAGATAAAATAAATAAATAAGATGATAGAAAGGCTTATTCTTTATTAGCATTTATTTCTGGCAGTAGTCGGGTAGATGAAAATCAGAATGAGTGATTTTTATGAAGGTTAAAATTTATTTACGTGGTACCCCAGCAAAATGTTGATACAAACTTGACATGCATTCTTAGATATACTGCTTTCAGAAGACATTCTAAAAATCAAATTGTGCTTCTCCTCAGCCTTTTCGAAGAGTGATTTCAGGAAGCATTCTCTTAAACTTCTAAAATATTTTTGAATAGCTTCCAAGAATTCTACCATGGAATGGCTTGTGCAAGGCAATGGTTAAATATTTTCTTATAAGCATTTTGCCTTATGCTTTCTGAATCATGTAATGCCTTCTTAAAGTTTTTCTGGAAAATACGTACTAGAATCCTTTCATTGAAGCCCTTAAAGAAATCTTCTATTGAAAAATTCTAGAAGCACTTCTAGAGAAGACTAAGGAAAGCATTCCTCCCAATGACATGCATATGTTAAAAAAGAATACCTTCTGGGTGTGGAAGTAGAAGGGCTGGAACTCATGACATTCCCTTCCATTTAACCTTCTTTTGGAAGCATTTTTTTTGCTGGGACGGTGTATAGAAACATTACAGTAGCATAGTTATCTAAGTACCTGTGTTTCTACGAATGATAAGACGAACTTTTGTTTTATACTATTTAAAAACAAGAACTTTTCCTTTAGATTGAATTAAAAAATCCCCTGAAGATGTCAAAAAAAAAAATTGACAAAACGTCGGGATAATATTGAATTTTTAAAAAATTCAAAAAAACCTCCCAAAAACCTCCCAAAGTAATTAAACTACTTTTTTTTTGATTTTAAGCAAAACTTTCTTTAAAAAGTTTTTTTAAAAACTACAAGTTTGTCTGATTCATTAGAGAAGCCACTGTATTTCAATTCATATTCTACTCGTTTCCAAAGCCGGCCATCAAGAATTATGCAGTCAGGCAGAACGATGCTAATAAAATGTACAACACGATATTTTTATTGATATCATGAGAGTGCGAGTCATGTTTGTGAAATATATGCACGTTATAAGATTTTACTCTCCTAATTAACAGAATACAGTGGCGTTAAATAATTCGAATATTATTTTTTTTTTGTTTGTTTTTGTTTTCACTGATCTGACAGAGTTTCTAAAAATCAAACGTCTGCATTTTTGGCTTAGATATTGTTTTGCCCAGTGATGATGTCGTGATATCTTGAAAACTGCAAGCTGTACCATCAACTAACACATCATTTGCACAAACAAACATTAGACATAAGAGTTTCAAAGATACAGCTTACACATATTGCTGCAACAGAGACTAAAACAACAACAATAATCATTGCTTTTCAATGACTGAAATTTTCCAATCCGATTGTAGTTTTTCCACGAATAAACAACATGCAGACGAACTGTTGGGCAAACATACCAATGCCTGGAGTGGGCAGGGGGCAGGGAGGGAGCTATATAGCAGACTATAGAGGGGCAGCAGATATTATTGCAAAGCAACTGTATCTGCAACATCAGCATCAACTTGGTATGTTCGCATGAATGCATGCAATGCAGTGCAGATATTTAGATAAAGTATCCATATCTCTGTGTGATATTGAGTGTGCGTTTTCAGCAAATAGTTATACATATGTCTGCATTAGGTGTTTGTGTGTATGTGTGTGTGTTTGTGTTTTCAACAAGAGCGAATTAAAAGGAATTCTACATACTTAAATCAAATTTCAAAATACTTTAACTTCAATTTCAACGCTATGGCTTAATTTGATTACATATGTTTATAATAGATAGTTTATATATATTATTGCATTGCTTATTGTTATTGCTGTTGCCTGTTGCTGTCATTGCATTAAGCTCTGAATTTGCATACATCATCACAATTACTGTGGTTGCCACAATGAATAGTTGTAGCTGAGCGATAAAATTAAACTCTTACGACTAACGTCTAATTTATTTTTTTAGCTAGCAAAACTTTATTAAAATAAATAATCTACATATATTTCGGTTTATTTCAAATAATTAAAAAAAAAAATAATAAATAATAAACTCATTCATGCCGCATGCTGCATAAATAGTTGCATAATTATTGAGGTTACACGCCATCGAATGAGATGGCTAAGCTTGAAATCTAAGTAAGGCGCGTTAAAATTGTTGCTGCTTCAAATGCAAAAATCATTTTTAACGGGTTTTAAATTCGTCTTGTTATTTATTTATCTTTTTTTTTTAAATGTAATCGCTGTAATTTCTCAAATATTTATCATTAACATTTTAATTCGACTAATAAGTGAAAAAAGAAAGTGTTAAATACAGAGTACATTTTGTTGTTGTTGTTGCTGCTTGTCTATTTACAGTTCATTTACATTTTGTCTTGCAACATTTTTCTGCTGCTGCCGCTCAAGTTGCTTTAATGGAAATTGTATCTGTTGAAATTGTTTTAGTTGAGCTTGTTGAATAAAGTTAAAAACGAAAAACTAGGTTTATTATGACCGCCCGGCCTTTGAAATCAACTACCGAATATATGGGCTAAAGATGGTGGGCATTTTGTTTTATTTAACAAAAAAAAAAAAAAAAAACAGAAATTACGAAATGTTTCTTGTTTAAAATTCCTTGAAAAAGCTTTATTTTCTTTTGAAAATAATTTAAGGGAAATTATATGTTGAAATGGTCTTGAAAATCGTTAATTTCTTTAAAGGCATTGTTTTTATAATTGATATTATATGAAAAGCATATATTTTCTTTTTGAAAAATTTATCCAACTTATTTGAGTAAACGTTGTTTTGATCGTTCCATGAAAATTATTTTAAATTTATTTGAGAAAAAGTTCAGTATTAAAAATCGTTGGTGTTGCTAATCGGGACCTACATGACTTGTTAGGCATTACTTAACGGTTTCTGTAAAAAAAAAAAATTATGTTGTCACAAAAACCTATCTTAAAGTTATGTCACAGTGTAATTTGCTTTCGAAATACAATCAAATACCATATTTTTTTATACTTGCTGTTAATCGATTCGATGAAGTGTTCTAGGGCAAATGTTCAAATATAGCTTTGAGACAAGACTTTGTCAATCTCGTTTAAAAAAAAATGTTAAGCCAGCAAAAACTTGATTCTCCTCAAGATCATTAAATTGTCTCTAATATGTATCTGTATGGTTTAAAACAACAAAAATTATGATTAAACATTTGCATATCTTGGTTTGCTACTCAATACAAACTAGTTATACTTATATTCATATTATATAATTACTGCCTAATGCCAAAGTATAGATCACTTTTAAAAGAATTTCAAAATCACCCTCTTGTCGTCTTAACTCATAGATGCTGTTTAAAACATGTTTGGCTTTGAGCTTTTTTAAATGCAGCCAACAATTTTAATAAGCAAAAGAATGTTATTTATGACTTGATTGAAGTTTAAAAACATCTTACAGACTGCTTTGGCCAGAAATATGCGCATTTATAGTAAATGTCACCAATAAATCATAAATTATTATTTTAGTGCAACAATGTTTTTAACGTGAGTAAAAAATACATGTTGAAATTAGTGTGTATTACACTTGTTTTCCATAAAATAAGATACAAATTACGTAACGTAATTTCGGTGGAAGTTTAATAACGTGGAAAATATTATTACCCAACCGACCATTTGAAAAGCGAAAGGCAATTGTACTTAAGAATAAGCTTAATAAAAACACTAGGTCATAAGCATTTCTCAATATAGCTTGTTAAAAGCTTGATAAAAAGATAAATCATAATGAATTCTCAACCGTGTTTGAGAAACGCTTGATATACATAACTGTTTCTAAAGTATGCTTAATAAACACTTATATTTAACAATACTTTATTAAGTATGATTGAGAATCAGTTGTTTTATACAATAGAATCTCTTTTTTTTTCTGTCAAATAAAATATATTGTTTTGTTGGACATAGAATTTATTATTGAATTTGAAGATTTTTTGGATGAAACTCTATCCACAGTTGAAGCTGTATATTAATGTATGTGCATATGCATACACAATCTATGCTATGTTAATAAAACATTATTATTAGGTTAATTTTACAGATACATAGCTTAAAAAAATTATTGAAAAAAACAAAACATTTTTTTAAGCTTATTTTACAATTGTGAGAAAAAGCTTATAAAACTATTGAGGATAGTAAGCTTTTCTATACATTTATTGATATAATATTATTTTATAAGCTTATTCTACAATTGCAAGAACAAGCTTATGACAATCTTGCTTGAGTAATATTATCACAAGGGTTCCGTTTTGATTTTTCTACAATTACTGTGATATACTTTTTCAATAGATTCTCAAGCTTTTTATAAGCTTAAGGCTTATGTTGCTAAGCTTGTTATAATATTATTCTCAAGCATTTTGGTTGGTTGGGTACTTTTTCATTCTAGTACTAAAGCCTCCTACTCTGTTCGTTTGCGTGAACTTTTGCTCGCAACATTAATTTTTTTGTTGCGTGAAAATTCTGACAAATATTTGGTTGCGAACAAGTGGAGAAATTCGAGAAAGTCATGCTTTACTTTTCAAAATAGAGAAAAATAAATACATATAAGCAATAAATTTTCGACAACTGTCACTTTTCACTTCAAAATAAATAGGCAGTTAAATTAAATTGTTGTGAAAAAATATGTTGCAAGAGAAATGTTGCGAGTATTTTTCACAGCGGAACAGAGTATAATTTTAACGAACATGTTGTGCAAATTTTCACGCATATTTCACAGCTATTGTTTTTTGTATGGAAATTGAATGAAATTTGACATCAAAGACATCTGAACAGAGTACTAGGCTTAAGAGTAAGATTCCTAAAAAAATCGGAGTTTTACTTGCCCCAAGGATATAAATATTTATCATTCTACTAATTCCATTAAGTCGTTGATGCAATATTGTAGGGGAGAGTGGGGTGTTGTGAGACAGGTTTAGTTTTTGGACGATAACTTCTTTAAAAGTTAATATTTTTCTTTCTGGAAACATGTTTTGTTTAGCTTAATCAATTACCTAACAACCTGCGATGACATATTTTTGGTATTCAAAACATTTAAGAATTTTCTTGGAGCCTGAAAAAAAGATTGGAATTTTGGATTTTAAAAAATTATGGGGTGTTGTGAGACACTACTATAAATATAACAAAATGGAATTTTTTGTTTAAAGTCCTTATTGAAATAGGAAAAAAAATTAAAATACAGACAAAAAAAAAAACTCTTTGGCACGTTTGCCCTACAAAAGATGCAAAAGTATAAATCTTCATCATCTAATGACAAAACTCTTTCCGGTACGTATTTCGTGTGAAGACTACGCTTTGCTGGTTCCTTCAGCGATTTTTTTTGTTTTAGTTTTTTTTCATTCTTTTGGTCGGATTTTTTCCTCAATAATGCCACATTCTTGGAAGTTGCAAATACGGTATAGGTATACATAGGCTTCCGGCCGCGTTTTGATTTTTGGAATAGGGGATCAAACTTCAGAGGACTTACCTTCTCTAGTGCACTGCTCAGCACAGACGCCTTGAAAAACCAATTTAATTTGTAAAATATTGGAAAAACTGGTTTCCTGCCAGTTTTGACACTTTGCTATGAAACAAAATCGACTAATTTATCATTTGAAGCCGATGCGGAAAAAATTGCGTGATTCCATACACTCTAGATTTATCAAAATATGATTTGCAGAAAACTCGAAAACAATTACTTTTTATGGCGATTTCTTTGATGGCTCCCACTATGTGGATGGATGCCACATTTCCTTTTGGCTTTGGCGATACTTTATATGCATTTCGTGGCATGATGGCTATAAAAATAATGAAATAAAAACAAAAATGAACTGTCTCACAACACCCCATTTTTAGTGTCTCACGACACCCCATATTCGACATTTTCAAATGGCCACTGCGCCATCATCACCCGCAATTTTTTTTGCAAAATCACTTCGGTTGGCTTGAAGGCAATGAAGAGATATCATTTTAATAAATATATACCTTCACGTTTAATTGGCAATGTTTCTGGAAATTCCACAAAGGCAAACTGTACAAAAAACTTTTAAAAGCGCGATCAAAACTCAAAACTGTTACAGACAATAGGAACACGTGTCAATGCGATGAGTGCACATAATAAGTGAGATCCCATTGAGAAAATATCTTACAGTTGTTGTGAGCATTCATAACATTACCACTATGTCAGATATTGACGTGTCTCACAACACCCCATGTCTCACAACACCCCACTCTCCCCTATACAATTTCGAACTTTATTACAGTTTTATGAGTTCCTATGAGCTGAATAAGGAACCGTTATATCTAAACTTCCGAGCAATAAAAGAGACTAACCATATTTTTATACCCTTACGCGTACTGCTTAAAGGGTATATTAATTTTGTCACGATGTGTGTAACGCCCAAAAGTAGGCGTGGTAGGTATAGAAAAGTATATATATTCTTGCTCAGCATCACCACCTGAGTTGATTTAACCATGTCCGTCTGTCTGTCTGTCTGTGGACAAGATTGCAGCCGTAATTTTCAAGCTATTATGCTGAAATTCGATATTTTTTTTTCTAAAAAACTAAGATCAAGTTCGAAAATGGGCTAAATCGGATGAAAACCACGCCTATCTCCAATACAACACCAATAATGAAAACTCCATAAAGAAGCAAATATTTAAGCTACAAAACTCAAATTCAGTATTTGTGTAATCTATCTCAAAACTGAGATAGTGTTCGAAAAAAGCGTCATCCACCTACTAACACGCCCACCTCCCATACAACCCTAATATTAAAAACTATATATAGAGGCGTGTATCAAAGCTACAAAAGTAAAATCAGATATTTATTCATTTTATATAAAAATTAAGAGACGATAAGAAAATGGCCGTCATCCACCCACAAACATGCCCACCTCCCATACAACCCTAAAATTGAAAACTATAAAAATAGGCTTCTGTCGAAGCTACAAAAATAAAATTAGATACTTATTATTTTTGTATAAAAATTAAGACGTGTTAGAAAAAAGGGCGTCATCCATTCACGAACACGCCCACCTCCCATACAAGCCCAAAATTGAAAGCTATATACAAATAGGCTTCTGTCGAAGCTGAAAAAGTAAAATTAGACATTTATTATTTTTATAAAAAAGTAAAGACGCGTAAGAAAAATGGGCATCATTCACCCACGAACACGCTCTCCTCTCATACAACCCCAAAATTGACAAATATATAAATAGTCTTCTTGCGTAGCTACAAAAGTAAAATTAGATAATTATTCTTTCTATATAAAAATCAAGACGTGTTAGAAAAATGGGCGTCACTGCGTCATCCACCCACGAACACGCCAACCTCCTATACAACCCCAAAATTGAAAACTATATAAATAGGCTTCTGTCGAAGCTACAAAAGTAAAATTAGATACTTATTCTTTCTGCATAAAAATCAAGACGTGTTAGAAAAATGGGCGTTATCCACCGACGTACACACCCACCTCCCATACAACCCCAAAATTAAAAAATCTATAAAAAGGCTGCTCTTTAAGCTACAGGAAAAAAATTTGATACGTTGGTATTTTATAATAAAACTAAATTGTGGAAGCAAAGTGGGCGTCATCCGCCTACGAACACACCCACATTCCTTCACTGTAAAAAGTAAATCTTCATATAAGGTGAAAAAACTGTTTTAAAATAAGCTGCAACAGCATTAAGATGGCTTTTGCTGAAATTACTTTTGCCTTTTTATACTGTAAAACAGCATTCAATGATGTCTGACTTAAAGGCAGTAAAATGGTAAATGCAGCCTTACCTTCGCTGAATTTCAGCCCTTATCGTAAACAAACTGGCCTGAATAGCAATGTAAACTATCTTAAATTAAGACCCATATGGTTTATTGTAGCTATTTTTAACATAAAAACCCATTAATTTCTTTAAATTAAGCTAGCTTGTCTTAAAATAAACTTCCAAAAGCTGACTTCAAACATGCTTCTTTAGGTTTTTAAGCATTTAGAATATTAAAATGCAAAACATGCTTAAATTCAGGCACAATTTGATTTAAAGGCAGTCTTTAAAATACGCTATACTTTTTACAGTGTTCCATACCACCCATGCTGGTGAAATATTATATAATAGCCTAATATTTAAGCTACAGACTTGAAGTTGGGTTTATGTGTATATCATATCAAAACTAAGGCGTGTTAGGAAAATTGGCATCAGCCACTCAAAAACACGCTCACCTCCCATACAACGCAAAAATTGAAAACTGCATAAATAAGTTCATAAATAACCTACAATAATATAATTTGGTATTTATATATTTTATATCAAAACAAAGATGTCTACGAAAAATGGGTGTCATCTGTTCAAGGGCACGCCCACCTCCCATACAGCCCAAAAAGTTAAGACTGAATAATAGACCGGATCGAAATTTAGATTCCGCCGGTCGGGGTCTCAAAAGTTAGAGGAACTCTATAAAATGATTTCTGCATACTTTTTTTTCAAATCGGAGAAAAACCGCCGAAGCAATTTTGATTCTCCTGAAGGTCCTTTTTGGTAAAAAAAACATGTTTTTTGCTTGTAACTTTTTATTTTTCACAGAACGCATACCCAAATCTTCTTAAATGTTAAACTTCTTACTCATACTAACATTTTGACATAAAAAAATTGTTAAAATTTTGTTTCATTATAACTCTTATTGACCATCAAAAATTGAACTTTTTGCTATTTTTAAAAAGGTATTTTTTTAAAACCGCTGTAAAAGACACATTTTTTATTGGATTTACGTGGAATTGTTATTGTCGGAAAGGTATTAAGTTCTTCTTTCTTTTTGTGTATCACTTTTATCAAAGCTGTGTGCGAAAACTGACAGAATGTGAGAAATCGACTTTAGAAATCTGATAAAATGAAGCATTTCTTATTCATACACACAATAAATTTAATTTGTTCACTGCTTTATCGTTTCCAGTTATCCAGTTTTCGATAATTTTTTTTTTTTTTAATCACATATGCAGTATGCAGAAATCATTTTAATGAGTTCCTCTAACTTTTGAGACCCCGACCGGTTGAAATTTTTTGTATCCATATAAGAATGATCCGGTCTACTGAATAAATTAGCTTATGTTTAAACAACATAGATAAAGTTTGATAGGCATGTTTTTTCTAACGAACTGAAGATGTTTTTGAAAACTGTACATCATCTGTAGGCGTGTACCTCCCATACAAACCGAAAAACCGAAAACTAAATTTTTCATCAACTAAATGTATATAAAATATGGGCTTCATCAGTCCATGGACACGCCCATTTTCAATACTTATATTGTATTTTGAAAAAGTAGTCTTAGGGTATTTCATAGTCGGTGTTAAGACTTTATCTACTTGTTTTCTACTTTTTTCACAAAAGAATAAAAGACATATTTTACATAAATCTTCCGAGCTCAGATTTCCTATGCCTATCGGCCTAAGTAGTAAATGCCTAAGTTATAGGGCATCGAAAAATTATTTCATGGAGATTATAAAAATGAGACAAGTAAAGTTTTAACCAAATTTATAATTTTTTTTGTGTGAAGACCGACCCATCCTATGAGGATGTATGAATTTTGGTCACTAAATACAAAAAGTAGTTCGCGCTTCAATTGTATGAGAATATGAGTTTTATTCATAAAATAGTAAACGTTTTCCTTTTATACGTACATCAGATTCATGCATTTTTTCACCTATCTCATGCACTGTTCTTGTTGTCCTCGTTTTAGAACATGAATTTAAATTTGAATTTTATTCAAAAAAATTATGGATGATTTATGTTCTCCTATTAATTTTTTTGTGTTTTTTATGGTATTATAACGCACTTTATGAACTTTAAACACTAGGACTATGAAATATTCATGTTCTTGTGTTATTTTATTTTTTTGTATCTTATACATTGATGTCATGAGTATTTCACGTTACTCATGCAACTGGTTACTGGGCGAATATTCATGAATGCAATTCATGGTGATCATGTAACAACTTATCATTATTGTGTACTTTTTTGGGTTTGTGTAGTCACAATAGTTTATTTTCCTAATTCTCAATTTTTCATTTAAATATTCTTTACTTTTAGTTAAAATGTTATGTCATCAAATTTTTAAATTTCTTATCGTTTTTTTAAAATAATTAAAATTTTAAAAAATAATACTTTTGTTTGAGTAAATTTTTTTTTTTTTTTTATTCAAAAGTTGAAATTATATATTGCAAAAATTGAATAAATTAGCTTTTAATTTATTTATAATTATGTCATAAAGTGCCATAAATAACGTTTAATAAGAAGATATGTTTTGTTAACTTTTTAAATTGAAAAGAACTTAAACAAATGTTTTAGTAAACATTTAAATTCAGTCAATGATTCTCTACATCTTTTCTAAATAAAACTGCCATTCGACTTTTGGCGGTACTGAAAATTTTTATATCCTAAAGTTAGATTATTTTCTTAACTTCAAAACATTTTTTTTTAATTTTAGATGTTTATTCAAAATTAAAAATAAACATTCAAAATTGCTCCTTAGTGCTGTTACTTAAAAAATATTAATTATGGGAGTTTACTTCAAATATGTATTTAAAGCAGATTTTTTTCAGAACATAATTAAGAATTTTGAAAAAAGTGTTCAACTTTCAAAGGATCTTTGACAAAAATATTTATCATAACAAACCTTGACAATTTTTGTTGGAAATACTATTATTACTTGTCAAGTTAAAGCACAAAACATTTTTGATTTTAGTTCATGTTTCCATTTTCTATGCTTGGCAAAAAAAGCGAAAATAGTTCACTTCTGACTAGAACGATATTAAGAACAATAATTTTACTTTAAAGATTGCTGTTGCGCGATTGATAAATGAAGAGTTAAATTCATTTGAATTGAGATGAAACGGTTATTAGAAAAGAAACTGAAAAAAACTATTATAACTTTAACTAGGCCATGTTGTTTTCAAAAAGAGCAAAAATATGATGCAGATGGTAAAAGAATTAAAAATAGTATAAATCAACAACTAACTGGCTGGCCATAACAAACAGAGTTAGTCTTTAAGATACAAAAAAAAAAAAAAAAACACATAACAATGCGAATGATTGTCTAGATTCTTGAAGATTTGTGAACTTTTTCTTGTGCTAATTAGCCACGCATCTTGAAGATACTACAACAGTTTGATCTGAATGTTTGATGGGGCCTCTGAGCACTAACTGACGGATAAGCGAGCTGCTGCTCTTGTTGAATACTCAAGATAGCAGCAGAGATACTCACTCATACAAAAATCAGCAATTAGTGAGGCTTGCATTTGTATACAAACACATACCCAGTAGACAATGACATCGCTGCTAGCAGGCCTTCCTCTGGATTTTGTAGTACTGCCGCACTCATATACAATTACACTTTCTTTTTTATATGAAGTGGGAAAATTTCGCAGGCGTTCCGCTCCGATAGCTCAAAAGAGGCCTGATAGAAGCACTCCTTTAGAATGGCTAAAAGTAGGGGTAAACAAAAAGTGTTGAAAAAATTTTTTTTTCTTTTACACCTTTTTCTATTTATTTGTATATTCTATGATTTTATCTTCTCTCCTATGTTTTTTAAGTTAGATTAATTTCAATCTATAATCTTTGATATAGCAGTAAGAAGGGCCATTATTGCGTCGTATTTTTAAACTGATATATATTCTAACTTTTAACGAAAAAGTTGCCCTGAAGTATATGAAAAGTCAGTCTTTGTAGGGAAAACAAATTTGTTGTGCTGCCTTTTGTGCAGAAAAGGCAGGCCTTCAAGAAGTGCTCATAAGAGCAGCGAGGAACGGATGTGTTTAGTCTTCAAAAGTAGCAGTGAATGCATGCCTTCATATGAAGAGCGCTGGTTTAATTGCCTATTGGGTATGCACAATCATACAAACAATCATACAAACATAAATGATTATGTACGTGCATGGCACACACACACACAATGCCATCAAGTTTTATCTGTAAGCATGAAACTAAATCTAAAACCAACATCATAACGGTCTATAAAAGTCGCAATAACGCAATACAAAAAAAAAACATTCTACATCAACATGCAATTCCAAAACGAATAATAAAGAAGACTTTTTTGAAAGATAGAAAATCTTAAATTGAACAAAAAATAAAAAAAGATCAGCTGAATTGTTTATTTTCACTTCTGGACTTAATGTTGAGCCAGCTGGGATGATGAGGTTGCTGCTCTTTGCGTTGCTGGTGTCCACTCAAAAATAAACATTGTCAGGCAGCGAAAGTATTGCATGCACTAGATAATTTGTATCATCTGTAAGATAAAAAGTGCCATTCAAAACAAACTGTCTCACTTTATATAACGTACATTTTTGTTTTTATTGAGTCGGCTGGTAATATGAATGTCATTAGCAGCGTGACACCTCGTTTGCCAGAGAAGACATAAACAACATATACAAAATTCGAGATCAAATTTTAATGACGCTTTAATTGGAATTAAAAATTTTAAAAAACCAGTCATAGTTGAAACAGCTTTTTGTTGTTGTTGTTTTAAGTATTGCGGGTTCTATAATTTTATGCATATGCATTTTTGACATTTAAAGAGTGAGCTTCATAAAGTCCATCAGTCAACAAAATTTGCATGAAAAACATGTTAATAAAACTTGCTGTGCTTTAAAGAAACGAACGATTTATATTAAATTTAGGAAGTTTTAAATAAAGCTAAGAAATATTCAAAATTTTAAACAGTTATGAAGTGATTTTAAAAAATTCTGGCCTTGATGCTAAACTTTTGACTATAAAGTAAAGACATGTCCAAATCTAATCATATTTGTACTAAGTTTATTATATATATTAAAATTTAATAAACTTTAAAACTAAAATTTTGAAAAAAATTTGGTTGAAAAGCTACATAAATGGAAATTATTCGACTTGATCGCTACAAGCCACAATGGTCTCACCACTTTTGGATGGACCACTTTTGCTAGCCAAAACCTATATTTTTCACACTCTTTTTTTGTTGCTTTATTGTAGTAATCTAAGAGAAAATATTTCAAACCAAACATAAATGATTTTTATACCCCCACGCGTACTGCGTAAGGGGTATATTAATTTTGTCACGACGTGTGTAACGCCCATAAGGAGGCGTGGTAGGTATAGAAAAGTACATTTATTCTTGCTCAGAATCGCCACCTGAGTTAATTTAGCCATGTCCGTCTGTCCGTCTGTCTGTCCGTCTGTCTGTGGACACGATTACAGCCGTACTTTTAAAGCTATCGTGGTGAAATTCGATATATAAGCTTTTTTCAAAAAAACTAAGATCAAGTTCGAGAATGGGCTAAATCGGATGAAAACCACGCCTACCTCCCATACAACCCCAATGATGAAAAATCCATAAAGAAGCGAATATTTACGCTACAAAATTTAAATTCGGTATTTGTTTAGTCCTTAACAAAACTCAGGTGTGTTACAAAAATGGGCGTCATCCACCCACTAACACGTCCACCTCCCATACAACCCTAATATTGAAACCTATATATAGAGGCTTGTGTCGAAGCTATAAAAATAAAATTAAATATTTATTCTTTTTATGTCAAAGTTAAGATGTGGGAGAAAAATGGACGTAATCCACCCACGAACACGCCCACCTCCCATCCAACCCCAAAATTTAAAACTATATAAATAGGCTTCTATCGAAGCTACAAAAGTAAAATTAGATATTTATTCTTTTTATAATAAAATTAAGACGTATTAGAAAAATGGGCGTCATCCATTGATGAACACGCCCACCTCCCATACAACCCAAAATATTGAAAACTCTATGAATAGACTAATATTTAAGCTACAGACCTGAAATTGTATACTATATCAAAATTGAGGCGTGTTAGAAAAATTGGCATGAACCACTCAAGAACACGGCCACCTCCCATACAACCCGTAATTGAAAACTTTATAAAAAGGCTTGTATTTACTTTGCAGGAAGACAATTTGATATGAATGTATTTTAGACGTCATCAAAATAGTAAAATTTTTTGAAATCTCATATAAAAAGAGCTGCAATTTAAGATTTTGTACCATTACTAATAGCCCGGGGGGTATTTTAACTTCGGTCAAGTCGAAGATATACCTTACTAGTTTTTTCTTGTAAATACTCATTTACAGTTAAACAGTAACTCAACAAAGTTGTACTTTCTGAGAAGAATTGTGAATGAAAAACGTGCGCGAAAAATTTTGCCCATGGTTGCCCAGCCTAAAACTAAAAAAAAAGAATAATTTGTGATGTAATGAATCTGTTTTATTATGTTTTGTGCTGCGATTTTTTGCGATTTTTTAGAAAAACCATTTTTTTGCAGATAACTTAGGATTCAAAAAAGGCAGATATTTTTCAGAGTTTGGCGAAAAGAGCATATTAAATATCAAAAAAATATTGTATTATCAATTATTTGCTGGAAAAAATTGAAATGAAAACATTCATGATGAATTTTCAAAGTATTTGACAAAAAAAGTGCACAAACTTTTTGGACGCCATATTGTATCCGCGATTTTTAATTTTTCATTTTTTATATCAAATTCGAAATCAGCAACACCGAAAACCCCCTTCTGGAAGTTTTCAGAATTTTGGCCAGAAAAAGTGTTTAGCGAGCCCATTGTGCAAACTTTTCTAGGTTCCTTTATTTTTTTTTTTTTTTTAATACTTATGCACCTGAAAATTTTTGGCGGAATTTTGGACAAACGATTCCGCAACAAATAAAAAAATGATGATATAAAACGATAATATCTGACAAGAGTAAAATGGCATGTTCAAAAATCTGACAAAAGCTATTGGATGCAAATTTGAAAGAAAAATTAAATTTTTTTGAGTATTTTAAATGATTCTCCATAAAAATTTGTTACATGTGTGTTTGGTTGTGGACACCATATTATACAGAAACAATATAAGTTCAATATAGCTCTAAGATGACCTTTAAACGATTTTCGCCGTATCTAGAGGTCAAATATTTTGGGTCTTAAGGTATTTTTGTTTGCATTAGGGCTCGAACTTTCAGAAAATGAACGCGCAATACTTCGTATTTTTACATATTTGTAATCTAAACCAGTCTTATACATATAATCATTATTATTTAAGATAATGAATCAAAATTTTAAACACGTATTCAGCACCGCTTAAATATTTTAAACAAATATTTTAAAACTTCATCAACAGAAAATATAAAAATAACGCAAGTTTGGTGGAAGTCGGAGGTGTATGAGTTACATGTAAATTCGCATTGAACTGGTCATTTCAGCATATTAAAAGCATAATTTTAGTTCTTAATTCTACTCAGCTAAACTCGTTTTTCTATGACTCTTAAAACATACATGAGTTAATATTCATTAACGTAGTTAAATTAAGCACACAAAAAAATAAAAAAAAAATTTGCCTAGCGTAAAATTTTAAATGGTATTATATAAAAAATATTATAACTTTTTTTAAAACTATTTATAAGATTTATTAAGCTTTATAATCTAGCTCGTTAAAGTTTCACAAAACAAATTAAAATTCATAAATGCATGTTTTTTTTATCTTTGCAGCCTTGCAATTTAACGCCACAACCGTTTAAATGACATATGTCAAGGAGGAATTAATAGCTCTGTGCAGAAAACACATAAACTAAAACTTCAAGCCCACATATACACACACACACACACACTCATATACCTAACCGAATGATAAGCGTTTTGATTATGCTAAAAGCCAAAAAACATCAAAAGCAACGAAATTTAAACCAAAGTCAATTGCAACGACGAGTATCGTTTTAGAAAATTTAACTGTAGAGCACAATAAAGTACCCAAAATGCCGACAGAATGGGAGCGAAGTTCAACTTCGCCAGATTTAGGAATAACAGTTGATACAAATACAACGTCTGCACTGTTGGAATCTAAAGATTTTATCGGCATGGACAGAGATATGAATGGTGAGATGTCTACCTCAACGGGTTCCAATTCATCCATAAACGCATCAACAAATGGTCATAACGGCTCAAGCAGTAACGGTGGAAGAAAAACGGTAAGTTTTCGAAAGCAAATTAATTGTACTATATCGCCTGGGATCGAAACTCGACCAATTTTTTGTTTGCTTTTTTATAATTACTTGTATCGCCTGGGGTCGAAATTCAACCAATTTATTGATTGCCTATTTATAATTATCTGCGAGATGATAAAAACAAGTTCGAGGCTATAACTCTTAATTGATTAGAGATATAAAGCTATTTTCTTCAAAAAAATTATTTTTTTATATTATTATTTTGTTCAAAAACAGAAAAACAACATTTTAAAAAAATTTAATTTTGTCAAAGAAATCATAGGGGTAGCCTTGATTTTTTTATGGCACGGACAGTTTATTAATTTAGTGTCAAAACAATATAAATTCACCTAAAATTCGGTATAAACTTTGAAAGAAAATCAAAAATGCAATTTTGAGCTTTTGTTTTTTTACAATAAAAATAATTTTTAACCCATATTTTAAGAATAAATCAAATTTTATGGTTTTTTTTAAAAAAGAATAATTTAAATATAAACAAGCAAAAAACGGTATTATTTTCAAAAGTTTTTCTAAGTTAACTGATAACTGACTTAAATACAAAAAAGAAATAAATAAAATCTATTCACAGATGGCGGAGATATTTGCTTCAGAATTTAGAACATTCAATTTGAGACAGTTTTTTTCTCTCTCTTGGCATTTGGTTGAAACACACGCTAAATAACTAAGAACAATATTAAGAAAATTAATTAAAAATACTTTTGGTTAGAACTTTGCTGCAATTTTTATTTAAATGAAAATTTAACAAACTTTCAGAAATAATTAGAAAAATTAAAAACCGTTAAAATTCGACAAGATATTCACATGGAAAGTCAAATTTTTTAATTCAAAACACATTTTTTACAAATTTTACAATTGACGAATGGATAAAACTACATTTTTTTAAGAAATTGTTACTTTTAAAAAAAATTAAAATTCGACCAACTCAAAAACTCTCCCTCAACCAAATTTCATATTAATCAAAGAGCGGATTTTTTCTCAAAAATTTAATTTCTCTCTTAGAAGGTTGCGAACCCCTCTATCAGATATATCATTTATATATACATTCTGCACATCTGGGCAACATAACCTTTCAAATGATATAAGTTTCATTTATTTTGAGTTTTAATTAATACCAAAAAAGCGTACGACAAACTTTAATATGCACGTATTAATATATAAGATATGCAGAATAGGTGAGATGGTTAAAATAAGTTCGAGTCTATAACTTTTAATTGATAGGAGATATATGTATATTTCTTTCAAAGAAATTATTTTTGATTTTTATTAATTTTATAAAAAATAGAAAAACAACATTTTAAAAAAATTTAATTTTGTCAAAAAATCCTAGTGTTGATTGATTTGTTGATGGCACGACCAGTTTATTAATTTAGTATCAAGACAAAATAAATTCACCTGAAATGCGTTATAGACTTTGAAAGAAAATCAAAAACGACAATTTGAGTTTTTGTTTTTTACAACAAAAATCATTTTTATACCATATTTTGAGAAAAGATCAAATTTTGCGGTCTCTTTTAAAATATTTAAAATTTGTATACATTTTTGTGAGTTAACTGATAAGACTTAAATACAAAAAAGGAAACAAATAAAATATATTCAGAAAAAGCAGAGATATTTGGCTTCCCAATTCAGAACATTTAATGTGAGACAGTTTTTTTCTCTCTTTTGGCATTTGGTTAAAGTGTACGCTAAAAAACGACAATATTAAGAAAATTTTTAACAAATACTTTTGGTTTGAGCTTTACACCGATTGTTGTCTCATTTGAAAGAAAATTTAATAAGCTTTTAGAAATAATTATAAAAATTTAAAAACTGTTAAAATTCTACTAAAATATTAACATGGTAAGTCAAAATTTTGTATTCAAAACACCTTTTTTTACAAATTTGAGCATTGGTCAATGAATAAAACTAAATTTTTTTTAAGAAAATTTTTACTTTTGAGAAAAAGTAAAATTCGATCAATTCAAAAGCTCTCTCCCAACCAAATTTCATATTGTTAAAAAATCGAGTTTCTTACAAAAATTTTATTTCTCTCTTGAAATGTAAGGAGCCCCCCTCCATCAGATATATCATTTATATACAAATTCTGCAAATCTATGTTACAGAACTTTTCAAATGATATTAGTTTCTTTCAATTTTGTGACCGAACCTATCCTGTGATAGGTTAAATATGACCTGTCACTGGACCAGTCTCGTAAGAGAAAGTAACTCTTTCTCTAAAGAGGAATTATGTTTTGTGTTCCCGTGGAACCTCCAAACCAACAGCTACTATCTTCATTTTATCCTAAAGACTTCTTGAATAGAAATTATTAAGAATGACATACTTACGATTAACTCTAAACGATATCTGTAAGATAATTGTGAAACTCTTCTAAGCCCATTTTGGCTCTATATAAGTGCGAGTTGTTATCTTAAGAACGCTCTTAGAGAAGACTTACAGTTATTGTAAAAAAATTATTATATCTATAATATTATACATGCGTGGTGTAATATTTTATCACAAAAACGCATAAATTTCATTGCAATGGAAACTTTACCGTATAAATCTCATTTTGCACCTCGGTTAGCAGCTGTCCCCTTACGTAAAAACAAACGTTAAAAATTTTATTTAATTAACAAATAATACAATGTAGTGAAAGCTCCCATAAACGGTCACTCTAATAAGCGGATATATCCCATAAACGGACACATTCTTGGAAACTAACAATTTTTGATTTTTTTTACATAGAAAATGCTGAACTTTCCTATAAACGCCCACGGACATACAAACGTATATATTTATGGAAAAAATCTCCGATAAGCGGACCATTTTGTCTTTTTTTTATCACAAATATTAGTGCTTTTCTTTTGATTTTGGCATTTTTGACGGTTCAACGTATTTTTTTTTTCTCTTTTTACGAATTTATGGGTAGATGTGTGGTGACCGTGGCATGCAGGTTAAGTGTGTGGCTTAGCATGCTCGGAGCCCGGGTTCGATTCCCAGCCGCGGCGAAAAGTTTTTTCAATAAAAATTTTTCTGATCGGTCACCACCTCTCTGCAGACAATGGCAAACCTCAGAGAGTAAATAATGCCATGTAAAGCTTCTTGAGAACATGAGCCGTTCGGAGTCGGCATAAAACATGTAGGTCCAGTTCTCGGTCAATTGTGTAGAAACATTTAATAACACACACAACACAATTGATCATAAGAAGCTCGGTCAAAGTCCTTTCAAGGGCTGAAATGGCCAATTTGTTTTTTTTTTTTTCATTGAAATTTTTTGAGAACAATACAGTTTAACGTTGACTCCTGCACAATATCATCAATTAAAAAGTGTTTAACATTGAAAGGAAAAATGAAAATAATAAACTCTTATGAAAGTGAACAAGTTTCTGTTCGTACTTAAGCAAAACGGTGCAATTTTGGCAAAACATAGGCTATTTAATATTAATATAATTTTTTTATGAAATTCCCATAGGCAGACATCTCTTTTAAACAGACAAACAATGGGTAACCATCGGTGTCCGCTTATGGGAGCTGTCACCGAATTCTCAATAAATGTATTAGTATAATGTTTTACTCTCAATAGACATTTTGTAGGTCTACCATTTTGAAAAAGCATTCATTAGTCCGACCGGTGATTCATTGATTTTTTTCCAAGAAGATCACAGAAATCATAATGCTTCCAATAACTAAACTGGTGTGTAGATTTTTAACTATATTGATCAGTTTTAATTCTTGGACATCATGCTGCATATGACCTATGTAATATCTCATGGGAATTCAATGTTCCATATGAGTTCTCGTCAGATAAAAAAAAAATTTATTTAGTTACACTTTTTCGACTTTAATGGCTATAAAAAAAGTGCTTATAGGTATGTAATTTTTCAGTTTTACACATACAGTGTTGGCCAAAACTAAAGCAACCCCTAAATGTATTTTATTCAAATATGTATTTATTTTTTTATGAAAAAAAAGTTATTAATGTATGTTAAATTTAAGTTTTATTTATATATACCATAATTATTAATAAAAAATTATTAAATAAATTAAATGTTTCGTATATAAAAAATTTACAATTAAGAAATGTTTTAAACCACAAAACTTAGCGGACAAAACTAAAGCACCCCTAGAAATTTGTTTACAAATTTGACTTCTTCTCTGCAAATTTGCGGTAATAATGAACGGTACTTCCTAGAAATACACGCGTTCGTATTTTTTTTTTAAACTGCTTACATATAAAAGTTCACTGCTTAAACATTTGCGGTGAGATAAGAACAATGGCAAGAAACAAGTATTCAAGTGACTTTTAACTTAAAATTATTAGTGATTGGAGTGGCGGTTTATCTCGATATCACCTGAGTGAAAAATATTCAATTAATAGATCAGTTATTTCTATACTGATATCAACGTTTTTGCACACTGGTCGCATATTTCCTGTACATATTGGAGGAAGACCGCGTAAGACTTCGAGACAGGATGACTCCTTAATCAAGAGGACAATTCAGAATGACCCTACAATCTCTTCTGGAAAAGGGAAAGATTGCTTAAGTGTAGATATTAGCGAAAGAACGATCCGAAGAAGAGCTGTAGAAGCCGGATTATTCAGTCCACGACCAGCAAAAAAGCCATTCGTATCGTATAAAAATAGGAAAGCCAGACTCAAATTCGCCAAAACCCACCTTAACTGGAGTGTCGAAAACCTTACAGTAGTATTACAACCTTAAAGATTCGGATGGAATATCACGTGTACGCAGGCCAAAAGGGGAAAGATTAAATACTAAGAATTGCAAACCCACTGTTTAGCACGGAGGAGGCAGTGTAATGGTCTGGGATTGCTTCTCTGGACAAGGAATTGGGCCAATTCATTTGATTGAAGGAATTATGGATCGTTTTATGTACGTTGACATTCTAAAAGTTGTGATGCTGCCATATGCTGAGGAAGAGATGACAATTAAATGGAGATTTCAACAAGACAACTTCGATAACAGCAAAACCAAAAATTATTTATTCCAAGATATTAAAATAGCTTGGAATGGGATATCGCAGGATATTAATAATAATTTAATTTCCTCTATGCCTAAAAGATGTGCTTGTGTTATACAGAATAAAGGGTTCGCAACTAAATACTAAATTTAAAAGTTATAATTTACCTTAAGGAGAAGGAGGTGATTGAGTTTTGTCCACTTAATTTTTCCGTTGAAAATTTTTTTTTGTTATAACATTTTTATTTAAAAGGCTCTGAATTTTTTATGTTTTTGTTTATATTAGTTAAGGTAAAAATAAATAAAACTTATATTTAAAATACAATAATAACGTTGTTTTCATAAAAAAATAAATATTTGAATAAAATACTTTTAGGGGGTGCTTTAGTTTTGACCAATACTGTATATGGCTGATTCCACACAAATGAGGAACGGAAACATGAATTCTAAAATGCTTTCAATTGAAATAATTTTTGGTTTTTGCATTAAAATGGAATCTTAAGTTAATCCTGTTGCAAAATTATTTTTTGATTTAATGCTTTTTCATGTTTTTTTGTCAATTTAACTAAACAAACTTCGAGTTGAGAAAAACTTAAAATATTTTGCTTAGATTTAAAACGTTGAAAACAGCCATCTCTTGATGCACATTCAAAAAAATTAGGTTAGTACTGTTAAAAAAGATAACAATGTTATCTAAGAACAGTTTATAACAAGGATTGGTTACTGCGTTAACAAAGAAAACATATTTAAAGTGAGTGTTTTTTTATTGTCACACCCAGAAAAATGCTATAGTTTTCCTAAGAATCAAAATGGGCTTAGGATAAGAATGAATCTTTCCTAAAGTAAGGATATTGATGTTTTACATAAATTTGTTAACTTTTTTCATTCAATAGTTTATTAGTATTCTTCATTTCAGTTACAAGAAGTTGGTCACACCGGGAACAGTTTTCAAAATTTTTTTCTTATAATGAAATTTTTGCAAGTATATGAATAAATTCTTTGATTAAAACTAGTTTTGTAAACTCATGTAAGCGATATCCTTCGTATAGATATTAATTTGATCAAAAATTAATGCGAAAAAATTTTTTGGAAAAAAATGTTTTTTTTTTTTAAATACAATACATTAATTAAAAACATATTTTTTGATTTTAGTGTCAAAAATATGTGATAGTTATTTTATCCATTAAGTTCTTATATATAATTCCCACATAGTTCGCACTCGTCACACCCGGGACAATCTTATGTCACACCCGTCCCATTTAAAAGTTTAAAAAAAAATGGTTATCGCCATTTTTTCAAAATATTTTAAACTGGTATTCAACAGAAAATATATTAAATTTGAATATATGCAAGTTAAAAAAGGTCTCATTGTGGCAGATGGATTTCAATGTTAAACACAGAATTTTTAGTTTTTAAACTTGTGCTCGTCACACCCGTCCCAGGTGTTTAAGCGAATGTAACTATTAAACTAGTATAAATAATTGCATTATGTTTTAGCATTTAGAAACCTTGGGGCATCTTCTAATAGACCCAATAGTAAATTGCTTAAAATTTAACCGGTGAATACCGGTTTGACTTCTTTATCTCAGCACGATAAAGAAGTCAAAACGTCACACCCATCTATATGGAATGAGCTATATGTTAAATTTTACTCAATTCAGCTAAAATCCTCACTAACATTTTATTTTTATATAACCCTACATAAAACAATATTCCAGTTTTTTTTTTAATTTGCGTCCGAGATATTACAGAAGAGGTCATCTTAAGAATGCAACATATACTTCTACAATATATGTAAAAAAAAATGTATTGTTCAGCGCAGAAATGTGGTCTGCTTGGAGCAACTTAAGTAGTTAGCATTATGAATATAAAACGTTTGTTACTTTAATGTAAGAAAAGTCATTACTTTCGAAACATAAAAATATTTCGTTTTAAACAATTGCAAAAAGTTATTTCTTTTAACAATCATCATAAAGAGGCAAGTTTTAGAAAACAATCAAATTGTTTTTTAAATTCAATACATAGTAAAAATAACAAATATTTTTCGAACATATTCAATTTAAATGCAAACTATATGCAAACATACACATGTGAAAGCATTTAGGTCGTTACAAAAATAATTTATTGTCAAGAATCATTTCTTCAAAAAAACCAATCAAACGAGAAACAATTTTAATTATCAGATAAAATAAAAAAATTTTTCACGATCCTTTAAAAAAAAACAAAAATAGTTTACAAAGTTTTTTAAAAGTAAATAAATGCTTTTATTTTAAACAGTTCATTAGAGCATCTATGAAAACAGATGGTCAGGCTCATCCTTTAAGTGCAGAGAAAAAAGCTAACGAGAGAGTAAATTTGAATAAGTTAAATTTTTGAATGAATTGCTTGAATTCAGGTTAATATTAATAAAAGCAAAATATTGAATTTCGATTAAGAAAAAAAAAAACAATAAAATTAAACTTAATTCCTATGTATGCGAGCCAAAACTCGCAAAATGTAACATATGACCTTATTACAAATACTAAAGCGATGTTATTTTCAACAGTATTCTTTGATCTAAAGAACTTGTCTTAACTATCTATTACCTCAATAGTTTTATGTGATTCATTTTGCAAATCAATTCTAAACATAAATATGTCTATTTTTCATTAAAGATGAGAACTTTAAGAATCCGGTTAACGTTGCTTTGAGTTTAACTTTTGAATTTTCTTTTTAACATAGTATTGTATTTTTTTTTATTGTAAACGGTTTTTCTTTAAATAATTTGTTCACATTCTCTAAATAACTGTCAATATGAAGAAGATACGTTATAAGCTCTTGAAGCTCTTGTCTTCAAATTCAATACTTCTTTTGCACACCTTCAGAAATTGTGGTTAAATCAATAAGGCACGCAACATAATGTAACCTTCTCTTTGCCTTATTTTATTGACTTCATCAGAACTCCATTGTTATGGGCTTTTTTTTTACTATAAATTCCTATGGCTAGAACTGCTGCTGCTATTATTATTGATTCTTTGTCTTTGCACGCAGACAGAAAGGCAAGCAGACTGAAGAAGGCACAGACAACAATTTGCTTTTGTGCTACTCTTCTTCACTCACAACTTGCCAACATTTGAACTTAAGAGGTTTCATATGACTTCATAAACAGACATACATACATACATAAATACATACATACTTATAGACGAGCTTCCTCTGGTTAATGATGGTCCACTGGTAGGCTGTAAAGTTTTTTTAAGCTCATTGAACCCTCGAGTACTTCCGTCAACAGCAAATGGAAAGACACTCTAAAACTTTTTTTATATGTTTTTGAACAGATTTTTTAAGTTGGGCGCTAGTCGGGGTTTGGAATTAAATATTTTATATAACATCATTGAAAATAAGCTTAAAGTTAAAGAAATTGGTTTAAAACCTAGACCTACATATATACTAAACTGTGTAAAAAAAGGCGAAATTAGTATATACGTGTCCCTAGACCTGTTTATACTGGAGTAAATTTTTGCTTTATATTCGCTAAATATATGAGAAATGATAAAAAATGTTCTATAAAAGGCTAATATTGGAGAATGAGAACATTAACATTAGCCGTTCGATATCGGCATACAACATGTAGTTTCAGTTCTTGATCAATTGTCTACAAATATTTTACTCATCATACAAAGCTCGGCCAAAGTGTTTTCAAGGATTAATTTTGTTTTTAATTTTTTATATATAGAGGCTGTAATCAATAATTTTATTAAGTCTAGCATTGCTTTGAACTTATCTATTCATATTTATAACCTAGAAATAAATGACTTCAACCATATCATATTTAAGTTTGTGTACGTTAGGATTATTTAATCGAAATTTTTTAAGAGAAAGAGACAATAAAATAATAGTTAACCCCCTACATCTCTTTTTCTTTTAGTCTTTAACTTCACCGGATCCCACAGCATATGTTGCCAAGGCGAGAGTGACGCGGCCCACTCCACCACCACCGTCCTACAATCCGATGCAATTCGTTCAGATCAAACCCTGCAATCTATATCAAACGGCACAGCAGCAGCTCAAAAAAGCCGAAGAAGTAAAAAAGATCAAAGAAATTCAAAAAGAAGAACCCGAGGAATGGCAAAATGTAAGTAAAAAGTATTTTCATTAAAACTAAGCAGAGAAGAAAATAAGTAAATCTTAGATTTTTTAGGACCGCATTTAAAAATCATTTAAAATTTTATAGAAATATAAATTAACTTTTCTAGGTACAGTCAGATATACATAACTGGAATCACCATTATCATTAATAAAAGTTCGACTTATAGTCGTTCTCATAAGTTCTCTTACAATTTAAACATGATGTAAAAATTTAGGAAACGAATTTTTAATTTATTTTGCAATTTTTGTACTTTGATTTAAATAAAATCTTTCTAAGAATAAAAAAAATTGGCGAACTAACAAACCATACTCTCTAGCTCCGACCTTAGTTTGTAATCAAGAGGACTTAAGTCTGGGCTTCCTGAGGGCCAATCTTCAGCAGAAATAAAAGCTGGAATATTCTGATGCAACCATTGTTTTATGAGACTTTTTGGACTCATAGTAATGACGGTTTTAAGACTCATATTTAATACTCTTTTAATAATCATGAAACACTTGTATATAAGACTCTTTTATGAGTCTTCTTTATGATTACACAAATATCAATCAATATATGATCCTTTTATTGGTCTTTTTTATGAACAAATATATAACCGTCATATTTAGAACTCTTTAATGAGTCTCTTTTATGAGTACTCATTAATCAAATACAATAATGACTCTTTTATGGGTCTGATTTTTGAGCAAGCATTTAACAATCATATTAAAGACTCTTTCATGACTCAATTTAATGAGTCACCACAAAACGCGCATAAAAACACTCTTTTTAGAGTAATTTTTTTGAAAGCCTCATAAATATATGCAGAGTTTTAACAACAAAAATTATAACTGGTTTTTCTAATTTGAAATTTCAACTGCATACGACTTTGCAAGTCTTGTAACAGAACTTATGGTACGACAAGTTATAGGAATTTTATCAAAACTATTATTTTAATACATTCAAACTAAGAAATGACTGAACATTTTTTGTTATTATTTTGAAAAGAACTTCTAATTTGTTCACAGCCTTATAAATGTCGTCTGTTGTGTTTTATTCATTCCTAAATATAAGTGAACATTTTTGTCCACCGTATTATAAAAATCAGGAGTACCACTTAGAGTTATACAGCGAGACTTAGAAAAGTTCGAGTGAACGATTGGAAGAAAATAAGACTGGATAAATAGTTTTTTAAATCGCATCTTTTTTTAACTGCTCACATCAACGCCATTAATTCATTTGTAAAAATAGTCCTCAACATCGTGTTTTTGAAGCTTTTTGATGTCTGCACTAACTGCATTAACTAGCTGCGCATTGCTACTGATGGTTTGCCTTCAAATTTTTGTCCAAATTTCAGCAATTATGTCTTGTGTCAAACGTGGATTTCCGTCAATTTTAGCCTTGACCAGAGCCACATTTCTTTCATAGATCGACGATTTTGGCTGCACTTCTCGTGGCTCATCATCATGATCATAAAACTGCTCAGTCTGGAATCTGGAAGACGACTTTTGAGCAGCCTGAAGACATGGTGGCATTCGGTAGTTTGGTGTGCATTAAAAATTTGTGCATAAAGCCATAAAGAATGGTCCTTCCAAATATTTTCAAACGCCTCAGGATTTTCCTGGGAATTATTTAAAAGATGAGACAATCGTCGGTGAGTTCTTTTTAACCGGGAGAGAGTCTTACGGGTATCGCCGAATGTAAGAAGCTGAGGCCATAAAAGCGATTCGCCGGGAAGATTTGCCAACGAATCCCTGAGAAGGGCCTTCAGCGAGTCATGAACTAATCGTTGTTAGGGGTCTTAAGTGATTCGCCGGGATGATTCACCAACGAATCGCCGGGAGGAGTCTTAACCGATCTGCCACAACGCATTGCCAGGAGGACTCTTAAGTGATGCGCCAAAAAGACTCACACACGAATTGGCAGAAGAGGTTTTAAGCGATTCGCCGATAAGAGTGGTAAACGAATCACTTTAAGAGGTCCTCATCGATTTGTTGTGAACCATATTTGCTGAACTGTACATGTTTTTTTTAAGTTTAAACTAGTAGGCTCGGCAGACGTTGTTTTGTACCAATTAAATTAATTTTTTACTTTTTGATTAATTTAAACGATTTTTCAGAGACTGCTTCATATATAATGATGGATTTTGAAAATTTTTCAAGAAACCATCTATCAATGAATATCGAAGTAAGCGAAGGAAGATTTTTAACTTATTTTGAAAAAGTGCATTCATTCCTTGGGCAGTTGAAAAGCGATTCATCTTCGAAAGATCGCCAGAATGATCGAATCGAATCGCGCATTAATCGCTTGGGCAATTGAAATGCAATCTGTGTATCTTCCAACTATCGCCGGAATGAGCAAAATAGGGTTTTGGAATTTTTTTGAAGCATTCATGCCTTGGCGCATTCATGCCTTGGAATCGTCAGAATGAGAGGGGAAAAATTTTGAAAATTTTTTGTTCATCGTGCATTCATCGCTTCGGCAAACGAAAAGCTATACTTCTTCCAAAGAACCCTTGGGCGAATCGTTAATGCATCGCCAAATCAACTTTTATTCAAATTGTGTTTTAAATGTTTGCAGGGGTGTGAAGATTTTCTTGCTGTGTTGGTGAAAATAACAATGAAATTTTCATCAGTTATAAAGTCAGTTTTTCAATTTATCACAGTCAGTTTTTCAATTGATCGTCGTCACGATCAATGCTGTTACCAGATACATAGAAGATCAAGTAAGGGAGGTTTATGGGCTGTATTTGAATTTTGATAGACCTTAAGTTATCGATCTAGAAAATTTACAATCTATAAACTTTGTAATTATTTTAAAAATAGATTATTGGTATTTTCTAATCTTTAAATAATATGTTATACGAAAGTATTTAGATTGAAGTATAAAGCACTCATGCTAATTACTTCCATAAGACATAAATTAAAAAAATTTTTTAAAGTTTTACAAGTACATACAACAAAAAAAAAAACAAAAAACTGAAATCGAAAGCAGACAGCTGATGAATTGTGAAATTTTTGAAAAATCATAGGGCATTCGTAAACAAAGTTTTAACAACCCAATAAAGCAAGATTTGTATGCGTAAAGCAAGCTGACATGAAACTAAAATAAAAAATAAAAATAAAAAACAATAAAAAATGGAGATGTCTTACAAGTCAGACGAATATGATTACTATGAGGTAAACAAACCCAATTTCGTGTGTGTGAATAAAGTAGTTGCCAAAACTTGGTGCTCTGTATGAAATAACAATTTTAAAGAAATTACATAATACTCAATAAAAAAGACAATTGTAGCCACAATACATATTCTTTGCCTGACACAACACTTAAGGGGAGCACAAAAATAAATGATCAAACCATGCGATCGGAATGCTAAAATTTAAGAGTTACGCGTACTTTTGTTAAGACGATTGCATAAAAACCATGCATGTCGCTTAAGCTAATGAAGCAGTTGTTAGACAATAGCAGTTTTGAACGATTTTCTTTCAAATAACAACCAAATTCACTAGCATTAGACATAAATGTTGGCTAACTAGTTCGCTCAAAAGTTGTTCAAGGACTTTAATAGCGCCATTCAGCAGTGATTGTTTTTTTCTGTATATATTTATATCTTTATTTTTCTTCTCATTCATTATTTAGAACTTGGATAATTGGAAATCATCGCGTAGAAAACGTGTAGAGCACATAATCGATCGAGTTGTTGAGGTGAAAAAACTTGAATTGGAAGAACACGATCGAAGCAGAAGAAAATCAAAAACTTTCTCAGAAATGATCGAGGAAAGGTTTGTACCTAATCAATCATAATCTAAACATAACAAAAAAAAACTCAAGTTAACTCAAACTCAATTCCATAAATAATAGGGGTGAACGTGGCGTGCGTGTTGGGCGAGCTAAGCTGGTCTCCTTGGCTGTTTACAATGAGGATGAATCGAATGACCTGAGTGATCTTGGCATTGGCACCAGTAGCGCCAGTGGCAAAAGTAGCGTATCTGAGGATTATGAAAACAACAGCGTAGCGGTAAGTCAAACTCTACTTTATGACCTCGAACTAGGTCATTATAAACATTATAATTACTATCTTTCATATGCATCATATGTTTCATGCACACTCACTTTACAGAAAAGCGCTTTTATTAAATGTTTAAAAAGCTTAAGTTGCAAAAGCTTGTTAATGCATTCATTAACACTACTTTAATTTTTTTTTTTTTAATATTAGCAATAAGCCTTTTACTTCTTGTTAAACCAAGAATAGGTCAAATAAGAGATTCATAAGTTAAACAACATGAACATGAAAATGAACAATTAACAGCATCAGTCAAAATGCAAAAAGAAAGCAAGATTCAGTTCTACATTTCCAACTCTGACTGGCGCTAATTGACTTCAATTAATTATTAAAATTTTCACCGCTTCAACTGTATTTAGCATTAAACAAAGCAAAAAATTATTTTCATATATAATGGCCAACGCCCTATTTAACTATTATTTAACATCTTATCAGCGCTAATAAAATACTGTTAACTACTGCTCACGTGTGCAATAACCGGAAAAGTAACCGGTTCGATTTGACAAGAAGGTATTGCCAATATAAAAAACCAATGTCTTGTAAAAACGTATGCTATTTTGAACAGTTAAAAAATAAGAAAATTGAAGTCCTAAGAGTGCTATGATCACGGCCTTTAGGTGATCTCCGGGTGTTGAAGGCTGTTGAAGGCTGTTGAAGGCCGGGTCAGGAGTAGGGAATAGGAATTAATACCGAGTTAATTTTTTTATAAAAGTTTTATAAAGAGAGAGTCGCTCTTTAAAAAACATTTTTTTGTAATTACTTTAAACTGCAAAACCCATTGGTATAAGGAAAAAAAATTAAGATTTTATTTTCAACACTTTTCTATTTAATCAGCTAATATTTTTTATTGAATGTGATATTCAAGTTATTAAGAGTGAAACTTACCCGCATTAAACCGACAAAAACAAAAAAAAATCTTAATTAGTGCCTTATTCCAATGAAAATAATAATAAAATGAAAATAATTAAAAAAAGGAAATATTCGCTCAGATGTCGTTGATGTCTCGATGATGCTTAAATATTTCACTAAAATTTTTTTTTAATTTTTCCAAGTACAACCAATCACGTTATTCCAAACTTGCACAGGAGCTTCTTTCAAGCCAACCAACGCATTTTTAAGAAATTTTTTAAATTAAGTGAAAAACTTTGTGAAACCGTGCATAAAAAAATTAAATTAAAAAAGTCGATTATTTGTTCGTCATATCAATGTTACGATGTTTGCTATATGCAGTGCATTATCGAGGTTAAAACATAAAATCCTTATTCTTATCATCGATTAACATTGAAAATCGACAATCCTAAAAGACGCCATCGTCTCCCCAGCAAAATTTTGATGCAAATTTGACATGCATTCTTAGATACACTGCTTCCAGAAAACATTCTAAAAATCCAAATGTGCTTCTCATCAGCCTTATTAAATAATAGCTTTCAAGAATGTTTCCATGGCATGACAATGGTCAAATATTTTCTTAGAAGCATTATGTCTTATATTTTCTAAAGGTTCGTCGCCTTCTTAAAGTTTGTCTGAAAAATACCTACTAGAATCTTTTCATTGAAGGCCTTAAAGAAATCTTCTATTGAAAAATTCTAGAAGCACTTCTACAAAAGACTAAGGAAACCATTCCCTTCCACATATACTTCTTTTGGAAGCATTTTTTTTGCTGGGTTCTTACTTGTGTGAATACTAATTTTCTCAATTACTTAAAGAGATAATTAAAAATATACGGTTAATATGCAAAATGGTATAAACTTACATCCGCCGCCAAAAATATCTTTTCGCTAATGACCATATTTTGGATTGTACTCACTTGGGTTCTCACTTTTGTCTGGCAATATATTTCGTTGGAAAATTTTAGTGAGAGAGAGATAGAGAGAGTTTCTTAGAATTTGTTTGAAAACTGACCTGCCTGGCAAAGAAACCTCAAGTGAAATATTTGTGTTCGTTTTACAAAATGAGGCTATACATGTTTTATTTACTAAATTCCAACTTAAAATAGTTAAGCGTTAGGTTATCCAATACTTGGTCTTTGCAAAGGAGATGCAGTCTTTTGTCGTCTGAATATTTTTCTCGCTGGAGCATCGTCACTCATTCTCTCGGCATAACCTAGCCAGTGAAACAGCTCAACTTCAATACGCTTGAATATATTGCTGTGAGCATTTAGCTCATACAGCTCATGATTCCATTTTATTATTCCATTTATTCCATTTTAGGACGGGCATGATTATTGACTTATAGAGCGTCAATATTTTTCGTTGAGAGAGAGCTCTGCTTCTCAATTGCCTACTGTGCCCACAGTTACACGTGTTGGCAAGAGTTATCCTTCGTTCAACCTCAATATTGATATCTTTGGAGGAATTAATGTTGGATTCCAGGTAAATGAAGTTCTTCAAAACCTCAAAGGAGGTTTTGTAAACAGTGTCAGTGTGGTTTCCAAGACGTTGGAACTGTTTGTTTATTTACACGCAGTATTCCTTCTTCTTTGCTCTTACTGCAAGACCCATGCGACTCGAATTTTTTTCTAGCCTGGTGCCATCTTTGCGCTTAATGCAAGACCCAAGCAACTCGAATTTTTTTCTAGCCTAGAATTAGCCTCGATCAGCAGCTCGAATGATCTTGAGAAAAGTTCTTCCGCTTTTCGCCGCATTGTTGGTGTTGCTAACTGTCATCCTGCAACGACTTTTTGCAGGAATGCTAATTCAGACATGATGAAACATAGGTGAGATTTACAAGAGATTACAAAGAGATTTTGCGTGTCGATTTTAAGGACTTTCAAGGTCTGAAGCCACGCTGACAGGGTCCAATCAGTTGATTGTTCGATAGGCTTCAGTCTTTTTATTAGGCGATATTAAGAAGATGTTTTCCACGATAGTTGGCGCAAATCGTTTCTCACGATGACACAAAAACATTAAGACAAGAGTCTCAGAGCGCAGCATTCAGCTAAAAACCCTTGCTTGTGTCTTCAAACCAAACTATAAAAACTCAAAATAGCCCTGGCCTTAATCCTAAATAATTCGGGAAAAAATGGCTCAACCTTTTAATTGAATTGAAACGGATTATGTCGAATATATTGCTCCAATATAATATATAAGTAAGTGATATCTATATTTAATACATTTTTTTTGGCTCAATGCCAGTTCGCATTCAGGATGAAATCAAGAATAGAGACAGTTACACCGAATATTGAGGTATTAAGTGTCAGGACTATCAAATTTTTTTTTGCTTCATTTTGTATAGAATACAATTGATATATAAAAATTTTCTTAATTGAAATGAGTTTTCTCTGGTCGTCTTTGTGATCGGTTTTAGCATCAAACAAAATTTTAATGTATATAGTTGAACCAATAAGAAAGTATTTTATCTAGTATATTTCCATACAACGACACAATCAAAAACCCAAATCCAAGCACTTACAATGTTCTTACAAATTATGTTCATTTGTACTTTCAGAGCGATAACGCCGATCTAGAGAAAGCAGTTCTTGATAGCAACCATCCGCAGAATAGCACAACACGTGAATATGTCTCCTCGCCTGGCTATGATACATCATCGAGTACCGCACCGGCTAGCTCTCCCGATCCATGTGAGTACACATATGAGGGCGCCATACAGGATTACAAGCAACGAGTCTCCAGAGCTACTTCAGGTGGCAGCTCAGGTTTCAAGCTAAACAGCAACAGCAACAGCAACAACCAAATAAAATCATCTTCGGCCACTTCTAAAGAATCAACACCCGAACATCCAAACATCGATGCTGCGCCGATGGAAGCCTATGCAGCCAGACGAGGCTGCAAAATCGAAGAACGACTTATTGGCTTCGAGGTTAGTTCGCCAAACGATAGTCAGGACTTGTTGGAGAAGAATAAAGTCGATTTACCAAAAATTGATATTTCCAAACGTAAGGAGATATTTGAATGTGCTACCAGCAACAACAATATCAACAACGAAGTCACTGCCAGCAACAACGAACCAAAGTCCCATGGCAGCAATGTAGTGCCAAGAGTTACTTTACGAGATCACTTTAAGCTGGAAGATGCGCAACCAGCGTCCAGCAAGAAAGATGTAAAGCGACTTTCAGGCGACATTACCAGCATAAAGGATCGTCTGCAAAGTCTGGAGCAGCAAAATAAGTTAGTCAATCCAGTTAATAGCGCCACCAAGGCGTTGAGCACAAAAATATCAGATACCCCTGTGCCACCGCTAAAAGATCGTCTGTCCAGTTTGAAGAATGCAGCTACCAAAGAAGAGATCAAAAAACCACCAGTAGTACTCGTTGATGCCAGACAACTTGAGATATTGAAAGATGAAGAAGAACATGCCAAGCAACGTTTGCTTAGCAAGCAAATGGAAGTACCCACGCACACGCAAGACAACACGTTGGAACAGCTAATAGTTGAAACCAAAGAAATTGAACTAGATCGAGATGATAGCGGCATTCACACCTCAGATGACATCGAAGAAGATCATATTACAGAGCAGAAGTTGCTGCAACAAACACAAGAACAACAATTTAACGAAGCTATAGCTGCATTGGCCATAGAAGAACAACAGTTGGAACAAGCGGCAAATGCTGTAAATAACATTGAAGCCGAATTTGCTCAACTGTCTAATGCCAGCAACCAAGTGAATTTGGTAGGCACAACGGTGACGGCGACGACGACTACCACAACTGCAGCTACTAACGAACAACCATGCGAAATGGAATTTAGTGTAAGTTCTACTAACGATTTATTAAAAACAGATACAGTTATATGTAAAAGTAGTTCTAGTTTTGATAGCAATAGTGCCAGTAATGTAGAAATAGTTCCCGATAAAGTGGTGTTGGGTAATCCCTCTACAGAGCAAAGCTGTAGCCTGCGTCGAAAGCCATCTAACGAGATGGTACATGCGCGTAATCTATTGAAAATGTTTAAAGAAACATTTAATAATGATATACAATTAGATGAGGAGTCCGAAGATGGCGCAGTTGGCACTGCAGGCAATGTGCAAACGAAGCCACTCTCGCCTACAGCAGATAAAAACTCACTTACTGCTGTTTATTGGCCACCTGCCAATAAAACTCCAACCAACTCCTCAACAGAAATAATTAAAACTCAAATTTTTGAAGCTTCTGACAAAAATATTGACTCCTCTGGTCAGCTCAAAGAAAGCAACAGGCCAGCGCCAACTCAGTCCTCAACTAATTTCACTGCTATGTCACCTAGGGCAACTTCAATGATACCCCGTTCCACAGGCCCCACTGGCAAGCCACCCATGTCACCCAAACTTACGCACTCTGTACCACAATCTCCTCTCAATAGTCCTACTCCTTCACACAAACCTGATAACCAATTCAGCATCAATGGACGTGTGGAGATTTTTAACTCCAAATATATGCCCGACCCTACCAAACCATCAGCAACAACACCACCTATGCTGCCAAAGAAATCTTATTTACCTCATGCAACTTCAACCACATATGGCAAGTCGGAGAAATTCGCAACTAGCAACAACAAACCGATTATGTTACAATCCCAACAGAGGATTGAGCCAAAACCCACTGAACCGTTAACAATTTCTAATCAAAACCTAACTGAAACGAATGCAATGTCATCCGTACCACTGGGCGCATCTGAACATCAAGTAATGCGATCTGCCATCACTCCAAGTGCATCTCCTTCACCACATGACCAAACAGAAATTGTGCGTTGCGTTTCGCCCATAACAATTGTTAATCCAGATGAGCTTCCCAAGCCGAATACCGTTAAAACCTTAACCAGCTGTTTTTCAAATGATCACAGTAAGACGACACCATCGCCGCCCATACCACCAAAACCATTGCCTAGAAGTCGCATCAACATAGCAACACAATCACCTACAGCTGAAAAGAGAAATTTAGCAACAGATGAAGAAAATCAAATTGAGATGCATGAAGCTTATAATAAACCATGCACTACAGCTGCGCAACAGTCCAACCAGCTGTCAATTATTTCAAGTTCATCAACAAATTCCAGCAACTCAATGGCTACGGCGGAACCTTTTGAAACAATAGCCGTTGTTCACTGTCCTCCAGCACTGCCGGTTGATACAACTTCCCCAGCTGCTCAACATACACCAGCAACAGAGCCTCAAAAGCTTATAGCTTGCACTCCAAATAATTCGACACTTTATAAATTAGCCTCCTCATCCACACCCTCTTCGCCCGTTAGTCCAGGCTCCCCAAAAATTTGCCAAAATGATATAGATTTTTGTAAAAACTTTTTCAGCTCATCGCCATTGTCCGAAATACCGCCCCAACGCCCAAATACAATGCGTCAACAAACTGTTGAGGAGATACAATGTGGCAAAATAAATGTTCAAGACCTGTCACCAAATTCTCATGTGCCATGTACCGCTTGGTTTGAAATCACACCCGATCAAGTGAAGCGTTGTGATAATCAGAACTGTTCTACTGCGCCATCTACACCAGTTAAGTCCATACGTGATGAAAAATTCGAGTTTTCGGGAAACTCCAAACCAAATTCTCCCATCGTGGCAGCACGTGCTGCTCACTCCAAGGCACTAATTGAGACTTGCGAGAAAATAATTGCTGAAGAGCGTCAAGCTCGATCTCAAATAAACTCCTCACTACCCAACACACCCACCTCACAGAAATCCACACCTATTTTGGGACGAAAGACCAAAATACCCAAGCCCATACAGTGCTGCATAAGCGGCTCAGATTCCATGACCAAGGCCGATGTAAAAAAATCTCCCACAGCTGAGCAAGAAAGAGATGAGGACGGCATGTTAATAGCACGTTTGCACGTTGTGGAGACTCAGATTAAAGTAACTACCACAACTCCACCTACTTCACCAAAAGCAAATACAAAAAATAAGGCACACGCTCAAAATAATAACCAAAAACCGAAAACCAAAAATATTTTCGATTTTCTCAAGAGAAATTTTGGTCATCATACGACCAATGAAGCAACAGATGATGTCGCAGGCGCTTCAGTTGCAAGGCGCGCAGATGCTGAAGACACTACGACCTTTGACGAAATAATAACCATAGATAACTCCAAATTTTATATACCTACTGAAGAGACATCTCCACCACCCTTGCCCTTGACCCCAGCACCTGTTAGCATTGAAATAACCAAGAAAATCACCACAGATGAAATACTAGAGGAGTCCAATTCTGAGTTGGCTTTGAGTCAAGAAATCAATACCATGCTTGACGATGAGTTTAATAAACTAAGTTTGGCATCAGTGGAGTCGGATAAAGAAGCAGAAAGCCAAAAGTTAAATTAGCCCATTTCGTTTACTAAGTTTCTTAACAAAAAGTTATTTTTTGTTGATTATTCAGTCAAAATTTTTTCCATTCGATATTTCAACTCAATTGTTAGTGACTCACACACCTGGCTAGCTCAATTTTTTTGCCGCTATAAATGCAATCTGGCAAAATCTACTCTCAATATAGTTGTTTTATTTTTTTACGCAATTCAACTGTTACTTTATTGGTTTTCAATTTTAATCTAAATGAGGCAAGCTATCAACTAAACAATTAAAGTTATTAAGTTTGTGATTCTTTATAAAACAAAAAATACTCAATTTATACTCATTATTTAAAAAGCTATGCAATAAGCGCAACAAGCTTGTAACAAATATATAGATACTCGTTTACATAAGCATTAAGAAAGATACTTTGATTGTGATGAGAAAAACCAAATTTTTCTCAAACAAACATTTATACACTACTTCTGTGAAGATAGCCCAAAATCTTCAGCCCAAATTTTTACTCAATTCGCCGCAAATCATTTCTGAGATATGAATTCGCCGCAACAACAAAATAAAGTGAAAAATAAAATTTTAATAAAACATTGATAAAAAATGAAATTTAATTGCATAATATGTCCATTTCACAACATTCGTCCTTCATACCGTAAAATGGCCAGGAAGTGAAATAAACAGGTTTTGAAAATGTGATGAATGGAAAGAGGTGTAAAAGTCAAAATTGAAAAGCGATTTGCTTAAAAATGGCCAGATTAGACGTTCAAAATGTCTGAAAAAAATTTCCATTATCCTTTTGATAGTATAATTCGTCCTTCCCATGGTGAATTTGCACCAATGCATCAATTGTAATTTTGTAGATTTTTTTTGGAAAAAACGTCAAAAGGGGTAGAAGTTGAAAAGTTCTCATCCTGGATTTTTGCTCATAAATGTATTTTGACAAGGTCAATAGATTGGCACTATGCTCAAGTTCCGATCGATCGTCCTTCGTGGTGAAATTTGAGCTGAAAAGCAAAAAAAAGTGATTTTTGTATGAAAGTCAAACTTCAACACCCCCAAAAGTAGTCCCAAAACAAAAGTTCTCATCCTGGATTTTTGATATGTGATAGCTTATGGAAAAAGGATGATTTTGTCTCCAGAGTTGAAATATAGCGCAAGCGTAAATTCAATTGGTGTGAGTGGATATGCATATAGTACGAATCGGAGAAAAAAATGTGGGACGGACAGCATTTTCAATGCATTGTTATTGACGTTTCTCTCAATTCGTTGCTCGCCAATTAATGGTCAAAAATTAACTGTCAACTGTCAATGTTTTGCAATGCAATAAGCTGTTGATAAGAAAAAAAAAACAGCGCCGACTAACAATGATGCTGAACTGTCAAAATTAGCTCTTGGCAGTGAGTATGTGCCTATCCCATTCTCGCATATGTATTATAATTGTTTAATACATTTATTGTCTTGTCCACGCGCCACTTGTTTTCAGTAAGAAAAAAAAAAAAAAAAAAAAATTCAATTTTATGTATTGAAAACGAATTAAGAAGAGTTGCAATATAGCGCAAGATTAAATTCAATAGGTGTGAGTGGATATGCATATAGCGCGAATTGTAAGAAAAAATGAGTGCCGAGTCGCATTTCCAATGCATTGTTATTGACGTTTCTCTCAATTCGTCGCTCGTCAAGTTAATGGTCAAAAATTAACTGTCAATTGTCAATGTTTTTCCATGCAATTAGCTGCTGACAAGAAAAAATAACAGCGCCGACTAACAATGTTGCTGAACTGTCAAAATTAGCTCTTGGCAGTGAGTATGTGCCTATCCCATTCTCGCATATGTATTATAGTTGTTTAATACATTTATTGTCTTGCCCACGCGCCACTTGTTTTCAGTTAGCAAAATTGTACAAAAAAATGAAGTATCATACGGGCTTTAAGAAGCTGATGATTCATTTTCTACATGTATTTTTCTTCTTACATTTCCTATTTTCTTATTACATTTCCTTGATATTCGTTCAGAGCAGGACATATTTGATATTTTAGAATACATATTATCTTTGAACGATGAATATTAAACGCTCTAGGTATAGACTAAAGAATTGGTCAAAAAACGCCTGCGATAATAAAGCCCGTATGATACTTCATTGTTTTTTTTCCAATTTAATGCATTGAAAATTAATTTAGAAGAGTTGAAATATAGCGCAAGCGTAAATTCAATTGGTGTGAGTGGATATGCATATAGTACGAATTGGAGTAAAAAATGTGGAACGGACTGTATTTTTAATGCATTGTCATTGACGTTTCCGTCAATTCGTCGCTCTATCCTATTCTTGCTTAATATATTAGAATTGTTTACGGGCTTAAGTTTGGTTATTTTCAATGCATATGGGATTTTTTATTGTATTTTGGAAATGCGTGGTATTTTTGTGGTAATTTTAAATGCTTGTGAGCTTGTTAATGGTATGTTTTTATTATGGTAGGATTTTTCTTAAATTTGACCATGGGAATTTTTGTGGTAATTTAATTTTTGTTACTGTGGTAAAAATGTAATTTTTGTGGGAATTTGAGGTGGCAATCGGGCATCAAAGTAATGTCTCTTTCTGTCAAATGCAAAATTTGATTCGTGTCATGTCAGTGGCCACAGCGTAGTGTTGCTTATTCTTTCATTCCAGTTGTATTTTGGCGACTTTCATGATCAGTGTTGCCAGTTCGATTTTGTGATAAATAGAACTTCATTTTAAAATTGATCTTGACCATTGCCTGTTTTAACCAACATTCAACTCTGGATTTCGATTACGATTTGCAGCCAATGCATTATTTTTTTTTATCATTCAGATGGAGTTGTGGGCAAATGCAATATTATTACTAAGAATTATATTTTCGCACGTATATACGCAATCTGGCCTTGATATTAACAGCCATAATTTAACAAGCTATTTTTATTGAATGAAAATTGGATTTATAAGCTATAAAAACGCTGCTTATATAAAGTTATATTGTACATTTTTGTTTTATATATCAAAGCCTGATGATTACTTACAAATAATTATCAAAATGATTTTGGCCATTAATTTTTAAAGGACAAGCCAAATATCAACAAATTTCTTGAAGAATCAGAAAAGTAGTATCTATTTTGTTTCATTCTCGTTAAAAGCAAAAACCAAATGGTAAACCAAAATAATGTGAGCTATTAATTAACTTAAAACTTTTTAAAAATTTGAAAGAATTAGTTTTTGTAAGTACAAAGAGCTTTTTGTAGGAAGAATATGTTTCTGAAGACAAGCTCTCAGTGTATACTTTCTTTTAAAAAAATTGGATATATACCGTATAAAGTGTTCTCAAATTTGAATCCATCTTATTTATTTATACTTAAAATAAGAAAATTTCCTTGTTAAAACGTAAAGAAAGTCGTCAAAGTAGACATTGGCTCTATTATTTTAGTTTTTGAAAAGCTTAACCACTCGTTAAAAATTGATCAAATCGAAAGAACGCGATCGGAAAAATCTTAAAAACAATTTAATATAAAACCGAATTATACGTAAATAAAGAAACAGAAAAGTCATTCCGAGTACCTGGAATGAACAAAGAAATAATATCATCAGGCGTTTTCGTTTCTTTGATCATACCTGAGCAAGGACTGTCAAGTTCGTTCGTAATTTTTATTTTGTTCAGAGTTTTATGAGCTGATTGATCGAAAAACTGTTTACACTCATAGCACAACGAAGGTGCTCTCGATGTTGCTATACGTTCTCTGTATCAATCGTACGAACACGCATGGTATAATAATAAGCAAGATGCAGCGCATCTTTTCGTATCTTTTCGTATCTTTGCGCATCTTTTCGTAACTGCCGGTATTGTCAAAATCAACTGTGTGGCGAAGATGTGGCCTTCAATAAATTTTTTTTATTTCACTTTCAATGTTTTGGAATTGCAGTAATTTTTAATAGCTTTTATATTAATACAATCACGCAAAAGAATAATTTTTACAATTTTTAAATAAATTAATAACTCAGATTCAACTATTTTTCTTCGTTTAAAATTTGGAAATTCTTACATTCTCACATCTTTGAGATTCTATTTGAGCATTCAACTTCGTTTTGACATTCTTGGCAGTACGCTCTCATCCACGTAGAGTACATATCAGAGTTCTATCTCCCAGACTTATTTGAAAGGAATTGAAACAAATTATCTTAAGCTTAAAATAAAGGAAACAATATAAATAACAAAAATAATATAAAATTATGGAAAATATGCACGGTTATATTGTCATGCACGGTTTGATTTTTTAATTAATTCATCATTGAAACTTTATCGAGGCTTTTTGTATAAAAGTATTTTCGCAGTAGGACACACTGTTCGTTCAATTTTTGATATTTTGCATATGACAGTACCATCTCACTTTATCTTGTGAGAATAAATACATTATTAAGAATGATGCAATAAATAAAACTTACACAATGCACATTCAGCATTGCCATCAAAGAAGTAAAATGTATGTCTTGAATGAAAATTTCATAAGCGGTATTCACGATCTGGAGTTTAAGGTCTTGTATTCTGTATTTTTGATAAGTTTGATATTTGTAGTACATTTGACAATTATACAAAAACAACACATATGTACATAATACAATAAATACTAAATTTACAATGGTAGAACCCTATTGTAAATTTTGCATAGTATTTGTGTATTTGACAAACAGCTGACTTGACGTTCTATGACAGCACTGCCCATAGGAGTGCTCACAATCTGAAGCAAATTATTTTTAATGTACTAAAAATACTCCACAAACTCCATATCGTGAATACCGTATTGAAATATAATAAAAAATTTTCATGTTCGAAAATTACTGGAAAATACGGAACACTGATAGCCGGATATTTATTTTTTAAGCACTGATTGTTATCCAAACGGAGTTTAAAAAATAATTTTACACCAAAAACAGATAACTTGAACCTTTTGTTTTTGAAAAGATGTCAAAACAAAAACAAATTTTCTTTTATTCATAAGTTTTGAACACAGATAGGAAATAAAATATGATTTATAATACAGATTGAATAATCCACAATAGAAATGAACATCATCATTATTAATCATCAACAAAAGAAATGAATAAGGAAACTGAAAAGCCATTCTGAACGCACGGAGTGAATAAAGAAATACTCCAATTGTTAAATTTAAAATATTTTACGTTTTCGCATTAAATTTCTTTCATGATAGGACACACTGTTTGTGGAGGAAAACCTATTTCGAGCATAATAGTGTCATCTCTTTTTAGCCTTTGGAAATAAATACATTTTAAGAAAGGTTGAACTAAATGTGCTAATCTTACACATCGAATGTTATGCAATGCAATTGTTATTTAACTATTTAGATTTATTATAGTTAAATAACAATTCTTATGTTTGTTAAATAAATGTTTCTTATGTTTCCTTAAATAAAGAAAAGTAATGACAACAATAACATATTAAATTTAACATGAAAAAAAAATGAGCTTAAAATATTCTTAGTGACATTTTTTCTCTCTGGTGTGAAAATTTCACATTCCGCATAGGATAAGTTGATGTACTCAACGTCAATTTATCATTTCTTGAAACCAATAAATCACGATAAAGAGAGCTTTTAAGCTTTAAACTACCTATGCATAGTTCTATCCAATACAATAACCTTAAGCAAATCAACAAAACTTCTCATAATTGTTTAACTGATTTTGCGGCGAATTCAAAAGTTGGGCTGAGTTTAAAATTTGGGATAAAGACTTTGGGCTAACTTCACACCGGTTATACACTCAGTTAAAGAAAAACTAATACTTTGTTATATATTTTTATAATAAAAAAATATAAATAAATATTTAAAAACCTAACACGTATTCACAGACAGTTAGCCTAAATAACTACCACGATATTGAATAAAGATTGTTATATCCTTCTGTGTGTTCTACCTTTTATTGAATCATTCATTATTCCTCTGCGATATTGTTTTCACACAAATTGATATTCATGGTTTTTTGCTCCATTCCCAACATTCGCTTCCAGCTTTATTCCTTTTGCTTTTAGCGCTACCTACATTAGTCATAATTAGAAATGAAACATTGTATGCTTGATGCTTGAAAAAAATCTTAGTACCCATCTAGTTTAAGCTAAGAATACGCTTGTAATGAATAGTGTTAAGACGTGTTAAGATCTGTTCTAGTAAAAAACCAATTGGAAGTAAAATAAAGCAAGAAATACTTATGGGTGATTCTACAAAGTTACGTATTGCTTCCTTACAACATTTTTTATTTATAAATAATATCTTTATAATAAGAAACCTCCTTAAAAAGAAATTGAAATAACAAAAAGCGTTAAAATTCTTACCTATTATTAGTATATCGCACATTAAATACAAAACAGTCAAAGCTCAAAATTTTCCAAAATCGACTTCTTGTTATAAATCAATTAAAAATACACACCTCCTTCCATCTACTGCAAAAATGTCTTTTTCATCACTTTCTTCTGGAAAAATGACGTTATGTCTGTTTTAATGAGAATTGCGTTCCTTCTCAACTAAAAAGTTTTATTTTTATTTTGCTTCTCTTGAACATTTATGTTTTTTGAGTTGTGACTGTTTTGTATTTAGTGTGCGATATGATTTGTAAGAGAATGTATGATGGTTCAATATTGCCAGACGAAATGCTTCCTTATGAGGCAACTTCCCAAATATTCTCTTTTATGTTGATTTTTTGTTTTTTTTGCCTTCGCGAAGCTAGCAGAGGTTATCGTCTGTTGCGCTAAGCTCAAAAGCTGAGCTCAAAAAATAATAGTAGCGAGCAACACGGACTTGAAACTCTCACAACACAAACGCGTGCACTGAAAACACCTACCAATGAGTAGCATCGGAATGAGCGAATTATTTGTTGAGGGTAAACTCCGAAAGTACTGAGCCTATTTATATGAAATTAGTTTTAAAATATTTTATTCATGCTAAATTAAAGCATAGGAGTATTTTCTTCATATGAGCATCTAAGAAAGTATAATAATAAATCTTCCAAATGCCAAAAACACAGATTTTTCATAGAAAAATTGCACCCATTTTGTTATTGTAACAATAAAAAAACTTAAAAATGTACTTGCAAGGGGTACTTGCAAGTCTATTTGTAAAAATAAATTATAGTTTTCGAGTTATCGTGTTCATAGAAAAAAAAAATAATTTTAAGAAAAATGGAATTGAAGTTTTAGCTTCGACCAACCGCTTTGAGGGGGCAAGAAGTAAAACCATAACTTTTCGAGTTTTGCTCCGATCGACGTAAAATTTTGAGGGAGTATTTTTGAAATATTATATTTTCAGAATAGCAAAAATAAATGTTAAAGGTGATAATCTAAAATCTTCTTTAAAAACTACTAAAGGAAAACTGTTATCGCCTACACTATAGATTCTTCAGTTATCTAAATATTCCAAAATATGAAAAGTGTACGTCATGAAAAAATCAATCAGTTGCAAGAAATGCTATAAGAACTACTCAAATAAGTGAGAAATGTATGAAATATGCATGGAATAGTATTTTTAAATTAATTTACAGATAGGTATAGTTCGCGGAAAATATTAAATTGTTCTCATAGGTATCAATGGTTTGTTAAAGGTCAATTGCAGTGTTCAAATCATTTTGCAAAATATGTAATAAAAAACAAAATTTTTTTTATATATTTCGAAAAAAAAACGAATTGGCATTTCTTCTTCTTATTTTTTTAAATTTAATTAACCAGCATGCATTGGTAATGCATTTCCAACAAATTTACAGAGGGTAGATATTATATTGATGGTTTGGAAAATGAAGTAAGCCTATTTTGCTCAAAAGGTCGATTATCACTTTAGTGAGCGAAAACTGATATTTTTCGATATTATCATTTTAAAGTTTTCCATTTTTCTTGGATGTCACAGTTCAAATATCACAACCCCAAAAATGCATAAATGTTTTCCAACAAATTATGTTATAAAAATGATTTCAGTTGAGAAATCATCATTTTGATTTTTAAGAACAAAGAAAAGAACTCATTGTTTATCTATCTCCGATGAAAAATCTTAATTATGTCCAACTTAATGCAGTAGCGGATCCAGAACCTCCATTTGTAAAAATTGTGATTAAAAGACTATCAGTGCAATTATGAAAAATTGTTCAACAGGAATTGGAAAAGGGAGTTTCCGTTTTTAAGATAAATAGCTTAAGAATATTTTGAAAACTTGGAATTAGGGCTCTCGATATTTTTCGAGCTTTTTTCGGGTTTCAAGGTACCCGGGCACTCGATACTCGAAAAAAAACTCGGGTAGCTCGAAAGACCGGGTAATCGCACCTTTGATTGGACCTTATCAGTGTGGCTTTTGTCCTTACAAGTCTACCATACACCAGATTTCTATACTACGTGAAATCCTGGAAAAAACACACGAACATCAAATCAACACCCACAAACGGCCGTGAGAAATCATGAGAACCTAGTTCAAAAATAAGTCTCAAAAAAAACGCGATTGAAATTTTAAATTCTGGCTGATATGATCTGATGGGCGGAATACTCTATCTGTATTACTCCGAATATATTTTGAAATAAGATTAGAATATGTATTGAACTTGTCATTTTCGTAAGGTTTTCGGCAAAGGGGTGAGGGCTATCGCTCCAGCATGGATTCTAGCTTCACTTGACGTGGAATACACAATAGGTTTTTGGTAAAGTTATCAAACAACAAAATGTGTGAAAACTGAGTGTGTACATGAGGGAAAAAAAGAAGCAATTGATTAGACAACAGTAGGCATAAGAAAATATATGGTTTTTATTAAATAATGGTTATAGATTCGTGAAAAGATAAAGATAATAAAAATTGAATTGTGGATAATAATGAAGTTAATGAGAAGAATATGTATAAATGAATACCAAGAAAGTCATCTTGAATATAATCTCTTAAATTTATTCGTTAAAAGCGGCCTCCTCTTGGTATCATGCCGCGCCTTTATCGAATTCCTGCCAACGATAGTTCGCAATGGGTTAAAACAATATAATTTTTTATATTTTGAAATAAAGCAATACTGAAATATTTTCGACATGATAACTGCAATTTACTCAATATTTGTAGAATCGCCCATAACGTATAGATATATATATATATATATATATATAATTACATACATATGTATAAAATGTATTTTTATAGAGATTTTTTTTTTTTTTTTTAATTTAATTTAATTTATTGAGTCTTTTTTCCAATCGAATACAGTAAGGACAATTTATATTTAATAATTATAAGGTAGATAACTTAGAATTATGATTGTGTTATTCTAAGGAGTTAAGAATGAGTAAGCAACATGCTTTGTTTTTCTTTTGATTGTAATACATACATGAATGTGTTTTGTTTTCTTTAAGTTGGTACTGCTTGCTCTCGGCATTAGTGAGTATCATTGAGACGTGTTGTCTCTGTTATACAAAAGTAAGCTTACAAACTAAATAAACAAACACTTAAAACTACCCTTAAATCTAAATTCAATCACCGTAGGTGTTGTGTTACAAGAGAACATGTACATTAGCCAGAATAGAATTTAATAATAAACAATATAATTGAATTTATTATGACAATATATTGATTTGTACGCAATATAATTTTATATGTGTTTTTTGACATGATTCAGTTATGATTAACCCCTGTGGGTGCCAGGTATAGATTTAGCAAAAAATTGAGGTAACAATGGAGTGTCGAAGTTAAGATCTGTTTCGATCTCTTCATTTAATAAACCAATAGGAGATAGATAGTTAACTGAGGACCAGCTGAACTGTTTTTGGAAGTTAAAGGTATCTTTTAATAATTCGTTGTCATGGAATTGCAGTTTATCAATAAATTTTTTTTGTAAAGATAAAGCATAGCGGCATATTGGATTAATCATAGCTTTTTTGTAAATGAATTTATTTGAATATCGTTTGTTAAAAGATTCAAAGTTTTTATTAACACAACGTCTTAAAATTTTCCGTTCTAGAACTTCGAATTCATTGGCTACCGTTGGCGATATTGAGAACCAGATAGGAAATGCGTATAGCAAAACTGAACGTATGCTTACTTTATAGATCAGAAGCTTTGTTTTTTGACTAAGGTATTTGTTATTCAAAAGTATAGAAAACATGCCTGTTAATTTGTGAGCTTTTCTTAAATTTTCTCTTGCGTGCTTATTGAATTTAAGAAGATTGTTAAATTCTATGCCCAAATATTTAATGTTGTTTTTGAAGTTTATTTCCGTATTATTTAAGAGAAGCTTCAAATTTTTGCTTTCTGGAGTAACAGTTTTTCCACATTTACCAGACGCATTTCTTATGCAAATAGCCTCGGATTTAGAGATATTGATTCGAATACCCCAGTTGGTGTAAAAATCATTGATGATTTGTAGGTGTCTGGAGACCTTATTTAGCGCAGCTAGAGGAGATTTGTGATGTGCAAAAACTAGACAATCATCAGCATATAAGATACCTCTTGAGTCAGACATTATGTGGGGGAAATCATGAATAAAAATATTAAAGAAGTGTGGAGCCAGCACTGAGCCCTGGGGAACGCCACTCTTAACTGAGCCGAAATTTGAATTTGAGTTATTTATTTGAACACAGAATTTACGATTGCAAAAAAAACTTCGAAATAATTTTAATAAAAATGGATCAAAACCTAAATTAATGAGTTTAAAAAGAATTCCATCTTGGAAAGCTTTGTCGAAAGCCTTTTCTATGTCTAAAGAGACTGCGACAGTGCATTTTTTTTGACGAAGGTTACGAATAATTTTGTCGTGGAAAAGAAGTAAAGCATGAGTAGTGGAGTGTCCTTTTTTGAATCCGAATTGGAAGGGAGGGATGTAATCATCTCCAAGATTTAATTCCATTTTTAGTTTTAAAATATGTTCGAAAATCTTTCCAAGATTTGAAAGCATTGAAATCGGCCGAAAGTTATTTATGTCGATATTGTTTGGTTTTTTTTTTATTGGAATTATGTTGGCTATTTTCCATTTATTCGGAAAGTAACCATTATTTAAACAATTATTAAATAAAATAGTTAAAAAATTTAGTGCTAATGGAGGAAATTTTTTTATAATAAAGTTTGAAATTTTGTCTAGTCCTGAAGATTTTTTGTTGTTAAGATTTTTTAAAATGGTTCCGATAGTTTGGGTTTTAATAAAATGAAATGTGTCATTATTATTGAGAGAATTAAAGTCATCATTGAAATTATTAATCGTAGTGGGCAGGTTCGATAAGCTGGCTGACACTGAGGATTTTATATCAAGTAGATCTGATCTTTGTGGAATAATTTCTGAGTAAACTTGTTCGAAATGCTGGCGAAACTTCTCAAGTTTATCATTGTTATCTTGAATGATGATATCATTACAGGAGATCACTGAGCATTGTGAATTTTTATTTTTACTAACAATTTTATAAATTTGTTTGTAAGCAGTTGGGCCCGGTTTGATGCGTGCTAGTTTTTTTTCGAATTCACTGGCTTGTTCGATTTGAACTTGCTCTTTGATGATGACTTTAAGAAGCTTAATTTGGTTGGATAACAGTTTATATTCATCGTTAATCCGATTAAAATTTCTATGAAAAATTTTTTTTAAATTTTTCTGCCAGGAGTGTTTGATTTTGAAAAGTTTTTTAACGCTATCCGAAATTAAATATTTGTTTCTTTTATATTCAAAAGTTTCTGAGTGCAAGGAGATTGTAGAACCAATTATAGCTGTGAATTTATTGATATACTCGTCTATGTCAGAGTTTTGTAAATTTATGTTGTTTGGTGGGAAGTTTTCGGCTAGAGCGATTTCCAGATCTTGGCCGAAGATGGACCAATTAGTTTTTTTAAAAGAGGTGACAAACTGTGGACTTTCAAGAATAAATTCGACATCTGTAAGGTTAATTTTAAGAAGAATCGGGAAGTGATCAGAGAATGAAGCTAAAGTGGAAATAGTGAAATTTTGGTTGATTAAATCGATTAGATTTGGGCTAATTAAAAAGTGATCAAGAAAGGAGGCAGCAGAAGGAAAAGACGGCCTGCTATCAGAGACGCGAGTAAAATCGAGTGTGTAATTTTGCAGCCAGTTTTGGAGTGTTTTGCCGTTACTGTTGTCAAAATTGTCGCCCCAGAGAGAATTTCTTGAGTTGAGGTCGCCACCGATAATCGTGGCCTCAAAATTTTTTGAGAGTTTTAGGATTTCGCAAAGACTTGAATACAATTGAGCCGATGGGAAGTTACAAGGTACATAAACGGACCCAAGTAAAAGAGATTTATGGGATCTATGTCCGGATAAGTTGAGTTTAATAAAGATGTGTGGAAAAGTGACTCCTTGTAGTGTGACTCGAGAAAAACTGAAGTTCTTTTTTAAAATAATGGCTACTCCAGTAGGGGAATTGTCGTAAATAAAGTTATATTCTTCTAAGAATACTTTTGGGTTTCGTAAATGACATTCTTGGATGAATCCAAAATCTATATCGTGATTTTTAAGGAGATTTAATAATTCTATTTTTCGACTCGTGGCTACAAGAGATCTGACGTTGAATGTAATAAGCTTAGTATTACGGACCATAAGAATTTTTAATTTGAGTCAGTAGATCTAAAAACTGTGCTTTAGCCTGCTCACAAGGTATGGTTCTATAATTGTTCATAAATTTTCGAATTTTTTGTTCCAGAGTAAGTTGCTCCGGAATAAGGAAGTAATCTGTAAGTTTGAGGAACTCATTTATTATCGGGGGTCGAGAAATGGAGTTGGAATGATTGCCAAAATGCTGGTCGACCTGCGCTTTGAAGAGGCTTGCGAAGGACTTTTTAGGGTTAAAAAGACTTGAATTAGTGATAGCTTGCATTGTGTTCTTTTTCGCAGCTAATTTAAAGGCAGCAGTTTCTTTTAATTTTTGTTTTTTATTAAGAAGAAATTTTTGATAAACTTCGCATCCTCTCCAATTCGCAGGATGACCAAACTTTTGGCAATTATTACAATATGGGTTAGAATTTTCAACCCTGTTAAGAGGGCATTCTCCCGGATTGTGGTTATCATTGCATTTAATGCAAACGTATTGCCGGTTGCAGTTGCGTGCAATGTGCCCCCAGTGCTGGCATCGCTTGCATTGAATTTCCTTTTGTCTATTTTTTGGTGCCTCCCATGAGATTGTCTGACTCAGGAGGTATCTTATATGACTTATGTCATTAAGTGTTTTTCCTGGGTTCAGGGAAACAAGGAAAAGACCTGTGTCTGTACTGTTCTTGACCGAGTAAGATGTTGTGAACTTTGAGACTTTACTTACTACGTTAGGAACTATTTCGTCTAGCGCAGTTTTAATTTCGGATAAGTCAGTAAGGAAATAAACTCCACGTAACACTAAGGACAGCTGCCTTTGGTTTTTAGGTGTAAATGAGTAGGAGTCAATCTTATTTTCGTTTAAGAAGGACATCATTTCAGTGTGTGCTGAGTCGTCTTCCAAAAAAAGCTTACTTTTATTTTTGTTTATGTTTTTAATTTTGTATGGGACTTTCGTCTCCAATGAATTTAGTTTTTTTATTAAATTTTTAATATTGACATTATATAAAAAAATCGGGGGGCAATTGTCCCTCTTAAAGGAAGACACTCCACTGTTATCTGTATTTTTTGTTTTAAAAGAGCGAGAATCATTGTTATTGTATTTAATATTGGATAATAATTCGTTATCATCCAATTCACATAAGGCTGAAAATCTATTATTTCTTAAATGATTATTATTACACTGAGGATTATTTTGGGGTACCTTATCCGCCTTGTGAGTGGATTGAGAATGGTGACGCTTTACTCTTTTGGCTGAGTCATGACCTTGAGTGGTTGTTGCTGACGATCCATGGTCCAAGGTGTCCATGATGTCTGATGAAGGAGTTTTGAGGGAGTATTTTTGAAATATTATATTTTCAGAATAGCAAAAATAAATGTTAAAGGTGACAATCTAAAATCTTCTTTAAAAACTACTAAAGGAAAACTGTTATCGTCTACACTGTAGATTCTTCAGTTATCTAAATATTCCAAAATATGAAAAGTGTACGTCATGAAAAAATCAATCAGTTGCAAGAAATGCTATAAGTACTACTCAAATAAGTGAGAAATGTATGAAATATGCATGGAATAGTATTTTTAAATTAATTTACAGATACATATTTATAGTTCGCGGAAAATATTAAATTGTTCTCATAGGTATCAATGGTTTGTTAAAGGTCAATTGCAGTGTTCAAATCATTTTGCAAAATATGTAATAAAAAACAAAATTTTTTTTATATATTTCGAAAAAAAAACGAATTGGATTTCTTCTTCTTATTTTTTTAAATTTAAATAACCAGCATGCATTGGTAATGCATTTCCAACAAATTTACAGAGGGTAGATATTATATTGATGGTTTGGAAAATGAAGTAAGCCTATTTTGCTCAAAAGGTCGATTATCACTTTAGTGAGCGAAAACTGATATTTTTCGATATTATCATTTTAAAGTTTTCCATTTTTCTTGGATGTCACAGTTCAAATATCACAACCCCAAAAATGCATAAATGTTTTCCAACAAATTATGTTATAAAAATGATTTCAGTTGAGAAATCATCATTTTGATTTTTAAGAACAAAGAAAAGAACTCATTGTTTATCTATCTCCGATGAAAAATCTTAATTATGTCCAACTTAATGCAGTAGCGGATCCAGAACCTCCATTTGTAAAAATTGTGATTAAAAGACTATCAGTGCAATTATGAAAAATTGTTCAACAGGAATTGGAAAAGGGAGTTTCCGTTTTTAAGATAAATAGCTTAAGAATATTTTGAAAACTTGGAATTAGGGCTCTCGATATTTTTCGAGCTTTTTTCGGGTTTCAAGGTACCCGGGCACTCGATACTCGAAAAAAAACTCGGGTAGCTCGAAAGACCGGGTAATCGCACCTTTGATTGGACCTTATCAGTGTGGCTTTTGTCCTGACAAGTCCACCATACACCAGATTTCTATACTACGTGAAATCCTGGAAAAAACACACGAACATCAAATCAACACCCACAAACGGCCGTGAGAAATCATGAGAACCTAGTTCAAAAATAAGTCTCAAAAAAAACGCGATTGAAATTTTAAATTCTGGCTGATATGATCTGATGGGCGGAATACTCTATCTGTATTACTCCGAATATATTTTGAAATAAGATTAGAATATGTATTGAACTTGTCATTTTCGTAAGGTTTTCGGCAAAGGGGTGAGGGCTATCGCTCCAGCATGGATTCTAGCTTCACTTGACGTGGAATACACAATAGGTTTTTGGTAAAGTTATCAAACAACAAAATGTGTGAAAACTGAGTGTGTACATGAGGGAAAAAAAGAAGCAATTGATTAGACAACAGTAGGCATAAGAAAATATATGGTTTTTATTAAATAATGGTTATAGATTCGTGAAAAGATAAAGATAATAAAAATTGAATTGTGGATAATAATGAAGTTAATGAGAAGAATATGTATAAATGAATACCAAGAAAGTCATCTTGAATATAATCTCTTAAATTTATTCGTTAAAAGCGGCCTCCTCTTGGTATCATGCCGCGCCTTTATCGAATTCCTGCCAACGATAGTTCGCAATGGGTTAAAACAATATAATTTTTTATATTTTGAAATAAAGCAATACTGAAATATTTTCGACATGATAACTGCAATTTACTCAATATTTGTAGAATCGCCCATAACGTATAGATATATATATATATATATATATATATAATTACATACATATGTATAAAATGTATTTTTATAGAGATTAAGATGCTTTTCTCGGCTTAATTTTTTAGAATTTCCTTAACTGCAAACCTGCACAATTTTTTGCTTCCACATTTAAGAACTCACGTTTGTCGCTTGGTAAACCAGCAACCACCACAACAACAACAACAACAAAAAATGTATTCTTAGTAGAACTAAAACTGCACATTCAAAAATAACTGCTTAAATAATTAAAATAATGCAAAACTTTTGTGATTCTAATTTTTATTTTCATTGAAATGCAGTTACATTTGCATAGTATTTGCCAACAAAAGCTTTTGTGCAATGCAAGAGGTAAGCAAGGTGACGATTTTTTTTTTTTCTATGTTTGTATCTGTTTGTATCTGTGTACATACGTTTGTATCTTTTTTATTTCGTTGTTTGTTTGTTTTTGTCCCTTTGCGTTAGTGACTTATTGTTATATTTTTGTATATTTTTATATTATTATTCAGTTTCTTTAAAAACATTTTATGTTTAAATATTGCTTGTTATGAAATCCTTCAAATGCTTTGGTCAAAATTTAACCTGCTGTCAGACGATAGCAAATAGTTTCTAAAAAAAAACAAAATACTTCGAGCAACAAAGCTGCGAGAGAATGAAAATAAAGCAAAATAGTGTAGAGCAAAAATGTCAAGAAATGTGCTACAGGGCTTGACATGAGCCATTAAAACGTGGTAGTAGGGCAAAAATAAGTTGCTAATCCCTAAGTTGAAAAATTGCAAAAACAAAACATTGGAAAATCTATTGCATTCGCATTTTTCCATTGCCATTTGTTGAAATGAGCACAAAGCAAACAATTTCTTTATCTAAATGGTTGTAAATGTCGAAGCAGAATGTTTTCATCAGTTCTTGACGGGGCCTCGAGCGTAGCAGTACTTGACGGTTGTAAAGATTAAGTTTAAAGTCAACATTTAAAAGAAAAGTTAATTCAAGGAATTAGATATTGTTTAAAATAAAATGCTGTAAATCCCTTTCTACAAGCTGTGTAAAAATTATACACAGCAGACTACATAAAAAACCCATTACAGCTATTTTAGGTAATGTATAGAATGAAAAGAAATTATTGACGGAGGTCGGAACTGTATAAGAAGTTGGTTTTGTAACCGATATAGATATCATTATATACAATTTTTTACTAAGTGATGACGGTTTGCGTTACATTTAAGCATTGGTTGTAAGAGGTAAGTCAGCATTTGTCGCATTTACCAGATCATCTCGTGGCAAATGTTGTGCTTTTTAGCGTTTGAAAACGCTGAACAAATTTAATACAAGCCATCTAGCTCTTCAAAAGTCTTACTTACGAAGAAAACATTTTTGAGTCAACCGCACAGTTTTGGCTCACTTTTAGCCAGTGACTCAATAAAGTAAAGTTTTTGGTCTTTAACTTAAGAAATGTTAACTAACTGGATTTAATTGCGCTTTAATTTTATTTACTTTTATGGGTTTTTTTTTATAGCATGATAACTAACTATAATTTTTAGTGCTTGTATAATGTTTGCTATTTGTTGCGTAAACTTAACTGTTTTTAACCATTATTATTGCTATGTTTTTTTTCATGAATATATCTTCTTTTTTATATTTACCCCTAGTTTTTTTTCTTCTATTTTCAGTTAAAATAATTTAGTCAAATATTTTTTTTTTTTTTTTTTTTGTACGCTGCCTTTTTCATGATTACTAACTTAATTAATTTTAACCTTTTCTTTCACATGTTGTTTGCTTTGGCTGTTGTTGCTGTTGCAATTTTAAATTGATTGTTGCTCACACTTGCTGTGCCTAAACATTTTTAATTAAAAATTGGCAAATAAAAATAATAAACTTATACTAAAAAAACACCTAAAAAAAAAAACAAAAACAAACAACTTAAATCAACAACTCAACGAACGATATGTAGATCAACGAAGCTCTTGAGTTAGCGCTGGAGGCAATCGATAAAGAAACAAATACTGCAATATTTACAAAAACAAAAACCATAACAACAACAACAACAACAACAACAGCATCAACAATATCCACCACCGCCATTATGAACGGTGACATCGATTGCAACCAGAACATTGCAAATGCAACGAACTCAAGCTGCGAGACATTTGAAGAGAGCAGCGAAACAATACTAGACTATGAACAATTAATTAATGATAATAAACATCTTGTGGAGCAAGCAGCAGATGAGCAGGAACAGTTAAAAATAAAGGAGCAAAAAATACAAAACGAACCAATTTATGAGAATATTTCGACAACATCTACACCAGTAGATGCTGAGGCAAAAATCATTCCAATTCACAGTAAAACAACAAATCAAATGGAAAACAATAAAAATCAAAACAATAATAATATTACAAATAGTTACAACAACAAATATGTTAATACAATACATTCTTCCTCGAGCATAGCTAATGCCCAGTCGCTGGCACTAACGTCTTCCAAAGAACAACATCAGCTTAATATGCCGAGAATTTCATCGTCAACACCACCACCACCACCACCACCACCATCACTACCGGTCGAAGAGGAAGAACCTTACTATCAAGTGCCCAAATGCAGTGAACCTTACTATGATGCACCCAAACATCTGCGACCAATACCGGTCTATGAGAACATAGAGATTTTCTATAACGGACTGGAGAACGCCACTCTTGTCTCTAGCATGGGCACAGTTGTTCCAAAAATGGAGCCACCGAAGGAGAAACCACCACCGCCACCTACCGACAGTCCACCGGCTTTCGATGATATCGACAGCGTAGATAATGGCGACAACTGGTCATCGGACAATACGTACGAGACAATTACCAATAGACTATCCAATGGTTTGGCAGCTGCAACAACAGCTGATGGTCTACATCCTTCGCCACCAATCAAGCGCATGAACTCAACCAAACGCATCAAGAAGGAATTGCGACACAAGCGTTCAAGTTTTCTCGGCATTGAGGGTTCGCTCGACGATGATCTGGAAAACTACTTAGAGCTAACAGTGGCGCCACCGCCAGATATGGCACAACTGTTGCAGGAAGAGCGACGTCTGGAGAAGCAGTTGTATATGAAGGCTGGATTATGCGACAGCTCCGATACAGGTGAGTTTACAAGCTTGATTGTTGCTATCCTATGTTGATATCTATAGACTAAATTTACGACGCGATGTAAAGGCGTTGATAGATTTCTATTAGCAAAATAACTCTTTTGATATCTACTTGACTACATTGCTCATATTTATCGAAATCGTACTGAAACGTACTGTAGCGTTGAGTTCTCTTGCAAATATTACTCTAGCAACGATGCGTTACGCAAAGTAACGCTTGCATATCTAAGCCTTAAGCCAATTACACCGAGCACTTTATACTTTTTGTTGTATGTTAACGTCAGAACATAATCCGCAATAATCTAGGTGATTTCCAAAACTGGGTTTAGGTTTCATGTTAAACGCTTTTAATGCAAAACAATCAGTTACTTTAGAAAATAAAGCCATTGTGAAAAAGAGTCTAGAAAATAACTAAAAGAAAGTAGAAAATAAAGCGTTAAAAACTGTTTTCACATTTCTAATCTACTCTAAAGTGGACATAACTTACGAAAGTTTTAGCCTTTTAATCGGAAATTTTAATCGATGGATGGCAATGTCGTAAGGTTGAGCAAAACATTTGGAATATAAAATTTGAACGCGTTTTGAATAACTTGAGTTTGATATTGCTTAAAACTTATTTTTAATCGAAATCGGTATTTTCGGCATTTTTCGGTAATTTTAAAATTTTAAATTGAAAGTTTGTATAGGTCCTCAGAGTCAACTTATAGTGCGAAATTCAAAAACTGCAAATTTTTTAGAGATATGTCAAAGAACACTAAGGTGCTCAGAAGCAAAGTGATCCAACCGCCATACCGACGTAATAGAGAAAAATTTATTTAAAATTATTAATGAAACTTAAACCTTTAGCGTGGAAAAAGCTTTATAGCTTCCTTCTGTATCCCTATCCGTACACTCGCCTCGTTCAAAGCATTGCTTGTTCGTTGTTTTCAAATTTGTTATTCGAACAGAATCAACAAACGAAAACAGCTGATCAGCTGACGAACGATGCCGTAAAGCTCTGAAATATGTGAAATTTGTGTTTCTAGCAGTGAGTCAAATCACGAAGAGAAACATCAAATTTTTGATATCGAATAGCTTTGGAATGAAAATCAGATATAGTTATTAAGGTGAGACATAACATTCGAAGCAGAGAAAACAGACCTTTTTTAAATTTTCATAACTCAGTCAAAAACGAACATTTTTCCAAAACCGTTTCAAAAGAGAAGAACATTGTTTAGTTTAATTTTTCGATGCGCAGTGAGAAATTATTTTTAAGGCTAGAAAATTTTTTAGAGCGTACATTCTTGCTCGTTTTGTACAGTTCGTTGAACTTTATGCTTTTTTTTAATGTTTTTTACTATTTTTCTATATATTTAAATGCGCAAACATTCAGAACAAATGATTGTACAAGTACGGTGTTGCACCGACGGCCTGCAGCAACCTGCATCTTGAGAGAGAAATCAGATACAAATTACATAAAAAATTAATTATTTAACAAATCATTTTTTGACTCCCCCCTTTTTTTCAATTTTGATTGGTTGATTTTGAAAAATAAAATTCAGTATTTCCGCAGCGCAGTTGCGATGAACAACAAAATTCAGGAATGTACATTAATTTTTTTTCATTTATTTTTCTGCTCAGAGAATATTAAATTTTTTTTTTAATGTCGACCAATCAGAATGAAAAATGCTCTCAAAATTATTTTCTTATTCTCAAACATGCGCGAAAATGTTCTTCTCTTTTGAAACAGGCTATACAAACTAGCGGCAGAGAAAAAAACAGGGCCTCGTGATTGCAGCGCTGGGAGTAGCAAAAATTGTCCGATCTGGAAAAAAATGACTTTTTAAATCTTAACTAAATTGGTTATCGTATGAAAGGAGCTTTTTTTCAATTTTTTTTTTCAATTTTTGGTGATGTTCCAATTTTGAAATGGTGTTTTTTTGAAAAAAATATTGACTTTAAAAATGCATAAAAAATCGAAAAAAAATTTAAAAAAAGCTCCTGTCATACAATAACCAATTTCGATAGCGAATCAAGTTTAAAAAAATACAAAAAAAACATTTAGTCAAAAAATGAACCCGCTACAGCCGCAACCAGTATGAAAAACATGGTTTCGAGAAAATTAAAAAAAAAGAGATTAAAAAAACGGCGAATATCATGTCCCCCCTTAAGTAAGTTATAGTTATTAACGAGCGTGGCTCCTCCCATACAAGTGAAATATTCGATACAGAATTGCTATGGAAATGAAATTCACATGGTAATGTGCTGCTACTGGGAAACTGAAACGGATATTCAGCGTGGTTTAAAACTAAGGTTCTAACAAAAGTTTTGAATAGTAATACTCGGTGTTTTCCAATATAATTTCCGATTTTGCAATGCACTCCAGGTCTTACCGTTGGAAATAAGTGTTCAAATAAGCTTAACCTATAGGTTACTTAACAATTGGAAATAAGTATTTTATTGGCTTTTTTCAAATGTTTTTTTCAATTTCAATATTCAAGTCATGACTTTTGGATGGGATTTTTTTTTCGAAATATAATCTCAGTAAGTGTCTGATAGCATAACCCCGAAAAAGTTATTGTGCGCTTGACTATTGTGCTTCTGAGCGTCTCATATAACCTACCCCTTGGTTGATGGTTTGGAAAAAATTTCTAAAAAACTTCTTACTTGCATTTTTTACAGACTGTCTTTTTAAGTTATTCTAAATGAAAACGCGAATACAAAGTCGAAAGAATTCAAGAAAATATAAGTAAATCTGAATTATTTTTATCTTAAATTTTGCCCATACTTTGGGTAGGAGTAGTTTTAAAATTTTAAAACTTAAAAAGCGGTATTGTTAGCAATATAATTTTAGCATTTTGTCTTTAGTGGACGTAACTTTTTTTTTTAAGAAATTTTTAATTAAGAATTTTACTAAGAAAAAACTTTAATTAAGAAAAAACAACAATATTTTTTGAAAAAATTAAATTAAATAAAAAAATGAAATAAATAATTGAAAATATAAAAAAGGAAAAAAATAAAACTAATATTTTTAACCTAGAAAATGTTAGAATTCTACGTCTTATTATCGATATTGACACATGAAATACTTCAAACATTATTCACCGGTATCTATTTAGAAGAAATTTCAAACTTTTCTGATAATTAAAAAATATCGGATAGCTCTTTGGCAAAAAAAAAAAAATGGTGTATTCACTTTTTTATTTCGTTAATGATATTAAATTAACCCACTTCACCTTTTCAGGTGAAAGTCGTGATTCGGGCGTCTCTGAGAATCACTCTCGACAGAGCAGTGAGCCATTCACCAACTCATCCGAAGAAATGGGCTGCAGTGACGAGCCAACTCTATGCCTCAACAATAACGCGAGCATCAATGCGAACGAGCTTATCTATCAAAATGACGCGCAGCTATTGGCAGCACAAACTCCACTGCTGCAGACAGTCAAAGGAAACTCGGCCGAGTCGTGGACGGAATCTGCAACGGCAGCAGCTGCTGCTTCCAAATCGCTAACCGAGGCCACTGCCACGGCTAACGCCAAAATGCTTTCAATTGAGGAGAAGATACGTGAGCAGGAAGAAGTGCTGCGTGTAGAACGAGAGTTGTTGCACCTTGAACAGGAAGAACTTAAACGTCAACGTGAAAATCTAATGCTACGCGAGAATTTGGCACGTCGCGAATTGCAACATGGCGCTAAAATGCTTATGTCCGCCAATAGGCGCTCCTTGCAGGATCTTAATGCTGGAAGTGCCGTTAGCATGCCTGGCTTTCAACAGCCACTCGCCTCATCTACGGCAGCGCCACTTCAAATAAATTCACAGCAATTACATCGCCAAGAATCTCAAGCACAACAAATCTATGCGAATGTACCAAATCTGCAACAACACTACTACCAGGTGGACACAGACTACCGCAAATCTATGTCGGATCTAAATGAGTTCTCTAAGCGACTCATGCAATCTGCACCACAAGACACGCCCATACCACCCTCAAAGCCAATGCGTGCCATGCATGTGTCTACTGCTAACGGCCATGACGACTTTGCACGTCAGCGTTATTCACTTAATGCACAGAACTACGGCGGCTCATTGGTCAAGATCGCAAGCTCAACAGCTGCGCCGATTACAGCACACAGTCAGTCAGCTGGTGCGCTTTACTCCAACTATCAGCTTCATCAATCGGCTCAGAATCTGGCTGCTTCAAGCTCCGCGAATAACCAAGTCCATGCAAATGTGCCCAACGGACACCTGCACACGAACATGACACGCAACACATTGCACGCACTTAGCGCTACACCTAAGCCGAGGTATACCGATGGCTGGGTGCAAGTACAAAACCGCAAATCATTTGACTCCAATCTATCGAATGATCCTGCCTGGCTGTCGGCTTTTCAGCAGAAACGCAAATCCGTGCCAGATGCTTACAGCTATAGTAATTGCAAAAATAACCAATGGTTGATGCAGGAAGCTGAGCAACAGCGATTAACAAGCCAGCAGCAAAGTCTGTCATTAAGCAACTCCAGTTCACCGATGCATCAACAGAATGGAAACTTGTCTAAATCAAAGTCAGGTGTGTTGAGCTCAACGGGCAATGGAAAACCTTTGCCTGACTCGGTCATTCAAACACTGACGGAGCGTCTGCAGAGCAAAGGAATAGGCGAACGAAAACGGTATGATTTTGTTTTTTAACAAACTTAGTTTAATTATATTCCGTTTAATTTCTAGATTCGACAACTTCAACAATAGCAATAACGAGAAGCACCCAATGCACACGGCTTCTTATCAGCAGCATGGTTATTCGTCACAACAACACCAATTGTTGTTACCCTCCCACGCACTCAGTTCGACCAATGTTCAACGTCCTCCCACGCTTGATCTGAGTGTTCATAATCCAATAGCTGCGCAAACAACTACAACGGCCCAAGACAAGGTTCTCAGCGTAAGCGGTAAAAAGAAATGCTCCCATTGTGGGGATGAACTAGGTAAACATTGCTACTATGTTTATTGTGAGTGTTATATTCTAAATGTGCAAGCTTTTCCCTCCCCAACATAATGTCACAAATTGGTAGAAATCCGTTTTTTCACTATTAAACTCGCTAGAGGGATCAAAATTTTATTCCGCCAACAGAACAAATATTATTTATTTTAAGAATTTTCACTTAAAGCATTCATATCAAATTCAACTTTATTTATGGTGCTTAAAAGGTACCTTACTTAAGCACAAGTTCCATACATATTTTTTTTTAAATAAATATTTTTTTGAAATAAGTAGTAGCAACATGAAATTTAAAGAAATGAAAAACTTATAATACAGATTTTTGTTTTTATCATACTTCCTCTCACAATACATTTCACTTCAGCAGATCGTTGTAGTTCTTTTTTTTTTCATTTCACGTTTATTGGCGCTAAAATCACTTTTAGAAACTTGTTCGCTATTAACAATAATTTTAATAAATTTTTCATGTCTTGTCCATATGGAAAAGATTTAGGATGCACCGAAGGCGATTGTCGCCAATTGCATAAAGGATTCAAATATATTGTTTGGGTTTAGAGTGGCGAGAGTATTTTTAATGGTTAGCAAAAAAATTATGTTAGAAACTGCCTATATCTATGTATTGTAGTTGTAAGATCACGTCAGTACACATCTATTATATTTTATACTCATGCATATTTCGATTCTTTTCAAACAATATAGGTCGTGGTGCAGCCATGATCATCGAATCGCTGCTGCTATTCTATCATATCAACTGTTTCAAATGCTGCGTTTGTCATGTTCAACTGGGCGACGGCCTCAATGGAACCGATGTGCGAGTGCGCAACCATAAGCTTCACTGTCAGAATTGTTATTCCAGCGACGATGGCATTAAATTTAGCTGCGTCTGATAACATTTCAATGACGCGGACAAAATTGTATTTTTATTAAATTTTTATTCAGCTGTTAATGTATATGTACTATTCGATAATAAGAATTTAATATGAGATACAAAAAAAATCTCTTTGTTTGTTAATGCTTTTAAAACAAAAAAAAAAAAAAAAAAATTAAAACTGGACAAAATATTGTAGTTAAAATTTATTCAATTCGCAAACGTATTTTCAAATATACAAGGCTTATATAATATGTATGTCAGAAATTAATATTAAATTTTCAAAACCCTTTAATGAATCTTTATCAATTACAAATACACTTATATCACTAGAGAGAACATGTATTTACAAATTTTTTTGTGCAACTCTACAATGTATGAATTTAAATGTTGACCTTATATTGATTGACTATTGTTAAAGATAATAATATTGTATATTAAAATGAAGTAAGTGTGAAAAGTATATAAATTTTATTTTAAATATAAATAAAAAAAAAATATTAACATTTAACACTTTCCATTAAGTTTGATTAAAAATAAAATTGTATTATTTGTTTATGAAGTTTTTATGATTTTCATCTTTATCATAGCTGAAAAAGAAGAGTTTGAAATTTTATAAAGCACTTTTGTGCTTGAATTGGTATCAAATTTTATGTTAGTATTTAAAAAGTATGAGTCTTGGGAGAACTCAAATATCCGACCTACGTTGTCTTATTTAACTTTAAAAAAACTTATCAATTTGGCGAATTGTTGCAGTTCTTTGACAGAAGTAGAAGAGCTTCCTTGTTTTCAATAGTATTAATAAAAATTGATATAGAAGATATTGCTTACTACTAAAAGTCGACTGTTTTCTGTTGTAACTAATGCTTCAGTTAATGGTCTTTTGATGTTGAATTTTCATTGTAAATTATTGAAATATTTATAAATGAGCTAGAAATCATATTTACTGCTTTATTAGAACTTAAATGAAAGTATATAAAGTTTGTACCATTTTACGTGGTGAGCTTCGGTGCCAAGCCCATTTTTATGTTTCATATCATTATTCTACATATTTTTCTGTAGAATGCATGAATTTTGAGTTATTTGAAATAATTTAAAAGAGTCCGAAAGTTATAAAGTTTTTACAGGTTATTATTATCGGTTATTATTGGAGCAATTTGAAAGTTCTAGCACTAAGGCCCGTATTCACCAACCTTACTATTTTTTTAGCGTGCTAGTATTGGCTTTTTGATATTCACCAATATTTTATTTTTAAGCAACCGCTGACTTCTCTATAAAATAGCAATTGAAATATTGTATGGTAAACTACTATTCGAAAAGTTCGAACATAAGTTCGAAACAAAAAATGTAGATTGCTTGGTGAATACGAAAAAAATAGTAAACTAAAACGCCTGCTGAAATAAAGCGAGTACTATACCGAGGTTGGTGAATACGGGCATAAGAATAATGTTAACTTTAATTTATTACTTAACATTTTTCCTGTAGATTAACGTTATATTCAGAAAATATGCTTGTTGTTGACATCCTTACTATTTTGAAAGCCCAATTAAGGCAAATCAATTGGTGCGGTTGGTTCGGTTCATTTTTGGAACTCATCGTGTCCTCGTCTTTGTCGCTTTGACTTTCAGAGTCTTAGTTGTTCAGTTAGAATTTTAATACAATTCTTCGATATTCTCATTAACCCCACTAGCGATTTTTTTAAACTACTTTGAATGAAATGTCACACATTTCAAGATATAGTTGAAATGTTGATGGTAATGAGCAAATGCTAGTTGATTTGTTGATGTTTTTGTTGAACGCAGGTTAAAAAATTTCGTAGCATAGTTTTGGGCTCATCGAAGAATTAACAGTTTTGAGCTTTATACGAAAATTTCAGAAATAGAGGTGTATAAGAGCAATAAAAATGCTCGAAATTTGTATCAACAGGTTAAGCGCCTAGCCAAAGGTTTCAAGCCTGCATCACCCATTTGTAAAAATGGAAATTGTGATTTGGTTATAGATACGCAGTCCGTACTGCGACTATGGATAAAGCATTTTTCAATTTCCTTGTGGCCGACGATGCCAACAATTCTGCCCTTGGGAAAGATAAGATGTCACTAATCGACGATGATGGAGTGGAAATTCGACCATCTATCCATGGTGAGGTTAAATTTGCTATCCAGCGAATCAAAAACAACGGCAGCAGGTGCTGACGGCCTGTCACCTGAATTGTTTGAAACCGGCGGCGATGAATCGATAAAGTGCATGCATCAACTCATCAGCAAAATATGAGTAGCGAAAAGCAAGCTCGACGAATCTCAGAGGGTTCAGCTATGTCCTGTATTAAAGAAAAGAGAGCAGACAATCTACAAATCCACCATAGTTCAGAATTTTATACTGTGCCAAATCCGGGAAAAACCCACAAGAATCAAATCGACACCCACCATCTTTTTGTTGATGACACTGTGCAACTTTCTTGAGGTCATCGTTTTGGTACTTTGGTTTGAACGATGTCATCCATTTTGCGTTAAATATGCAAATGGCTACCTACCATGGCGTATACGTAACATCAATATGATAAATTGGAATATTGAATTTTGTTACGTATACGCCATGGTAGCGCCATATTTAACGAAAAATGGATGGATATGATCTCTCCGAAACATTCAATACTCAACGAGGTTTCAGACAAAGCAAATCGCTTTTATGTTAACTCTTCAATTTCATCTTGTAAGGGATCCTATGAAAGGCAGGTCAATGGCAATTCTAAAAAGATGTCCAGCTTCTTTCCAACGCTGATGATATCGATATTGTCGGTCAAACCAAGAGAGATGAAAACTTTCTTTGGAAAGTTGTTCAGAATGGCTCAGGTCTTAATTGATGTGAAAATCCCATACGTCAAAAAATAGATCTTGGACAACTTTTGGGTTGTAGTTTGACAGAGATCACAACATAACATATAATTTTCATCAGCAATATTGTAAGAATGGTTGGGCGGATTGTTGTTTCGTGATGAAAATGAAAATAAGTTTAATCTCAATTAACCAGATTTTTATAATTTTAACTATCATGATTTAAGAAATAAAAGTGTAAAATGGAGCAACGTATTACGGTACAGATGATCTAGTTTTCAACACAGTAGAATGGTTAGAAGTTACTAGAATAATCTCTCGGAAAAAGTTTTCCAGAACGTTAATAAAATTTTTAGATCGTTGTGCCGATCGATACACAAATATTAATTTAATATTTCCATAACCGAACCATTACGATCATTGGAAGAAAGCATTGAAGTTTATTATATTCGTCATGAATAATTTTGCGTTTTCATGCTTTGACTTGACTATTGGCATGACCTAAACGGTTTTTTCATAAAGTGCTGTGAAATTGTAGAATGCAGCAATAACCGGTATGAATATTCCGATGCATATATGTTTATAGGCGACATTATGTATCAAAAAAATGTGGGACGTCATGATTATGGCTTTTAGGGCCAGTTTTTCAGTGCGGGTTGAAACTCTAGTCAAATTAAACCTAGGTTAACTCACCAAAGTTGGACGTTTAAGCTCGGTGTAAGCAAAAAAAACACATCATATGATAATTTAAGTCAATTCAACTTAAACAAATGCTACAATATTTAGTTAAACAGAGTTTTAACGTCCCTTTTCAATGAGTTAAGCTCGGTTTAATTTGGTTCGAGTTTAAAGCCGCACTGAAAAACTGACCCTTAGACGTGAGATTTTTTCGTCGAGAGGTAACTCTGCTACTCTATAAAACTCTTTGAGCTCAAAGTTTCACCTGCTGGCAGGGCTTATCGTTCATTTTATCTAAATTTGAAGTTACACCCATATGAAATCTATTTGACGTAGCAGCTGTTGCCTCGTGAGCATGTACAGCGCCGTACATTCGTTGTTTGGCTCTGCAAGTGATTGCTGAAGATGACGATTTTTTTAAAAAAAAAACTTTTGGACGGGGCTCATTTCCACCTCGGTAAATAAGCAAAACTTCCGCATTTGGGGGAAAATCCACATCCAATCCAATCGAAAGCATCATCGTGCCGTATTTTTAGAAGATAAGGACGGAAACAACGAAAATGTTAACTCTGAGTGGTACCACACTACGTGGCGGATTACTTTGTGCTGGAGGTTGAAGATCACGGTCCGGGTGATAAGCGGTTTCAACAGGAAGCACAGTCCTGTAGCACAGACACCCGCACAACTCGCCTCAATTTGGGTGGCAAATTCTCGAAACGTGTAATTTCTTGTCGCGGTGATGTAAATTGGCCGCCCAAATCATGCGGTTTGACGCCATTGGGTTACACGAAGAGTAAAATCTATGTGATTGATTCTAAGACGATTCCACACTTAAAAGCTATACTTCATCGGTAATTCGGGCCATTTCAGTAGCCATACATACATGCAAAATGTCATCAAAAGAGTGAGATATCTACGAAAAAAGTCGTGATGAACATATTCGCGAAATAATTTTTCACACATAATGCTATTGTGTAAACTTTCGAATGAAATTAAATATTTAGAAAAATTCCGAATGCCCTTTGTTAAAAAAACAAAACGATGACCTATCTTAGTGACCCATCGTGTTATACCTGAGGAAAAATAAATTTGTAATTTGTAATATCAGCTGTTAGCTGCAATAAATAGAAAACAAATTAAAACTATTGGTGAAAAAATATACATGACTATGGAAATTATCTTATGAAATATGTTGCATGTGTTTTGTCTGATGCAATATAGATATGTATATATATTTGCTTTAAAAGCTTTACTACAATTTCAAGTACATCTTTAAAATAGAGTAAGTCTTCTGGTCTACCTCCCATCAATCAAACACAATAATTCATGATATGCATTCCGACTGCCGTGTCCCATTCACGTGACGACGGAAACTCATAAACGGTATGCCACTGGTTTTCTTCTATAACATAGCGAGATATTTCTTCTCCTGAAATGCTGTATAAACAGTTGTCAACGGAGAAAATTTCATAGAATTCACGTTCATCGCAAAAATCAATTAATTCCCATATACCAGCACGTATATCGTAGCGCTCCATGGAATTGCCAAGACCCTCACAGCAATAAATGTGATTGCCAATGACGGCACTTGTGCAGTAGCTGTTGACAGTATTCAAAGACGCCAACTCATGCCAACGGCCCTCGCGAGTATCGAAACGTTCCATAGAGTGTAGACTGCGATGATCCGTTTCACCAGCCATAACATAGAGGCAGTTATCTAAACAATTGACAAAACTTTAGTTAATTGATGTCTTGCTGGGTGTCGAAAAAACTCACCTTTCTTCACAGCACCCATAGAGCTTCTCTGTGCCAGCATGCATTCAACATACATTGCCGTGCTCGTTTCCAGATCCAAGCACTCGACGCTATTTGTAGTGCCCTTTTTGCTGTTTCCACCCAAGGCGTACAGAAACTCTTCCACAACCAATGAACGATGATGCGAACGTGGTTCCAGCAGGGGTTGTAACCGGTGCCAAAAATCACGATAGATGTTGTAGTAGAAGCTGGTGCACCTGCTGCGGCCTACACATCCTCCCTGAACATAGAGAAAGTTTTTGTGACCCACCAAACTTAAAGCAAAAGCTTCATTCGGCAGCGGTTTCAATGGCGTTAAAGCACCAAACGACAAATCAAACTTGTTGAGTTCAGACTTGCGACCCATTTTATCCAGAACATATATATTCCACTCCCGATTGCTAGCGCTATCCAGCACATTTTGGCGCCACTTGGAACTGCATTCGTTAGCACATAGCAGATCTAGCGAACGCACTACAGCCTCGCTCACACAAGCCGGATGCAAAAGACTGACGAATTGAGAAAAGTGTTTTACTCGCTCCTTAGAACTGTGTTCAACCCAACGCGATAGACCCAGCAGCAGAGCATCTTCGGAGTGCATATAAATTTCATCATTGCAAAGAAACACAAGAAGCTACAGGTTTTTTGATAAGAAGGCAGTCAACACACAAATAAAATTGCTCAAAATAATTAAACGTACCTCATCGTAGGTGAGGCCAAGAAACTCCTCATACCGCATGACCTGCTGAAAATGCTTGACAGCAAAGCTCTCAGCTACTTTAAGCAAAATAGCATTGCATTGTTTCTCTGCAATTAAAGCTAAGACAAAAATCTTCTCCTTCTTCTGCAAACTGCGAAACAACAATAACTAACCAGCAAACTGCATAAAACCCAAACAATTTGATGGTTCCAGAATCGTGGTCATGTAATCAGCACAACGTTCCTCCACCCATTCGAACTGTAGAAAGGAGGCAGTCATTAGCAAGCGCTGAGCATTGGCGGCATTCACGTACAGACTTCCGGTGTAAATGAAGTCGACAATTAACTGCAAACATTGTGAATCCATGTCTTGCAGCACAATTTCTTTTTTTGCGCTTTCGGGAAAATATCCTGCAAGCAGGAAAGTCACGTGGTATGTTAAGAATATTTGATGGAAAATTAGTGAAGAAAACTGCAAAAGTTACCATTGAACATGGCCAAGAAGTAGGGACTCGCAGCCGCCAGCACACTCTTGTGTGCATAAATGCGCAACCCATCGCTAATTAATACAACATCGCAAAACTTTTGCCATTTGGTGGAAAAAGAAAATTAATCAAAATAAAAATAAATCTACAAGCAAATTTAACTTTGTCGTACCTGTGACTCTTTCCTCAAATCGTTGAGTCGTTTTAAGATGGCGCTGCTATGCTGGCAATCAAAGAATTCCTTGGAGTTTTGCATTTGCCTTCAGCTGATTTTGAGGCCAAGTAAGAATATTTTCAGTTCGATTTCAAGCTTAAATTCTTCAAGTCAACATAATTTGCTTAAATTTTGCCGTGCACTAAAAACAGCTGCCAAGAGCTTTAGCAAATTGAGAACGCAATGTTAAGGAATGGTTTAAGGGGGTAATGCCTGGTTTTATACTTGCAAAATTGATTGCTCTGCTTTTATTTATAACTTTTGTATTAAGCCAGATAGTTAAATAAAATGTTAATAATACAATAAAAACGCTCTGATACTCGCTGCATACAATATTGAAGACTATATTGAAAAAAATGTATTTCAATCGGTTCGATCGGTACTTGTCGAGCTAGAGTTGCTTCCAGCTCTTTCAAGCAATTTTTAAGAAAATTGCAAAACCGTTTTTTATATGATTGCACTTGTTGACATCTGTTAGTCAACTAAACAATTCGTGTGAGTTTTGACTTGAAAAATAAAAATTCTTTTTCTCAGTTCCAAGAATAGAGACAGACCCCTTAATACAAAATTAATTACTCACTGCGCATGCGATGTGCTGATAATCATAGCGGTAGAATTTTACTTTCGATAAAGATTAGACCAATTTTACTCAAACCTGTATAAAGTAAACTTTATTTACTGATGTTTAGCAGTTTTTGAATAAAAGTATGTTTTTCCGATGAACTATTTAACCAGACAAGGGATGTAAGTAAAAAAAATGCATCGATATGATGTATCGATATATCATAAAAAAAATCTATGATTTCGATGCATCGAATAAAAATATAAACATTTTCCTTCAGTTATAAATTAACAACAACAAAAATAAAACAACGGAGTTTCAATGAATGTTTTAAAAATTACAAATAACTAATACAACAAATGCCAATTCATGTTATTAATCTTCCAAACTTATTCACGGAGAGAAAAAAATGGGTTAAAATCAAGCTCAAAACGTTCGTAAATGAAATTAGCTCAGTAGAGCTCAAAGCCATATCAAAACAAGCTATTAACGTACGCAATTTATGCCAGAAATTGGGCTTAAAATTTTTTTGATAAACACGTCCATTTGTGCTTGATAAGTATCATCTTGGGCTTGATCATACAAATTAATTTTTGCTGTTGTTGTTTTAGCTCATCAAAAAAATCAGCAACCTAACGACATAATTCTCAATTAGTTTTTGTTGCCGTTAGTATAAAACTGCAGAACATAAATTAAAAAAATTATATTTTCCTGTCCAAATTGGATCAAATATCTAATTTGAACAATGAAAATATAATTTTGAATTTGCGTCTGGTCATCATTTTGTTTTTTTTTTGCAAAATGTCTTAAATTGGGCCCAACTGAGCATATTAGTTTTTGACGTACAATCCAAAAATCACATACATTATGCGCAAATGAGCGTGTTATTTTTTTTTTTTTTGATAAACGATCGCATTATGGCTTGATATCAAGAATATAACGGCTTAGCTCAGAATCACTCCCAATATAAATTGATTTGGGATTGTTTTCAGATCAAATTTCTCTCCGTGTTAAAAATAAAATTTTATTCACACGTTTTCCATGCAATCTGTTGAGCTGCTGATTCACTCGACTCTAATTTTCTTCAATACTACAGAACTTGTATCATAGCTTGAACATAGTGACGACGACAGAAACTTGTCGAACTTCGTCAAATTTTTTTACATGTATTTCTTATTGAAAAAATTTGGTCTAGTTCCGCAGTATCGTCGAGATAGAACTATTCCTAATTTGATAGCTTGTTGTTGTGCTGTCGTTGTCAATATGTTAAAGCTTTCACTCTTCAAAAATAATGTAAACAAACTCTATTAAATTAACTGTTGAAAATGGGTCTGAAATTCTTTATGCAACGCTCTCTAAAAACTCTGAGAAATTCCATCTCTGAAGAATTTCGAAGCACAGAAAATAATTTCAGAATTGTTATAATAAAAGTCGATGCATCGAATTATATGGTAAGCATACGATGCTTCGGTTTTATTAATGTATCGAATATCAAACATCGATACCGCATTTCGGCCGGTATCTCGCTGTAATGTTGTCTTCCAGGGCTGCAATTGTGGCTTGTCCCTGTACACGAGTACATGTATAATACATGTAGCAACACAAAAAAATAGTCTAGTGGGGTCAAATCGCATAATCTTGGCGGCCATTGGACTGCTCTAATACGTGAGATTCATTGGCTCACCAGACTCGCCTCTCAATAGTTCCATGTTAGCGCGTGCCGTGTGGCATGTAGCACCGCCTTGTTGAAACCACATGTCAACCAAGTCCAGTTCTTCCATTTTGGGTTAAAAAAAAATTCGGTTATCATCATACGGTACCTTGCTTCATTGAATCTAACTTTGCGATTTTCATTATTTAAAAAAAAAAACGGTTCAATGATGTCAACAGCTCACGAATCCAACGAAACAGTGCATTTTTCAGGATGCATTAACTTCGTTTCAGACCAAATTCGACAATTCTGTTTGTTGACGTACCCATTGAGCCAAAAAGGAGCTTCGTCACTGAAGATAATATTTCTATAAAAAACTGAATCTTCATTCAACTTTTCTAAGGCCCATTCACAAGACAAACGACGTTGTGGTAAGTCACCCGGCTTCAGTTCTTATCGGCTTCAGTTCTTTTTCATACTGGTATAGTCATTATTTCGCTGTTGCGGTATTTCACTAGAAATAAACGTCTTTCACATCCATGGCATAAATTTGAAGCTAAAGAAAAATCAGTCAACAATGTTCGGTAACACAATCCAGTTACAGTTATGACCGATCCAATACAATGTTCGAAATAATATGGCTCAATAACGCCGCCAGCCTAAAATCTGAACCAAACTGTCACTTTTTATTGATGTTGAGGTTGTTCCATTATATTGGTTTTTCGGAGTGCGAAATGAGACACTATTGCTTTTTGAACCTACTCAGACCGATTTACATTAACCTTATCACTCAGACCAATTGTGTTTGATCAACTTGACAATGCCTTGCTGAGAAGTTTTGACTCATCCTCCATATTCTCCAGACGTATCACCAACAAACTATCATCCCTTTCCGGAGTTTAGCCTGGGAAAGTCTTTACATGAACAGCGCTTCTCCAACCAAAACGCTGTAATTTCGTGCTTTTTTTGCAGCAAAAATATATCAAATTCGATAATAATGGCATTTTTGATTTTACAACACGTTGGTAACGCACCATAAATGTTAACGGTGTATAGTTTCAGGAATAAACACATTTCGTTTAAAAATAACCGAATTTTTTAATTTTTCTTAATCCTTCAAAATCCACCACTTGATAAAAAAGTACATAGTATCTTTCTGCTTCTAACCACTTTTAATGCTAAACAATTTAAACATCCTCAACGCAATCATTCTTTCCTTTCAATGGCTTTTTTAAAGTATTCTTTAATTTTTGTTTTAGTTATTTTAATTTTTAAATATAAGAATTACTCATGTCAGTTTTGTGTTTGAACCATTACTACATTTTTACTCAAAAAAGTGATACATTTTTTTTTCTCTCATCTGGAACTTAAAAAAATAAAATAAAAATTAAATAAAAACTATGCAAAAAAATTAAAATTATTTTTAAGCATTTGTATAGAACTTATTATAAATATTGCGAAAGCTAAAGAAAGAGATATACATTTTAATTAAGTGTAAAAAAGAAAAATATAAACACGAACGAGCATCTACCAAACTTCGCATTTATGCACTGGATTCATGGGTGAACCCTCTGGGCATTGGAAGTCCTTTGAGAAGTCCTTCATATTGCTAAAAGAGCCCAGAACACGGAACTCGGAAGGTGAATGAACACCCGTGGTAATGCGCATCTTCAGGGATTCTGTGGAAATTTTGGTATGTTTTTAATAATTATCTCTTGGGCTTGTGTTGTTTCAACAAATACCTTTTCTATATTTGGCACACCATGTTTGACCCGCTGAAATCCAGAACATTTGTTCGGGTGTAAAGTCTAAGCCGGGTAATTTTTGTTCGGGACCATTTTTGGCAGCCCATTGTCGGTAGGCAATATAGGACTCCTTGACACCACCATTATCGGCTATGTTTTCTCCTTGTGTGTTGATGCCGTTCAGCTGCAATTATACGAAAATAAAAGACATTTACAATTTAGATTTTGCGGCGGTGGCAACATCATTTAGATGAATTAAAGTATAAGTATGAATTAAAGTAAATTACATTTAAGGAAGTGGTTTTTTCTGTATAGTTGCCGTACTGCTCAATTATACACTTGGCTTTGTCCAAATATGCCTTTTGTGTATCCGGTTGCCACCAATCAACTAAATTGCCATCGACATCAAATTGTCTGCCCTGATCATCGAAGCCGTGTGTAATTTCATGTCCAATAACGTAACCAATGGCACCGTAATTCATATACCTGGGTCGTTTGGCATTAAAGAAATGTCCCTGTAAAATGCCAGCCGGAAATTCTAGAAGCCACGAATTGTAGGAAAAAATATAAATATAAGTTAATTGTAGAGTTGAAAATGCTTTAGCTACTTACGTATACTATTCTCAATGGACGAATAGAAGGCGTTAACGACAGCAGGTCTGGCATGGCGCACCCAGTCGGTTTTATTTACTGGCAGACGTAGCTTATTGAACGAGTAGTCGGTGCCGAAGACGTTCATTTTCAAAAACGATTCAAAGTACTTATCCGAATCAATATCTAATTTGCGATAGTATTCCTCTAGTTTAGCATTGTCCAGCATCTCATCCGGATAGCCAATATGCGTTGTCATCGAATGTAATTTCTTTTTAGCCTCTTCCTTGGTGGTTGCATCCATCCAAACGACTTCATCCAATATATTGTGAAAGACGCCTCGAATATTGTTAACCATCTCAAGTGCGATAGCCTTTGAGTCCTGTTTGAAATGCTTTTGCACGAATAGGGAACCCACCGAAATAGCCAAGCTGTATGTTTGTGTTTATGTATGTATGTTGGTGGTGTGAAACGTGTAAGAAGAAGATGAAAAAAATGTAGATCAAATAAAGAAAACTGGTATCGGGTTGATGCGAAATTGATTAGTGATTTTTTATTTCCAAAAAAGAAAACAATAACAAATAATATAAATAAACAAAAGCATTTTGGCGTCTTTTTTATGGCATGACGAAGTGCGTGTGAAAGAAGCAAAAACGAATTTGAACGGATTTAGTTCGGATATTCTGGCAAACAGCAGTTAGTAAAATTGTGCATTGTACATTGAATGTAAACGTATTTACTAACATTAATGAAACCTTCACCTTAACTGAAATTTGTTGCAAATGCGGTCAGGCTCACAATTAAAAAATTTTCAAAATCTTGCGATTGTAGGCAAGATTAAAATTATTCGCATTGAATTAGCAGAATCAATACAACAACGTTTGGAAAGTTCTAAACTTTATTATATTTTGTGTACGTTTTTTACTCTTCTAACAGTATTGGAGATCAGCTGCTCGGTTTAATTCCAATAAATAAATTGATTAGATCGATTAATGTGACACCCAAACCAGGCAGAGAAACCAATTCGAAAATAAAATAGACAAAATCCGAATCCATGACATCCAAGCGAAATTTTTGTCGGTTTCAATTCTAATTCCAAGAGCACTTGGTTTCCGAATATTTATCTCAAAACTGACCACCGACCCTCAAGTGCTGCCAATGTCAACCAATGGCTTACGGTAAAGCAAAAAATTGAAAAAAATGAGTTTGTTTGTGATCTATAAGTAGTGAGCATTAAGGTATATTTTTTTAAAACTTTTTTTCTTAGTGTACATTTTTTTAAGAAATCTAATGGAATGAGCAGCCACTGCTTAATTTTTACAGCGGAGAAGAAAAACTCCACTTCGCTTCAGTGGTATTATTTCCCTCTTAGAATCAGCCTTATCATGAATATTGCCTCGGAAAGAAATCCTCTTATTCTGAACGAACGAGGAAAAGCAAAAAAAGGGAGTACGAATTTCGAAATTAACTGTTTTGCATCTAAAAATCATGGCGTTCACTGTTGCTTTGACAATTCTCTGTTGTTAAGATTTATGCAGAAAGTTTGCTAACAAAATTTTAATATTTAAAAAAGTTAGGCTTTCAAATGAACGCTTTTTGGAGATTGATAATGAAGAGGAGCCGCAGACGCAGCAAAAAAAGGTGGAGAAAAGGCCTTCACGGACTAATCAGAGTCAATTGCCCTAACGTGACAGTTTTTATTAAACCTAATACAGCACAGGTTTGATATAACTCAGGACGGCAGCAATAGCTTTTAAATGTGTTTTACTATATTTATCTTATTGTTACCAATATCTCAGTGGAAGTGTGCTAGACTGTTATGCGGAGGTCGTAGGTTTGTATCCTGGCTATGTAAGTATCAAACATTTTAATTTAATAATTGAATTCTAATTCTTTTTCATTAACTGTTGGTCAAAATGTTCTTCAATATAAGTTTGCTTACAATCTTGAAAAAACTTGAATTAGTTTTTTATTTAATATTCTTTGTTAGTCCTGTCGGGGATTGAACCCAGGTTAGTCGAGCACTAAACTCGAACGCTAGCAATATCGGTTGAACTTGAATTTCGAAAACATGCATTCAAGTTCATTAATTACATGCTAATACATGAACCATGTTCTATAGACCAGCTACCCATTAGTTCTAAAGGAATCTATGAGGTATCAATTGACCCCTTCCAATGACAACGCCATGTAATAGTAACCGGTTGGTTTCATATGTTGGTGGCAAAATTAGGACCAGTATTTATTCTCATGCTAGTCCATATCTTACCTTAATCCTAGTTCTAACCATTTTGCACTAATTCTTGTCTAAGCTTTGACTTAATCTTTGTCTTAAGTCTTTCTTAACCCTATCACCAACGTAAGTGCCATATGGCACTTCAAAATGCAAAAAGTTTGAAAAATACTCTCTAATTTATTTGCACCCGCACACACATTTTTATCGCGATTATATGGCACTCGTGTACTGGGGAGTTGGGGTTCGGTGGAGGTAAAATGTGATGATGGAGTTTTCTTTCTGGGAAGTCTAGTAGAAAACCCTGAAAATTTCATCCCAATATTCTCAGCCACATCGCGCGGCGGTGATTGGGTTAAACAATTATCCTTGATCCAAACCCTAATTATTATCTCTGTTCCAGTACTTTTCCATATCATTATCTTAGGTGAGGCTAGGTAAGAAGGGTATTGCATCGTTGAGGTGCTTGCTTGGATGCTTTTTGGTCCATTACGATTTCCTTATGTGATTATTTTAACCCATTTGATTGTGGTACCCAAAAAAAACCTGATTCCTTTTTATGCTCGTTCGCCGAACCATCTTGTCCTCTTATTGAGCTTTCATATGTCTGTTCACTAGCAGGGTCTGTTCACTAGCAGCTAAGACTCTTTGAAAAATCTGTTTCCTGTGTTTGGGAGTCGACCATTCTGCAGATTTGGGCTTTTACACAGAATTGTTGTTATAATCCTTGTAAAAATCTTGCATATCATTGACTAAATTTTTGTCCAAAATTAAAATTTTTAAAGTTATTTTACTTTAAAAAAATCAAAATGATTACAATTTTTTTGCTGGCGGGAAAAGGGAGAAATTCTGCGTTGAGTTTTTATTTGGAATAGGAGGAGAGATATAAGAGAGAAAACTCGCCGGGAGTTTCTATTCATGATTGGGCTGAATGCAGGGTACACTGAATAAGGTAGCCGCAACACGGAGAGCGTGACTGCCGCAAATTTCAAAGCGAACTGCTTCAGCTGTTGTTCTTTTTTTCGACAGCCAGTTGATTTTGACACTTTCGGATATGCGAAAGAGAGCACAGTCAGTTTTGCAGCAACCTTGTTATTCAACCATGGCTGAATGTATTACTTCCCACGTAGAGCTAGTGTCTGCTGAATTATGTCAATACTTCAATTAAATTGGTCATAAGCTTGGAACGAATATTGCGCTTTTTTAAAAATTAGCTCCATTAAATGTAAAGCCCATTTTTTTAAATGCCTCACTTAATTTTAGATACATTTTGAAATAAAACTATTAATGGGGAAAAAAACAAAATGTCTAATGCCCCAGAATAACAGCAAAAAAACCTCATTTCCATTTAATGAAACCTAAACCAGAGTTTAGAATATCATTCGATAAGGATCTTTATGTTTGTTAATGATTTGTGAAGAACGAGTTGAGTTGAAAAATGTAGCAATAATAATTGTTATAATCGACTTATTTACGATCATTAAAGCACGATATTTGTTGAAGTTGTTGTTCTTAAGCTTGAGTGCATGAATGAACATATTTAAATACAAAATAAGCATTATTGTTAGGAAAAATTATTGTAAACAAAATGAAGTTTCAAAATTGAAAAAAATGATGAACAAGAAAAACAACAACAAATTAAATATAAACTAATAAATACTGGGTACCAGTTTTCATATTCGGTTTCCTCAATTTCGCTGTAAAAATAAAAGACAGACAAGAATAAACAACATTAACGTCACAGATAATTGAATGCGTGTGGAACCTTAAAAGATTTTGTGATTTGAAGTGGTTTTTAATTGTTTGCTAATTTGAACAAAACTTTTTAAATAATTAACTGAACTTAATGAATCGTCTAGAACAATTAAAATAAGTCGGTACATCCGGCTGAATGGTTGGATTTCTTTAAACTTACTCAGAGTTAACAAGCAGCTATCTATTGAAAGAGATAACTGGCTTGCAAAAAGAAAAAAAAAACAAAATTAACTATTCATATTTTTAAGCTGATACCAGTAAAGCGGGTTCAATTCACAGTACTTTGTGTTATCGTCATAATGTCAAGCTTTAATAATGAAATAGTTTTTTTAGTGTAAAATAAAGCTATTTACAAATTTTTATTTACTTGATTTTTACACATTTCAGCTAACTTAATCAAATCGAACCATTTCGCCATACTGGACTAAACCACCGAAATAAAACTATTGAAATCACACCGTTTTGTTGCTCAGACTTACCTGCCACTTGCTATATCTACGCACTCCTTCCAGCGAGCCTCTTGTTCCTGTCTTCCTAAAAGTGCAGTTGCATATTGCAATTGACGCTTGCGGAACTTTTCTGGAAGGAATGACACTGAAAAGCCATGAATACGCCACATCATGTAGTTGGCTATGACACGCTTAGGTGTCTTGGCCAACAGACGTCCCAAGTCTTCGAAGAAACTGGGCACAGATAAATTGATAGGCTCATCCTCATCTACAACCAGACCTTCCGGTAGCAATGCGTTTATATAGTCCAGCCACTGAACATAAGGATAGGTTTCCTGCAGCTGTTTGATTGTGCGCAAGTTATAAAGATCGTTGGAGTTTCGACGCTTCTCATTGGGCCAGGAAATCTTTTGAGACATAATGTTATAAACAAAAAAATTAGCATTATAAAACAAGCACATGCTCACATTTGCTAAATCTATTTCGAATTGAAGTGATTCCTTTAGTTCCATTTTGGCTTTCTCCTTATTGGCGCCAAAAAGCACTGACATATCGACCATATAATCGTAGTAGGCAGAGACCAATGTTTCGTTAAAGCCCTTAACAAGGTACTCGCGACTTAGTCCGATAGAGGACTGATCAAGCTATAAAGAAAGAGGAAATAGGATTTAAGGTTTTGTAATATTCTGCAGAATTCTGAAGAGATTTGATGTCTTTAAGACTTTTAATTTAATAAACTTATATGACTTTCTCATTTGACTCATTAACACTTACATCCATAATACGTTTTGTGGTGTTTTTCAGATCTACACCAATTGAAAAGTCGAGTATGTAGTCCATGCTAAGTCCTAACTTACGAAACTTTTTGACAGTTTCTTGCCAAGTCCACTTATCCTCCAAATCCCATTCATCGCCCTTAATCAAAGGCCAACCACCCAGGGAATCAGAAATTTGCGTTATGGGCATAGCGCCCAAGTCTTCGATTAAAGCTGAAATTCATAAAAATAGAACTCTGAAAATGAGATCTCTCAAAAACACATATGAATACATACTTTTATTCATGCACGCCTTATATAAAGCGTTTGGTAAACGCAAATGCTTTGGATCTGTGTCAGGTCGTTTTTCAGTAATAAGATCCTTCAATTGCTCCTGCAACTTATCCGATATCACGGAAAATGTGCTTACCGAAATCTTATCCTCTGGTATCATGACCTCATCAAGATATGTTCCACAAGAAAATTGATAGAAATCATCGCATGGCTCAACTTCCGGTTTCATTTTGCTCAGAACCGCCGATGCACTATGAATACACTCAGCGGTAAGGCAAACATCATCCCTGCGTGTGATATCCGTTTTAATGCCAGTCATAGGAACCTCATTTTGTGAAGCGCCGCTTGATCCATGTAGAGCTTCAGCTGGGTTCGGAGGTGTCTTCATTTCTGCAATAATATCGATTTATACCGATTGTGTCGATTTGTATGTAAGTATTTGCTGTAGATATGAGTACAACAACAAGTTAACACTTACCTTCACCCATCTGGTTGGAGAGTATTACGGAAACTAACCCTATAACTAAGGCTACAACAGCAATCAGTGCAAAAATGCTCACCAGCGTAAGGCATCGCTCCAGAGTTGAACGTCTTCGCCACCAATTGGGATTTCTAAAAGTAAAAAACGTGAAGAACATCTAGATTAGTTTAATTTTTTTTTTTTTTGAGTTGTGAAATATATTAATGACAGACAAAAACTAATATGTGTAATATAATGAAATAATCTGGTTTTGATACTCCTATAATGTGGATTAGGTTATCCACAAATGCCAGAATACTCAAAATAAGTACAAGATTAAAATTCTTGGAATCATTTTTAAACCAATCATTGGACTAATGCAATTTAAAATGATTTTCTTATAAGAATTAATCTACTTAATTAATTTAAATTTAAAAGTACTTTCAAGAGGTATTCTCATAAACTTCTAAAAGGCTATTTGAATAGCATCCAAGAATGCTTGCATGGCATGGCTTGTGCATGTATTGTTAGATACACTGTTTCCAGAAGACATTTTAAAAATCCAATTGTGCTTCTCATCAACCTTATCGAAAAGTACTTTCATGAGGCATTCTCATAAACTTCTAAAAGGCTTTTTGAGTAGCATCCAAGAATGCTTGCAAGGCATGGCTTGTACAAGGCAATGGTTAAGTATTTTCTTGGAAGCATACTTTTTTTAAGAATTATATTTTGAGCTTAATGCCAAATACTTCATGAAGCAACATGTTACTACACTCAGGGAAAAAATGCTGTTTTATCAAACAAATCATGGGTTGAAATAACAGATTTCACTGTTAAATACCATCCAACAAATGAAATTTTTAAATCAACAGTCGGTTGACTGTTGGTCTATGGAACACGAAACCAGTATAAAAACTTATTTATTGAAATTTGATCACTGGTTTGAAAGTTCATGTATGGCCGAGTGTGCTAACCTGTGCGTCTAGTACTCGAATGTCCACGGTTCAAATCCGGCAAGGCCAATAACAAATTTTTTTTTTATTTAAAATATTTTTTTTTAAATAAAAAATGAAATTTGCAATTTTTTTTTTTTTTGCCTGATTGTAAAGCATTCTATTTTGAAGGTTTTTTTTTTGACCAAACAATTAATGAAACAGAATTATTATTATTTCAATTATTAAATTAAAATTTTTGATACTTACACAGCCAGGGTTCGAACCCACGTCTCCCGCGTGACAGTCTAGTGCACATCCACTGAGCTACTGGCAACGATAATATAAATATAGCAAAACACATATAAAAACTATTGCTTAGAAAAAAATGACAATTCAATATAAGCACAAAAATATTTCAACAGATGATTTTAACAGCACAAAAATACTTTGAAACGTTCATTTAACAAAGAAAATTGTTTACTTAAACGCAAATCATTCAATCGAACAGTGTTTTGAAATAACGGTGGCCGACTGTTAATATAACAGTTGATATTTTTCTGAGTGTACAACAACAAAAATAATGTGCAAAACAAACCGAGCAGACTAGAAACCATGGTTTCGTCGAACGCTACTCCGACTCATCAGTAGTCCCTGTGGTTTTAGCAGTCCAGTATTTTTGAAAAGCTAATAAGCGCAAAAGCAGCAAAACCAAAACGGAATTATCGGAACGCTTTTCACTTCATCAAAGCAGAGTTTTTCTACTCTTACGTTCGCAAAATTTCAAAAAAATATGTTTTTTAACAATTATAAACTTAAATTAACAAATAAAAATGCCACAATTTTATAACTCATTGAGCTATTAGGTTTGTTCCCGTACTCTAAAGTTTTAGTCCAATTTACCAGTTTTTACCAGTGTTTACCAGTTTTAGTCCGAGAAGCGTTCCCGTACACGAAAAAATGGTAAAAGAGAGTGCAATCGAGAGAGTGAAACATTTCCCCTCCTTGTCAAAAGTTGCAAGTTTTAGTCCGAGAAATTTCTTCGGGTAAAAATGGTAAAAGTGTCAAACAGCTTAAAATCAGCTGTTTACAAGTTAGCAATGAATTTGCGATACATCAAAACTGATTTGAAACTAATAAAATGGAACCCAGAAACATGGGAAAATGTGTAAAAACTAATATAAATTCTTAACTTGAGATTTAATTTCAATATTATTAAAAATCTTAGGCATTTCGTCTGCAATACCGATGCTTCATATCAAGGCAATGCTGGACAAACTATCTTATTTGACAGTTTTTACAATTTTAGTCCGAGAAGCGTTCCCGTACTTTTTTGTGTTTTTCTCTATTTTCGAAAGATTTTTTCTCATTCTCAGACTTTTGACAGTTTTACCATTTTTAGTCCAAAAAGTACGGGAACAGACCTATTGTTTATTGAATTTATTTATAACACTTATGTACAATATATCGAAATTTAGATTCCGCCGATTAAGACCTGCAGGAGAATCAAATTTGCTTCGGCAGATTTTCTCCGATTTGAAAAGAAAGTATACAGAAATCATTTTAATGAGTTCCTCTAACTTTTGAGGCCCCTACCGGCTGACATTTTTATCCGACCTAGAATATAAAATTTTAAAATATATATTTTTTTGTCATTATTCTTTATGCATCAAAGACATGATATGTTTGAGATTGTAAAAAATTCCGGGTTTGAACTCACTAGTACATAGGTATTCTTGATATTCTTGAGAGCGCGCAGCTACCGGTGACGCGTCTTTGTTTTATGTATTATAGCAGCTCTCTAGCGTTAGTAACCGGTTTTTTGATATAAGCCATAATTTTATATTATTATGAGTGTTTTGATAGCATCTTGCTCTAATGAATGCAACAACAAACTGTCTAAAGTCTAGACCATCACAACCAAACAACTTTGTTGGCATAAAATGAGCTCCATTTTTTTTAAGTATATCGCTTTCAATATTTTACGAAGATACGGTTGTTTTATTCTTGAAATCATTTTTGGTAGGTCAGTTTCGAAATGACCTTTAGCTGCGTGTGCGAATTTTCTTTGATGACTTCAAGCATCTCAAAATGTTTTCTACGAAGCGCCAATTTGAGTTTGGGGAATAGGAAGAAGTGACACGGTACCATATCTGGCGAATATGGTGCTTGTTGAACGATATTGAAAGTGTTTTTGGTCAAATAATCGCGTACAATTCGTGATGCGTGAGCTCGTGCATTAACCTGATTTTCCTTACATAATTCTTTCCTCCTTCCAAATACTCCCGTGCAAATGCTATGAAACTCTCAAATAATATTGAACATTGACCGATTAAACTTGTGAAAGGAATTCCGAGTGTATGACATTTTGAGAACCGAAGAAAACAGTCAACATCACCTTCATTTTTGCACGACTTTGTCATAGTTTTTGGGTTTCGACTCATCTAGGCACCGCCACTCTGCAGATTGTTGCGCTGTTTCGACATCATACTCCTACAGCTAAATCTCATCACCAGTAATGATGCAGATTTATCTGCATCTGAATATCCATATCGTCCATAACAAGCTTTTCCTGAGCGGCAGTTTTGCCAAACCTTTTTTGAAAAAAATGTTAGCAATTTTGACACAAGTCGTCGCGCTGCAACCCGTTGAATGCCTAAAATATCATTTAAAATAGTCTGCGCCGATCCAATCGATATATCAAGCTCGCTAGCTACATATATCTCCTTTGATTACATGACACGATTTTCGAGCGCAATTTTCTGTACTTATTTTACATTTTCATCACTTATTGATGTTGCTTGACGAGAAAGGTGACCGTGGCGTGCAGGTTAAGTGTGTGGCTTAGCACGCTCGGAGCCCGAGTTCGATCCCCAGTCGCGGCGAAAAGTTTTTCCAATAAAAAAATTTTTCTGATCGGTCAGCACCTCTCTGCAGACAATGGCAAACCTCAGAGAGCAAAAAATGCCATGTAAAGCTTCTTGAGAACATAAACCTTAGCCGTTCGGAGTCGGCATAAAACATGTAGGTTCTCGGTTAATTGTATGCAAGCATTTAATAATGCACACAACACAATTGATCATAAGAAGTTCGGTCAAATTCCTTTCAAGGGCTGAAATGGCCAATTTTTTTTATTGTTTTTTGACGAGAAGGGTGAGGCAAGTTGTCTACTGATGTACGATCCTCTTTACACAATTTTTACCAATCAAATGCCTACGTACGTGATACAGCAAACTCTCCATAGGTTTTCTGCTTCATTTTCAATGCATCCGGACAAAAAATTCCGTTGGTAATACAACACAAATTTTTTTTTTTTCCGAAATTTGCAGATCAGACTCGAGATCTGATGCCGAGGTGAACTTGTTTACAAAGCAGTAAGATAGAAACTACGCGACAAATCGCGCCAAATAATTAGCGCAAATGTCTGTTAGTCTTGCCAGCCTTCAAAAAATCTTATTTACGTTATGACAACTGTTGTTGTTTCATTCGCACAGTCGGCTTGCATTTTTAACAGACGGTATGAAAATAGGAATTTCGAAGTCGTTCCTATTAGATCCAGCATTTGGAATATTTAAAATTTGACTTCGCACAGTTCACTTACTTACTTACTTAGATGGCGCTTACAACCGGTTGGTCGGTTTTGGCCTGGTCTAAGAATTTGCGCCAGCCTCTTTTGTCGTGCGCTTGCTGGCGCCAGTTGGAAAGTTGAAAGTTTAACTAAAAAGTGGCCTTAAATCTACTGCCCGGAGTAGCTGAAGAACTTATCCCAAGAAGATCCAGACTTATCTTCATCTTTCGTACTCTGCTCACTAAAGAACAATTTTCTATAATAGAAAATCGCGCTGCCTTTAAGGCACTTATAAAAGCAGAACACTTGTAGAAAGCACAGGGATGGAAAAAAAATGTAATCAAAATTATCGAACTATGAAACATTTCGATAACTTTAGTTTGTTAATGTTTTATTGTTCACACATGATGTTCACAATAACTTCGAAACGGTTGTGAGGGTATATTTTACTTACAGCCTAGCCGAAGGTAATTCCTTACTAATTTAAAATTTATTGTTAGATAAAGGGATTAAAAACCAACATAAGAGCCCGAACAGAACCAAAGCGGTTGAAGGCTGGCGGATTCGCCGTTCAGCAGAATACATGAAAATGTATGTAGTCGGCAAAAACGAATTCGCTGGGCGAATCCGCGACGGAAAAACGCCAAAAAGAATCTATTCTATTTTTGCTATGGCGGCTGGCGGTCCTCTCTCTGAGTAACATAAATGTTGCCATACTTTTGCTAAGAATTGGCTGTGTTTAATGTAATTTTTTTTAGTTTTAAGTATATTCGAACATTTTGTTTTTTATGTGTGTGTTATATTTATGTGAATTCGCAATAATATACGATATAATTTTCTTCATAACGGATTTTGATGGAAACTTAATTGAATAAGTCAACATTTTTTCATATATCTTAACCATGTTGTCCGTCTGTTGCACCCCTATATGTCAATTGTACTACTACAGTGACAAAAAGCAACTCTGTTCCGACAACCGCCAGCCGCTCTTGTTGTAGACGTGTTTCAGCTCAATTCGCCGAGAGAGGACCGCCAGCCGTCAGCCGCTTTGGTTCTGTTCGGGCTCTAAGTGTTAATTAAAACTATAAAAATGAAGCAAAAACCGACAAGAAACTTGTACGAATACATTGTTTAACTTTCTCTGAATTCTACAATTATATTAAAATTGGCAACAGCCGAACTAATTTAATGTAGGCCAGTAGTCGATGTAGTTCTATACATGTGCTAATCTCTTAAGTCTCTTAAGCTCTTAATATATTCTAAACAAGACATCCGTCAAAAACTTTCATCAGTCCAGCAACATTTTTTTAATAAATTTGAACGGCAATAACACAAATCCTCAAAAGACAAAAAACAAAAATAAACTAATAAATGGCGTTCACAAACAAGAAACTAATGTGTATGAAAACTTGTTCGACAACATTTTACTGTAACTTCCTTAGGCTGTTTTTATATTTGATGACGAGATAAAGAAAACCAGTCGTGAGATCGGTTCAAAAATAGAAGCAAGCCGCAATGGCACGATACTAAGAAAATCTATAAATTTAATTCATTGCGAATGATGCAGAAAATTCCCCGAATCTAGTTTAACATTAGAAAAAAAAAAAAATGAAAAAAAACTCGTTATTATAGTTAGAGGCTGTTTAAGTTCGGTCAGATTTTTTGCAGTTTTACTACTTTTTTGGACTCAATTTGAAGGCATAACTACGCTGTAAAAAAAATACTATTACAAATCATACAAATTTGATACACAAGAATGAAGTTTTGAGAACTTCGACTGAAATTTATGATTAGCGCATGTTAAAGAAAACTTAGCTGACAATATTGCACAACCATTCAAAAACCTGTATGGTCACATTTCTCTAGAAAATCAAAATGGTCATAAGGGGTGTTTGACAATCCAGCGTCTAAACTTCCAGACTGTTAAATAAACTTACAGGCTCACCCGAACGGTTATATTGGGTAAGAAAAATAGATTCAAAATTTGAATTGTGGTATCAAATAGCCCACATGATCATAGAGAGTTAAAATTAATCCTAATTCTGGTTCAGATTTGCTTTTTTGTCTCTTATTCGACTACTCAATATTATAATTGTTTAGTTCATATAAACAAATATGCCGCATAAATTTTTAAATTTTTATTAATATGTATTTAATTGTTTTCTTTTTTTTCCTTTATTTGTGGTTTTTATTCATCTCCGGGAATAATTTATATATTCAGTTTAAGTAATTATATCATTTTTTATCGCTACTATTTATCCACAATTTTGCATGCTTCAACTATTACAAAAATTACCGCGATTATTTTTTTTTATTTTGATCATGTATTCAATAGTGCTATAATGAACAAAAATTGTTGATCAAAAATTTTTGAGCAATAATTATATTGCTTATTTTATTCAGTGCCATAATGAAACCACTTTTTGCATAACAATAAAAAACCAGAAACCTTCATTTTTTATAAAGAAAAAATTTTCTGTCTTAGTGCTATACGTTTTTCCATTGTAAATGAGTTCTAGACACACTGAGAAAAATTATGTAAACATATGAAGTTTTTTAGGATATGAGGAGGTATAAAAAATGGTTCAACCCACATATCCATTTTAATGAATTAATTTGAAAATTTACTATAGTTTCATGTCTTTATATAACATGAAAAACATTTCAAAATAACCTCAAATAACTTGTAATATGCATATTAATTAAATTAATTCATTCACAATTGGAAAAATGAAAATTGACGATGATCAATTATAGTTTTTTTTTTTTTTGTGAAAATGATTGCTTTATTCAAAAAAAAATAGTTCTGATCATGTGACTATGTTTGAGCATTTTCAAGTAAATTGTTAAATCAGGTTTACTATACCCTACGCAACCCCAGGTGGGCTGCATTATTTGTGTCTGTTGACCCCACAAACAAATTCGTACTCCAACTTAGAGCCCGAACAGAACCAAAGCGGCTGACGGCTGGCGGTCCTCTCTCAGCGAATTGAACTGAAAACACGTCTACAACAAGAGCGGCTGACGGTTGTCGGAACAGAGTTGCTTTTTGTCACGGTAGTGGTACAATTGACAGATAAAGGTGCAGCAGACGGACAACATGATTAACATATAATGAAAAATTTTGACTTATTCAACTAAGTTTTCATCAAAATTCATTATGAAGAAAATTATTTCGTATATTGTTGCGAATTCACATAAATATAACTTTGACCGAGCTTCTTATGATCAATTGTGTTGTGTGTGTTATTAAATTTTTGCACACAATTGACCGAGAACTGGACCTACATGTTTTATGCCGACTCCGAACGGCTCATGTTCTCAAGAAGCTTTACATGGCATTATTTACTCTCTGAGGTTTGCCATTGTCTGCAGAGAGGTGGTAACCGATCAGAAAAATTTTTTATTGAAAAAACTTTTCACCACGGCTGGGGATCGAACCCGGGCTCCGAGCATGCTAAGCCACACACTTAACCTGCATGCCACGGTCACCACTCACATAAATATAACACAGACACAAAAAACAAAACGTCAGAATATACTAAAAACTAAAAACATTTAATTAAACACAGCCAATGCTTAGCAAAAGTATGGCAACATTTGTGTAACTCAGAGAGAGAAACGCCAGTCGCCATAGAAAAAATAGAATAGATTCTATTCTGGCGTTTCTCCGTCGCAGATTTGCCCAGCGAATTCGTTTTTGCCGGCTGCATACGTTTTCATGTATTCTGCTGAACGGCGAATCCGCCAGCCTTTAACCGCTTTGGTTCTGTTCGGGCTCTAATGTGCCAATGCGCGGCTTGCATTTCGTACTAATGTTATGTCAAGTAAACTTGATTTCACGTGAAAACTTTAGTTACAACATTATTAAAAGCGTATTCATCGCCTTAAAATGTCTTACCGCTAAGTTATTTTCCATCTTGACAATAGATAAAACCGCTGGAAGCCAGTAAGGGCTGTAGGATCTAGAATATCGAAGCTCACCTAATGCAGAACAACTAACCCAACACAACTCTTGTGAACGGGTGCATTGTCCTGCAGAAGGAGTTCACCTTTTGTCAATTTACATCTTCTTTCTTCCTTAATGGCTGCTTTTAACTGCTCCATCATTACAGCGTAATATTACTCCGGTTAAGGAAACGCCTATTTCTTAATAGTCGATTAATATGATTACTTCTGAGTCCCAAAAAACTGTCGCCATTATCTTTCCGGCAGACTGTGACACTTTAAATTTCTTGGAAGGTGATAGGGTTTTTTGTATGCCACTACATGGAGTCCGGCTTAGGCTCAGGTTCATAGTGATGAATCCAGGCTTTATTCCCAGTAACAATTTGACGCCAAACACCATCCTCGTATTCACTATAGATGTCCAAATATCTGTGAGAATACTGAACGCCCTTTTTTATGGTTGCGTAAATTTTCACGACACCTATCTTGTGACCTTAGTCATGCCAAAATGTTGTATCAGATATTCCAATCATTTCTGCGAGCTGTTTTTTATATAATCGAGCATCTGCCAAAATTAAATGCTCAATTTTTTGAGTAATTCCGGAGTGTTCACTTCGATTAGTCGTCCTGGCCGTGAATCGTCTTTAAGTGAGTCCATAAAAAAGACTGTGCCTCTTGTTAATCATAGTTTTAACCGGGCAAAAGGCAACATTAACAGATTTAATCTCAAGTAGTAAGATTTTAACCTACTTTCCTTGCTTAATAAGGCACTTTATAGAAGCGATGTACTCGATTTTCTCTATATTTCACACTTTCATTCCGATTGTGTTGTTTATTGTCGAGCAAAACTGTCGACGATAGTTCAAGGGCTTAACCAGATTCCAATGAATCTTGGTATTCTAATATTCTATTCTAATATTGAGTCAATCAACTCGTTAGGACTTAAAAATGCCCTCATAAATAAATCTACGCATTCATTTCTTTAAGCTTTTTTTATTAAAATTTCAGATCAGGTTCGAAAATGGGTCGAATCGGTTGATAACTACTCCTACCTCCCATACAAAGTGATTTTATCAAAGAGGAAAAATCCATTATAATACCATAAAAATTCGTTTAATGACTTAAAATTATGCACGTAAACTTTGATTTATAATATTCATTCTCAGAGTGGCCAAAATCAGTTCATCAAAATCGAATGCAAACCACACCTATCTCCCATAAAAATTGACGCCAACATACGGAAAATCTCTTAAAAATCCATACAAAATTAATATAATGACTTGAAATTCTGATCATTAGAGCGTTGATTTTTAAAATGTTATCTATCTGAAGTATTTGAAAGTTGGCAAAACCGAATAAAAACACCTCCCATACAAACCTCGTCATACAAGCGTCGACATGAAATTTAAAACGTTCAAAAATTGTACAAGAATTAATGTTTTGACTAGATATTTCACACATAAACATTGATATTTAAAAAGTACTCTGATTTTGAAATTTTTTAAAATTGGTTGGAAACCACTCTTATCTATTCCTTATGTAACAAGTAACGCCATAAAAATAGTAAAACCTAAATAACTTCGAAAACACTTCAACACGGCTTTTGGGGGTATATTAATAATGGAAAAGTCAAGGATAACAAATTGCTACTTTTTTTTTTTAAATGGTCCAATGACTCCACCAGCCTACAGAGTGGTGGAATATAAAAATGGTTTAAATATGGTTTGCATTGTTTTTATAAAACTAGTTCAATAGGTGTGATACCTGAAATGCTTGGTTCAATGCTAAAAATAGGTGATATAGATTTTCTCACTCTGTACTTCCTTCCGGATGTTGTTGTAACGAGCATTTTAATGCGATTCATTTCCTACGTTTCTTTAAACATTATTTTATAAATTTATGATATTTTTTATAAATTCAACATTTATTTCACATACTTTATAAGATTGTCTAAAAAATTATTCGCTTCATGCTTACTGTAGGGTTCAAAATAAGCACAATTATATATTGCTATTTACTTGGTTGTCAATTGCACCGAAAGAGTTCAGGGCTCTTGATAATTATTTGCTATACCTAATATATACTATATATATTTATATATCTATGAAAGAAACGCGTGTTTTTTAATTTTGTTAATTTTTTTTGTTTTTTGTTCACTGATTCAAATGGAACAAAAAGCGGTTCCCTTACATGCTGGTGACGCATTTAATTCTCCTTCATATAGAGTTCGGAAATTTATGCTAAACAATGGCATAAACAATTACAACAACAATAAAAAAAACTTTTTGCTGAATAATAAAATTATGTTCTGAACAAAAACTATTCAAACGAAAATATTCGCTAATGGATAGATAAACAACGATTTCCAAAAATTTTTTTTAAATTTTGAAAGAATAAAATTAATTTTTAACATCCTAAAATTCCTGCTGAAATGCAGTACACAGTCATGCTTATCGCTCCATAATGTTATAATTAAAAAATAAAAACTTGCAAATTACGTTAAATTTACGAGAACCCTGATGAGCTGTAGATTCTATGTAATCTTGGTGATGTATAATTACATAAGCTAAAAATCCTTTTTATTTTTTAATATTTTTCAACATTAGTTATACAAAGTTATATATGTGTATATATTAGTTATCATAAAAACAACAAAGCGCAGCAATCGGCTTCCAGGATTTTTTTTATATTTTTCTTATGTTTTATTATTAGGTTTTTCTTATATCAAAACAGATTATATTGAATCCTGTGGTATTCTACCAGTTCCGCTAGTTATTAATAAAATTCGCAAAAAAAAATTTCCAAAAATGTTATACTAGATTGTAGTGACTACAACAACTTTTGTAGGCAGCAAAATGTCATTTTGCAAAAGATGCATACATAATTCAAAAATCGGTTTTCGCTTTCAGCTCCAGTTAAAAAGTTATAAGTAAAAATCTTAAAAACAATTTTTTATCTGATAACTTAACTATATACTTTAAACGTTTGCCTATTTCACTCACTGTTAAATACGTTAATCAACGACATTTAGTGTATTCACAAGGTTTCATTAAGTCAATCTTAGGGGTACAAATTCTAAATTTTCGGTGTTTTTCTTAAAATTTTATAGAAAAAAACTAAGAGTATTTCTTTATAAGATATCAATTAATATTTAAAAGCAAAAAAAAATACATTAAACAATATTTGAAATATAAATTTTTACACGCGTTTTTCTCGAAACTACTTTTTCCAATACGTCTGACGTGATTTCTAAAGTTCTCCGATTTAGTTGCAATTTGATGTGGACCTATTCTATAAATCTCTCAATGGTTGAAACTATAACTAAGTAAATATTTTGTTTTTTCCTTTTTTTAAAAAATAAAACTTTGAAAAATAAGCAACAAAATCACTTTTTTTCTAAATTCTGTAGCGACATTCTTAATTCTAAACAATATTTTTTTTCTTTCTGTTTCAGATCACCAAAAAGATTGAAATAATGTCAAGAAGGATGCACCCTTATTTTTCAACACACCTCCCCCCCTTTACCAGACAATAATTTTAAAATGTTGTTTTTTATTTTTATACCCCAACGCGTACTGCGTAAGCGGTATATTAATTTTGTCACGACGTGTGTAACGCCCATAAGGAGGCGTGGTAGGTATAGAAAAGTATATATATTCTTGCTCAGCATCACCACCTGAGTTGAACCATGTCCGTCTGTCTGTCTGTCCGTCTGTCTGTCTGTCTGTGGACACGATTGCAGCCGTAATTTTGAAGTTATCGTGCTGAAACTCGATATTTAAGCTTTTTTTTAAAAAACGAGAATGGGCTAAATCGGATGAAAACCACGCCTACCTCCCATACGACCCCAATAATGAAAACTCCATAAAGAAGCGAATATTTACGCTGCAAAACTTAAATTCGGTATTTGTATAGTCTATGACAGAACTCAGGTGTGTTAGAAAAATGGGCGTCATCCACTCACTAACACGCCCACCTCCCATACAACCCCAATTTTGAAACCTACATATAGAGACTTGTGTCGAAGCCATAAAAATAACATTAAATATTTATTATTTTAATATAAAAATTAAGACGCAAGAGAAAAATGTGCGTAATCCACCCACGAACACGCCCACCTCTCATACAACCCCAAAATTTAAAACTAATAAATAGGCTTCAGTTGAAGCTTCAAAAGGAAAAATAGATATTTGTTCTTCTTATAATAAAATTAAGATGTGTTAGAAAAATGGGCGTCATCCATTGATGAACACGCCCACCTTCCATACAACCCATAATATTGAAAACTCTATAAATGGCTTATATTTAAGCTACAGACCTGAAATTGGGTACTTGTGTATATTATATCAAAACTGAGGCATGTTGGAAAAATTGGCATCAAAAACTCAAGAACACGCCCACCTCACAGCCCCTAATTAAAAACTTTATAAAAAGGCTTGTCTTTACTTTGCAGGAAAACAATTTGATATGAAATAGACTTAGATAATAGACGTGATAAAGAAGTAAACAAAAAGCGCAACAACAAATTCTTTGCAGAATAAATGTAGTCAATTTTTTGAAATTTTGCAACTAGCAAAAGAGTAGAAAAACACTGCTTGAACAAGTGAAAAGCTTTTTGGGTAATTCCGTTTTGGTTTTACTGCAGTTAAGCTTATTAACTTATCAAAGTTAGTGGACTGCATAAACCACAGAGACTACTGATGAGTCGGAGTAGCGTCCGACGAAACCATGGTCTAGTCTGCTCGGTTTGTTCTGCAAAGAACATTGTTGTTGTAGCAACCTGTTTGGCTTCATAAATTATTTGGCATCAAGCTCTAAAAATAATTCTTGAAAAATATGTTTTTCAAGAATTATAAACTAATATAGACTTAGATTAGATTTAGATCAATTAGACGTCATCAAAATAGTAAAATTTTTTAAATCTCATATGAAAAGAGCTGCAATTTAAGATTTTGTACCATTGCGAATCGCCCGTGGGGGTATTTTAACTTCGGCTAAGTCAAATATATTCCTTACAAGTTTTTTATTACTATAATATCAATAAATATTTCATAAAAAAATGGCTGGTAAAAATATTATTTTTTGTTTGTTCTTTATCCAATTTTAAAAAAATACTCAGTATTTGTACCCCTAGACTAGAATACCTCCTTAAATAGAAAACATGAAAAATTATGATTGATGTGAACAACCTCTAATAAGTTCAGGGTGCTATTTAAACTCGAAGAAAGTGAAAATATAAAATGCCAAAAGAAAGTGAAAAAGATAAAATAATAGCCGGTTTATGATACATACATATTTAGAACTATAGAACAATAACTTCCTTGAACTATAGAACAATAAGTGGAACCTTGTGAATCCACTAATTATGTTTTGAACTTCTGATAAAATAAATTCTTCGTAGTTTGAAAGCTAAAAAATATTGAAAATTTAGCTTAATACGCATTTTAGAAGCAATGTTAGTTCTCTATACTCTGTTATATTTTGAAAAAAAAAATCATTCCTGATGGAAAATCTTCTGAAATTTTTTATAAAATAAGGTTTTACCAATATCGTTAATGGTTTCAGAGATATTTTAGATGATATGAGTCAAAGATTATGATAAGAAAGAATGTTTTACTACAAATCATAATCCAACTTTGGGTTCACAAATGAAAATGTCTAATATTTTTAATAAAAAAAAACAATTATGATCGAAATCGGCCAACGCAATTAAAGGTTAAAGTCATATTATTAAAAAAATTACCATTTTTCAGGAAATTACCTATAACTCCTAAGATCGAACGGACACCATTTTATATTTCTGCGCTCTGGAAATTTTTACCTATTTCCTAAAACTTTTTCTTAATCCATTTTGTTACCGGTTTCCGGTAATTATTACCCGATTCCGTTTAGATATCATTCTGAATTTTTGTGTGCTAGCACTAAAGCACTTCCTGATAAAAAAAAACAATAAAAAATAAAAAAAACACATTGTTTGTATGTAAAAAGAGTCAGTTACTTATTTTGTGACCATTTTGGCCAGAGTACTTGAGTACTTCAATGACTAAAATAAAAACATGATTCTTTATTTCTTAAAAAGCTATGCTAAAAATTATTGTTGCTGTAAAAGTTTTTAAATTCCAAAAATGCATTTCTTGATTTCTTTTTATATGGTATGAATATATGAGGCGCTCAGAAGCAAAGTGGCCCAACCCACTTACCGAAAAAATAGAAAAAATTGATTTGAAATAAATAACTGAATTTCATGTCGCTCTAAAAAAACAGCGCACCTTAAACATGGCCAAAGTTGGAGTTGAAAACTTTTTTGTCGATTGAACCACTTTCTTTCTGAGAGACTGAAATGTAGAATCAATTTCCAACATTTTTTCGTTAGTGCTCATGAAAATGTTGATAATGCTGTTACTCTTTTCTATGACAACATTTTCGACTTCTTCACATAATTAGTACCTACCCTTTACTAGGCAGACCAGTTTTTCGTCATATCCTCCCTGGTACAATAAGGAACTACGCCTCACTCCGAAATAAAAGGAACAAACTTTGGTTCACTTATTTAATTTCTCGTTCTTCTCTTAACTTCACAAATTATCTTCACTCCTATAACCTTTTTCTTCGATCTGTGAAACTATATTTTAACTATTTCATATTTTGAATATGTTGCTCATATAATTTGTAAATTTTTATTATATAAATTGTTGTCGGATCCTAAAATCTTCTACAAGTTCATCAAAATCAAAAGAAAATCTGACTACTACCCATCTACCCTTATTTTTTCAGATATCTCCTCAGATAACCCGGAAATGTTTGCAAACCTAGTTGCAAATTTCTTCATTTAGAAATCATAACGATGAACTAGACTATGAATACTTTTCTTCATTAAGGAACTATGCTAAAACGTCACTGATTTCTGTTTTTTTACACTAGATGATATCGTAGGAAAGTTATAAAAACTAAAATATGATTATTCTCCTAGACCCGTAGGCAGCCTGCCATTGTCATAAAAAAATTCTTAAGTTTGTTGGTTCATTATCCCCTTTTGGCTCTCTTTCAAATTTCTATGTTTCAAGGCGGTTTTTCCAAAGTTATGGTATTAAAAAATAACTTTTTTGCGATATCAGTGAAACTGAATGTGTGCCTCCCTGAACCTAAATGCGAGCGCCTATGATTGTCTATACTACAACTTTTGTCTTCAATACTTTTTCTGTTCTTGTCACAGCAGCAGCAGCAAAGTTCATATGACAATAAATCAAGAAGTGTAGAAAGAAAAAGTTAGAAATATGCATACGGATGAATAAAAATTCGATACTTGAAGTGTTTTCAAAGGGGTCAAAGCACTAGAACGTAGCCACGCATTTCACATGCTGTGAGTGTAGAACATATTTTCATTCAAGTTTGTAAATTTTAATGTTTCATTTTAAGTATATGAGAATAAACGTTTTATCACTTCATTATTAGAGGTTACTATGTTTTTTGCTGAGTAAATTTTAAATTAAATTGTGCATTAAAATTTGCAATGGTTGTAAAACTTAACTTATTATTACTTATAAAATCTTATCTTATTATTATTGCTTACATTATTAAGTGTCATAACATCTATATATTATAAAAAAATTTCATCGTTTATGTGACAGTTGGTTTATTGAAATGTATTGTCATTGTTTATTCTTATTCTAATTGAAATGCAAACAAATTTGTTTATGCAGATAATATAGGTCACTAACTCATATTGCTTTTTAGGTGATGAAGTCGAAGTAGTGAGAGAAATAGATTGCTAATTTAACTATTGCAGCTGTAGCCGTACAAATCCCGACAAATTTAGGGTTCGATTCCCAACTGAAACAGAAAATTATTTTAATAGCTTAAAAGCTCCCTTTAAAATCTTAAGGCCATCGCCAAAATATGCGAATTGTACTTTTTTGTTACTCATGTTACATGGGCGTAAGCAATTTTGTTTCCGAAGAGCTTTGAAAAAATTTTTGGATTCACGTTTTCTTCACGTTAAAGAAGGTGAATTAGAAACTTCAACAAAAACAAAATAACACATAAAAAAACAAAACCTTTGAAAATATTTAAAAATATATACTGCAATAATGCAATCAATTTGCAGTCTCAATTAAGTGCATTTAATTTAAAAACAAATAAACTATTTAGATATTTAAGATAACCATTATGATAAAAACAATGTTTTCTATGAAATAATAGGTTGAAAATTCTATAAACTCGCACATTAGCTCATTGTTGTAATGATAACCTTTTTCGCAAACTCTATTTCGGTTTTGTGAACATGCTTCATTCTTGTAAAAATTTCTGGCATCACCTTCAAAATACTTAATTAACGCTTCATCACATTTTTGGCCTCCAACGCATTCAAAGTCGCATCGAATGTCACAGCGTACTAGTCACCCATTGACAGTTAACACTGAAATTTGTTCAGTTTTTTGGCACACGCAGCAATTTTTAATTCAACATTTATTTTCAGCACGCGTCAACAACTAAGACAGACTCAAATGTTGAAATAATAATTATAAATGGTTATGTTGCTTTCATAGAGATAAACATTTGCCATCGCTTCAATAAGATTTGTCCGTCCAACTGTCTGCTGCCTGGAAGATTTACTGGCTAGCTTATAGCTTTATTATATATAAGTATATTTAGCTGTTGCCGGTTTCACTAGCGTTTAGCTCTATGTAGTGCGGATTAAATTAAGATTGTGTAAGCATTGTTTTAATTACAGTTGCACACAACTATTTTAAAAGTGAAATATTTACATTGCGGCTGACAATTAAAGCAAATCTTTATGGAACCAGACACTGCCGGAGAGCTGAGACACTAACGCGGACAACATTTTAACGTTAATTATTTGAAAAAAGAGAATAAAATAAAAGAGTAAAAAAAAGCGTATTAATAAATAAACAGAACAATGCTTAAAATGTAAAAGTGTGTCATTTTTTCTTATTTCTTAACCCACACGAACCTAAAATAAATAATAAAAATATTTATTGTAAAGATCAAAAGGAGCGAAAATAATATGCCAGTCAAAGGCTTTTGTTAAAAAAGTTTAATCTTACAATACAAACTAGTAGTTAAAATATTAAAACTTTAACATTTTTACTGCCGGTTTGTTCACGGAGTTTTTAATGTGTAACTTGTTCTGTAATTATTTTTGTAACTAAATCGTTTGTTTCGCCATCTATAACTGGTTATACATCAAATTGTAACGAACTCTATAACCTCGTTATAAATAAAAATTCATTTATGCTTAATCTCCGTAAAATTAGTTTTTAATTTGTAATGATTTTTATATCCTGGTTATGCACTAAACATCAGTTCTGTCAAAAAGCTCCACCAGCTTATAACCCTTAACAAATCGACACAAAATATTTAACAAATGGACCGTTAAAATTATTTTTATAAGTTATTCATAACTACTTGAAATGTGAAATAGGTGTCCCCATGCTTTTCGTAAAGATCATTGCGGCATGTCCAGCGTAGACACGGGCACGATTTTACGTACAGTGCGTTTCTCGCACGCAACGCAATTTTTTGCGGATAATGCAGAAAGTGTCCAAATACAGCACGATAATGCGTTGTTGCGTCTGGATACAAAAAAATTTTATATTCAGAAAATAAAATTTCCATATTTTTTTAAGTATTGTTCGGGCGATAATGCGGGATAAATCAAACAAGTTTGATTTTTAAACAATGAGTGCGATGCGGGTACATCGCAACATACGCATTTATCGCAAGATCATACCTACGTTGGACATTTACACTTCTCAACAAATGTTTGATTTTGTAATCTGCCGGCATTTAACGTATCGCAACGCACGCACCGCATTTCTCGTGTCAACACTGGAAGTGCCGTTAGTTTGAAAAAAATTTTTTATTTTTACCATTACAAATTCACAGAAAACTCTGATGACTCATTACTTTTAACTTTACTTTAATTTACTTTGTTTTAATTTTTGTCTACTCAATTATTATCTTCTTTTGGAATAGGTGGTAGCTCATGAAAAAAGAACTCAATGTGACAAGAAATCAATCTACCCAAAGATGCACTGTTAAAAATTTTGGACTAGTTTTGAATCCAAACTTTGGTTTAAAGGAATTTTTAATCCAAAAAGTACTATTTTTTATTCCATACTTAAGTTTAATTTGTTTTTAATCCAAAAAAGTTTAAGTTTAAGACTATTTTTGGACTACAAATTTACATTAAGGTAGTATTTTCAGGAAAAATTATTTATGTTACCTAAGATTGAAAACTACTATTACTACGAAATTTACGCTAAATATAATAGTTAATGTTGTTAAAGCATCCGAAGTTTATTTTTTAATTAAATGAAACAAATTGTTTCTTAAAATCTAAACCAAAATATTATTATATTCATTATTACATTAAGCAGTGTTTCATAATACATAATAAGAGTATTCATGCCAAGCGGCAAGCTTGTATTTTGGGCAATTAGTTATTTTTATCAGGCAGATTGTGTGAACGTCCCCTAAAGTCGAATGTGCATTTGGAGAGATATGTCAGCTGTTAACTTGTTAACAGTCAACTTTCAGCATGCATATAAACAGCAGATTGCTGGTTTGTGATATATCTGATTTGTGCAAACGGTTCTCCATACATTTCATTTATAAGGCTGATAAACTTATACGGTTTATATCATTTATGAGGGCATTGCTCATTTGCATGAATACCCTTAATGTTTATATAATGAAATTCATGGCAATTTATTTAATTTTTCAGTTTGCAAATTTCTAAACTATTTGAAGATTAACTTTTGTCTTTTCGGTTTAGACAATGTTAAACTTTGTGGTTTTAAAAGTAATCCTTTTCGGATTACAATATTTTAAACTTTTTTAGGTTTAAAATCTAATTCTTTTTGGATTATAATATTTTATACTTTCTGTGGATTAAAAATTATTCCTTTTTGAGTTAAAAAATTGCACACTTTTTGCGGATTAAAAATAAATCCTTTTTGGATTGGAAAATTTAAAACTTTTCATTGGATTAAAAAGTAATCTTTTTTGGTCGTGTCCTATATGTAATCCAAAAAAGATTAAAATTTAGCCCAAGATTTTTAACCGTGTGTGTACTTGGGTACAATGGCACTTTTACAAAAACAAAATGTATGGCATTTGACAATCTACCCAAATATCCAAGGCAGTGTGAATACCTCTAATATAATATTATTTCTTATAAATGTGCCTTATAAAGGAAACTATTTGCAGTTCTTTCAATTTTGTTTCCTAATAAAATAACCCCTGGTTAACTTGTTAAAATGGTTTTGGGGTTTACTAGTTAGCTGAACTGATCAGTTCATAAAATTTTTGTTGCCAACTTTTGTTGTTTGCATTAAAAAGTTAATTAACTGAGAATTTAATGATTAATATTTGGCATCTCTTGTTCTTTTCTGTTGTTTTTTAGTAATTACAGTCAAGTTTTTATTGAAATATCGAAGCAACCAGTCAAAACTTAACTCAAGAAATTCAAATACAGAGCTTGAATACATTTTGTCCTTCGGAAAGTAAAGTTTAAGAAAATGCACTTAAAATTCAGATTTCGATAAATAAATACTATTTTACATTTTATTAAATACATTTTATTTACTTAAACTTCGGCGTTATGCGTGGAGTACAATCATTCAAATATTTTGAGTTAAAATTTTTCAAATATCAAAATAAATATTCAAATATTTAATGGCGTTTTCGTTTCTACCAAAAAATGTTGCCTTTTCATTGCCCTTGCCTTTTTTCGTGTTCGATTCTAAAATAAGTGCAAACGGGTGAGTAAATTCTGTGTTCATTTCTTAAAATGTCACACTCACAGATGGCAAAAAAGGCGAATTTTCTGCCTTGCAAACTATCTCAGGGTAAATGATTGCCCTGCATATCAGCTGTTTTTAAAACGATAATATTATGACATGCGTGCGTTAGACAAGGATGATTATATTCGTTTATTTAAGTTGACATTTTTCGAGTTGGCAAAAACATGCACTTTTACAGGGTTGCGGGCAACATTGAAAACATTTTGCACTGCGACAGGGCAACATTTTTTGGTAGAAACGAAAACGCCATAAGTTTTTGCACGTCTCAATCCTTTTAAGTTAAATTTGTAGAATTTTTGTGCACAATTCGGGCCATGACTTGACAAATTTTGGTTTTTAATTGCACAAGAATTTGAGGCTAACTTGATTATAATGAATGCAGCAGCAACAAATGTATTTTTAATGAATTTTATTAAAATTATTAATTTACTTTCAAACTCTATTAAACAAAAAATTATCACAAAACTCACACATCGGAAAATGCACAGCTTTCTTGAATATAATAAAAACATAAACGTAAACAAACTGCAATGTCGTATTTTGTCGTCTGTTAAATTAGAAATAGATTGAAGTCTGCGACTGCAACGATTGTTGTTGCATCCTCTCTTTGTCGTGCTGCATCCAAAAATTTAATTTACATAAGAAAATATGTGTTAAATTTTTTTAATGTTTGTCGTTCGTTGCATGTTGCAGTCATTGTTTATCGGCTATAATTCAAGTAAACACGGTCTTTTGCCCTACAAAAAAGGTCCAGAGACGTCAATATCACGATCTCGGAAACCATTAAACCCGATATAAGTTTTTCAGGACATTTTTGTTGGAAAATGGTTGGTGACCCCATCTTGTTAAAAGCACATATTATCTAGATTCATATCTTCAATCTCAAGCCAAAAAATCAATTAACATGCGGTCATAGCGCTCAGTATTGATTGCATAGGTTGCTTCTTAATCGTTTTCGAGAAAAATATGGACAGTACATTTTTCCTAATGCAATGGCTACTCCAAAATACCTTTCGGGATTTCCAGACCGCCATATACGGCAATTTTGCTCATTGTTGTATTACCTAGCGCGAAATGGGTCCCACCGCCGAAGAAAACTTTTGAATGACATGAACATTTGACTCCTAACAAATTTCAGGGCTGCAATTTCCGAATCCCGAAATAGATAACCCTATATAAAGGCTAACAATAAGAGAATGGGTAGAAGACTCTGACTTAAAATTGAACATAATAAAATTTCTGACCCCGGTATAGATCTTGTCTTATTTTGTTATCTATTATATTAAGTATTCAAAACGTCATATTTTGAGAACATGATCTGAAAATTTTTTTTTATTCAGTTTCGTATTGGTTAAAATACTGCAAAAATATTAAATAAAAAACTATTTATTAAGTTATTCGTATATTTTAGGTTTGGAAATAATTAATTTTTTTTTTGGGTGTTAAAGGGTTGAAAATTAGCCAATGATGCGTATTTTCTTTGCATATGCAAAGTAGAATTGTGTCAATGTATAACGCATGAATTCAAAATTCCATTTGTAATGTTTAGTATGTGAATGTTAAACATCGCAGAAATTGTTGATAATCATCCAGGAAAACTACTATAACTATAAAAGTCTTTGTTCGAAGCTATAAAAAATGCCACTTATTTTATATTAATTACTTACTTTACTTGAACTATTCAAAAACTATTGCTATTTTTTCACAAATATCGACAATATTTTTATTCAAACAGCCCACAATCGATAGTCAAATTATCGTTAGTTTTTCACCACTAAATCAGCTAGTTTGTTGCGATTGCCTAAAAAAATTACTCGTAGTTGATATTTTAAAAATTCGCTACACGTTCATGACCCACAAAATGAAGTCTGAATAAAAAGAACGCAATGCAAAGTAACAACATTTATCATTTACAGCAAGTTGGCTTCAACATAAACCTACACCTGCCATTTATGGCTAACATAACCAAACTAACATAACCAAATTTAATTTGTGGGTTTTATTGAATTTGTTCTTTTAAATTCTTAACATTGGCGCGCAAAACTATAAAGAATGAAAAAAAAACAAGCAATGCACGATAGATAAGATAAATAAAAATATTATTCCAATACCTATGTTGACATTCCTAGCCATGATTCAATGCAACCACGCGCAGAAGCTCTTAATTCTATTTGTCAGCCTTCGGTATGTAGCTCATACATACACTTCTTCATCTAATATAACCGACACAGTTTTCCGGCATGCAGAGAAAATGTAGTTATTATAACTGATTTCAGTTGATAAACTAGCGTCAGCATTTCCTTCCTGTTTTGAGATAAGAAGGATGTATTTTGAATCTGTTTACTGTCAAATTATGTGCAACTTTTGCCTTTTCCAGTTCTTAGACTGCCGTAAAGTCAGTTGGTCCAACTGACCAACAAAAACAAAATTGGAATAATTTTGATACGAAAAGAAAAAAGCATAAATAAACATGCGTAAGTTCGCTATTTATCGCAGAAAATTATTATTTTCTTTATGACTGAATTATACGCTTTAATTAATTAATAAGATATTCCAGCCACACAATGCTAAATATATTAGGAAATCAAGTGTTAAAAAAAAAAAACACAAAAATCATACAACTAATGTGCGTTAATGGAAATTTTAACACACACTCTTCACGCTATCTTATAAGTCATCTTACAGTTGCCAGAATGTTTCACTTTTAACGTGGCCGTCTTCATCTTGACATTAAAAAAGCTGCTTTTCACTAAATACGAAATTCGCTTAAGCGAATCTTAACATCATAACACCATATTTTGTATATTTACCTATATTTTTTTTAACATACACAAAAAAAACAAAAGGATCATTCCAATGAGGTGTGTTTCGTCGTATATTGTATATTTGTGATTTATTTGATATATATAGCGAAATTTCACCATTCAGAAAAACAAGCTTTTTCCAAGCACGATGCTTACTTCAAGCTTATTTCAAGTTGGCTTGGCTGACTGGAAACGTTTTGAAATGAACAATGAAAAAATCCTATCGTATTGATAGCACATTTTTTGTATATGAAAAAAAATTAAATTTTCCAAAATAAAATTTTTTTGTTATGAACTTGGTTTGCGGGTTTTAAAAGTGATGATTTTGACATCGATGACAAAAAATCCTAGTTAGCCAAAAAACTTCAAAGAGGATGTTATTATGGCATTACTCGATAAAGACTCGTGTCAAACACAACAAAAACTTTAAATTTCTTTGGTAGATGACCAAGCCAACCATTTGCAAGCGATCTGAAACCAAGAGACGTCGAAATACGATTTTTCGCATGTGAAAAACTGCTCCAATGGCAAAATTGAAATGGCTTTTTGCATCGTATTGTCTCTAGCGATGAAATTGGACCCATTTCGATAGTCCAAAGCGTAGAAAATGATATGGTTACCCTGGCTATGCCTCAACATTAACGACAAAGCCGAATATCCATGGTTCCCAGCTTATGCTCTGTATTTGATAGGATCAGCAAGTTGTTATTTATTATGAACTGCTATAACCTAACGAAACAACCACTAAAGATTACTATCGACGACAATTGTTGGGTTCAAACAACGCATTGATGGAATAAACGACCGCATTTCCAAAAAAGACATGACAAAGTGACTCTTCCGCATGACAATGCTAGACCACATGTTGCAAGGCCAGTCGAAACACAGTTGGAAAAGCTGAAATGGAATGTCCTACCACATCCACCGTATTCACCAGGCATTGCGCCTCCCGACTTGTTTCGATCGATAACCCATGACCTGGCCGAGCAGCACTTCCGTTCTCAAGAATATGTAAAAAAATGCATCGATGCGTGGATAACCTCAAAAGATGTGTTCTTTTTTCGAATAGGAATCTGTAAATTATCAGAGAGTTGGGGGAAAATAGTGGCTAGTGATGAACAAAACTTTGAATAAAATACATTGTAACAAGTTTTCACAATAAATCCCCCATTTAAGCAAAAAATGAGCGCCCTCAGTAGTCGAGTGGCAAGCGCGCTTGACTGTCAACCCAGGAACACCCGGGCTCGAATCCCTGCCAGGCCATGGTTCTACGCTTTTATCTTTCTTTAATGGCTTCCTTAATTAAAAATTAATTAAATTAAAAATTAATCAGTAGGGCCCTATCACACTGCCTTGTATAGTTTTGTTTTTGTAAAAGTGCCATTGTACCCAAGTACCCATCTACCAAACACTTTTTCCAAAAGTAGGCAATAATTGAATTGACAAAAAATTAAAACAAAGTAAATTTAAATAAAGCAAAAGTAACTGCCCAAAATTATTCTATAAAGTACTCAAACTAACCATACCCAACTACACAAGTCAGTGTGAATACCCCTTATAAATTCGACTTTGGAAGTTATAGCTTATGGATTGCTTAAAAACTTGAATTGACTGAGGTAAAGGCATAACACTTCCTTCACACCAAAATTCGCATGTTGATATAGCGCTTTGTTACACATACAACAGTCTATGTTGTTTCACTTGATTTCCTTTTCTTTCCTACTCATCTGACTGAAAAAAAGGTTTGACAACTGAAATCCTCATAGCATCCTTAAGTTCAAGGTTTAAAAAAAACTAGTAAGCCTGTTGCCCGAATTCGAGCAATTCAATAAAAATTAAATGTTAGCAACATTATAGACGTTTAATTTATGATATTCTATTCAAGCAGCTTTTTCTTCAATAACGATATATTCAGTCTCAATAATGATATAAAAGATCATCATCTGAATGCTTAAAAACTTATGATCTGACACTAAAATTTTAAATGTAACTGTCAAAATACGAAGGCGGACTAACACTAATATAACTACCGAGATAAACATAATTACTATTCAACAACATCGCTGCTTAACTTTTCAAGCTTTAGAATATAACTAATTTAAATAAAAACGAATTATAAAATAGATTTTAGAACAAAAAATTATACTAAGATATAATTAAAAAATTAATTAAAAATACTTACAGAACACCTACAACATCAATTTATAACATATTCCGATGAAAAAACGCCAAAAAACACAAAACCGTTAAAATTTGACTGAGTTGTTTGCTCGGAAAGTGGAACTTTTGATTTTGGAATTGCATATTTCGGACAATTGACATTTGAGGAATGCATAAAAGATAATTTTGGTTAAAAATTTTTAGTTTTGAAAAAAATTTCAATTCGATCAATTAATAAGCTCTTCTTAAACTAAATTTCAAATCGATTAAATAGCGGAATTTTGCACAAAAATTTTATTTCTGTTTTAAAAGGTTGGGAACCCCCTGAAGTGAAATCACAATTTTTAAAAGTATTTTGCACATCTACAGCCGAAACTTGATTAAATGACATCTGAATCGATAAAATCTATTGGTCTATTGGTCTGGGAGGAGTTGAGTCACAAAAAAAACCTTCGCCTATTAATTATATAGATATTCCCATGCACCGTGAATACCAATTTAATTTCAAACACAAACAAATTTTCTTTTTTTCAAAAATATTACCTCTTTATATTTCCATTTCACTTCATATTTAACAAATTATTAAGAAGCAATTGAATGCGAAAAAATTATTTGAAATATATTATTTTAACAAAAAAGCAGGTAATACAAATTTCATATTTTTTTGACGACTTTTTACTACACTGAGAAAAAAAACATACTTTAAAATTAAACAAAAATTTTTAAAATATAAATTTAACGCCTTTGCGTTTCTACAAAACAAAATTTAAAACAATTGTGTTTAAATTTCAACTATACACTCCTTTCAATTTTGTTTCATTCATTATTTCTTTGAAACTTTCTTTGACATTTTTTTAATTTTGAATTTTCATTGGTTTGAAAAATATCGAACATAAAATAAAATAAAAACTAATTCAGTTTTTCAATATTGAAATATTTAAAATGCAAACTTCATTGAAAGGAGTTGAGATTCGGTATTCGGAGGGTCCCAAGGGTCGCTGATTACGAATCTGTCATCAAAAACTCGGAAAAAATTAAAAAATGGCATCAAAAAATTATGCTTTAAAACAGTTGTTTTAAATTTAAAAATTTTTGTTTTAAATTTGTTTTCTTATTTAAAAACATTGTTTTAAAAACAAAAACCCTTGTTTTAAATTTAACTTTAAGAACAGTTGTGTATAATTTAAATGAATTTGTTTCAAGCTCTATTTCAAAAACAAATTCGTTTAAAATGAACACAATTTCATTTAATTTTAACACATATTTTCCTCAGTGTACGTATCATTTTTCTCTTATGTATTTACAAAAATATAAATAAAATGGAAAGAAAAAATATAAACTTGTGAATTCATAGCTTCGATTTATATCTATTCAAAAATAACATTATTTTATGTTTTAATCAAATTTTTGTTTCAAGGTGGCAACCTATTATCTCTAAAACTTTCTCTCTTGATTTCTCTAACTCCTTCCCCTATTTTTGATGATACCGTCAAATACTATCTTGCCTTACCGACCACAACGATAAAATCTTCCTCCGTGGATTTTTTTTATACAATTAGATCACGCACACAGGCATGAGAAGCACAAAAGCGCTCATGATAATTTGTGGGCAAAAATTCTTTAATGCTCTGCCTCTTAGTGTGCAAATTAAAATGTATTTTAATTACATAAAATTTAAAAGTTGCTGAAATCTGGATAATCAATACATCATATACCGTCATCACAACTTAATTCGACAGTCAAAAACCGCAATCATTGACACAATGTTTCTTAAAAAATAAAATGTTGAAATTTTAACCGGTTGGTAGTTGTTTCTAGTTGTTGGTTTTTATTGTTGATTCTACAATGCGCTAAAAGTATGTGAATGCTTATACATAAATATATGCTATGTGAAGATTATTTAAAAAATCACACACACACACACATCTAAACTAATCTAATTCAGTAAACTGTATTGAATGTACAACTGTTTTCATAATCACAATCTGCGATCAAATGTGGAACCAAGCCTTTTCTGAAGTGTTCTACAATGGAAGCACAACACACAAATGGCCACTGGAATTAGCCTTATAAAAACATTATCGGCTCAAAGTAAATACAATGTCAAGCCGATATTCTAGTATGGAATCGGATAAGGCAACCTAATAGTGTGTCGATCACATTCCATTTTAACTGCAACAGTTACTTTCAGTTAGTAAATGCCAAAAAAGTGCTTAAAGTTAAATAAAGAAATTGCATGTAAAGCTCAAACATGCTCTTTTCTATTAACAATAAACTGACAGGCGTGTTTAACGGAAATGTATGTAACTTTTGATTTGTGATTGTGTAAATATATAATTATAATTTTGAGTTATTCGTTAATATATTCACTGTTAATAGCTGGCTATATTTCAAAAATATTCACCACGCGCAGCTTTGAAACTAAACAAAAAAGATTTATTTACAATAGTTAATAACATAGATGACAGATCTTGACAAGTCTCAATTCTACCTTTTTTAAGTTGCTGCAATTAATATAAGCTTCAAAAGTATTTAATTTTTAAATAGTTAGTTAACCTTTTGCCCGAATTCGAGTAATATAATCAGAAGCTATCGTTAGAGACATTGTAAAAGTTTAATATATCGCATACTAAATACAAAACAGTCACAACTCGAAATTTTCGATACCTACTTTTTGTTATAAATCAATTCATAAAACACATCTCACTTTCTTTTTCATTATTTTCTTCAATAACTGGAAGAATTAAGATTGTGTGTTTAAATGAAAATTGCTTTTCTTCTGCAGTTTCAACCAAAGAGTTTTATTTTTCGCTACTCCTGAAAAGTTATGTTTTTTGAGTTGTGACTATTTTGTATTTAGTGAGCGAAGATTTCTCTTGATATCCGTAATACACTTCAGGTTCCAATTCGACCTATCGATTTGTCGCAAGTCTCCTTCCCTGGAGACCTACCTCTTTCCACCTTTTAAAGTTTGTGAGCAGATAATAGTGGCTGGAGGCCAATTCTGGAGAATATGAAGAATGAAGAAGCAGTTCGAAGTCGTGCAATTTGAACATGGTTTCGATCGATTTGTGAGCTACAGCATTATCTTGTAAAAAAATGAGTTTTTCTTCTATAAATGGGATTATTTTTTTGCGAGCTCTTTTAAACTCGACAAACTAAGATTTTCCGGTTGAATAGGTCGGAGCAGATTCATCATAATATTTATCGAGCTTTTCTTTTGTTTCTCTCGTACTCTTGTTATGCAAAGTAATGCTTTATCAAAGCACGAAATTCTTCTTTATCCAATTATATAACAATACCAAAACCTGTTTAATTTAGAATACTGTAACATACAGAATACAGAATACAGAAATATAAGGGTATCAAATGAATCCTTAGATCTAAAAGAAAATCGACAACGTCTACTAATGTGTGAGTTTTTTTAACTAAGCTAGGGTCGAAGTAAAAAAATGTCAGAGGGAAGCTCAATAAACACTTTGATGCGTTGTCCTCTTACATTTTGGTAATGAAGATGGGCAAGTAATAGGCTGGGAGTGGAAGAGTATTGATCAGGAGTAATAATTCGATTGCTCCATTCTAAAAAAAATTTTACAGGATTCCAGATTCCATAGGATTTAGGGCATCGGTAGTAGATTGGTTAGCGTGCTTGACTGCTACCCTAGAGGTTCCTGGTTCGAATCCCGGTCTAGCCATAGTCTTACGCTTATACCTTTCTTTAATTCTTTCTCATTTCTAACCAACTTAAATTAAAAATTCATCAATATATACGACTTTGGAAGTTGTAGTTGCTGGTAGAGATGTTTGTGGAATGAGATCGCCTAATAACTCGAATTGACTGAGGTAAAGGCATAACACTTGTCTCAGATTCAAATTCGCATGTTGATATAGCGAGGTAAAGGCATAACACTTGCCTCAGATTCAAATTCACATGTTGATATAGCGCTCCGCCACACCAATAATATTGTACACTTGTTTCTCTTGATTTCCCTTTTTCTCCTATTTATCTATCTCCCCATTCCCGAACTAAGGCAGACTTGACTGAATAGGTTTGACTCCTGAAATCTTTGGTTCAAAGCTAAAAAACAAAATAAAAAGAAAATATAAGTTTTGTGAGGGGGATAAGAATCATAAGAAAGGTTAGGATAAAGATACGCGACAGTCTATGAGATGGGTTGTATTTTTGGGGAGTGTTGAGGAATTTTCAGAGGCTGGTTTTGAAAGTTGTTCAATAAGGAAAGGTAAGGATGGAAAGATCTACATTTCAAAATGCCCATTAGGATCAAGAGATGGTTTACCTTGTGATCAAAGCAAAATAATTTTTTTTTTAACTTCCCCTTTTTGAAATATGTCCTTTTCATTACAATAATAAGAATCATTACAATGATCGCGCTTATTCTATTAAAAGGTAAAAAGTAAAAATTATATAAGTCATACTTTCATATGAGTGTGATATATGAAGAATTTCATTTCTTTGACTATTTTTGCTCAAAGTTTTTTGAAGATCTGATATTTTTGGACCATTTCAAATATTTTTGTTTTTTGTTAAACCTAGGCTTAAAACCTCCTTAATGGCTTAGAAGAAAATTTTTAAAACAATTTCATAAAAATTTATCAAATCATACCGTCTGAGTTGAATCTTAATCTAACATATACGATTTAAATGACATTTTGTGAATGTGTATGGTTGGTTTCAGCTTGTAAGATATCATAGTTTTGAACCCGATATGTGGCGCTGTTGTCGATTTTTGCAAATTTTTTTAATTTCAACGAAAATTTAAATAAAAATAAATATATAAAAATAAGTTATTTTTTAACTTTTTTTCAATATTTTATATGTTTAATTTTCTTGACATTCGATTCTACGCTAGGCTTTACTCAGGCTTCACCCTGGCATGAAATTTTTGGTACTGTACAAGATCTTTTTAATAAAGTACAGATGGTCACCTTATCAATGCCTTAATCATGCTTAATATGAAGTCTTAAACATGCCTGAATTTAATTAGTACACGATAGTAAAAACTGAATCGAAATCTTTCCATGAAATCTCTCCGCTGTTTATTAGATTCAGATCAAAAAAGTTTAAGATTAATTATTATATGTTGAATAGAATAGATTTTATACTTATTGAATAGATATTTAATTCTAATGAGATAACTTTTAAGCACACATTTTTATAAACCGTTAAATACGAACAGCTTGAGATACATTTTAAATTTAACAAAAGAATAATATGTTTTGATACAAAACAATTTATACGCAAAACACAAAAGTTCACATAAAGCAGCACCAAAGCGGAATTGGGCATGCAATATAATAATGGCTTTATAGTTTTTCCGGTTATTATCACGCTAATAATGGACATCACAGAAACCTTATTCCGTCACAGAAGCTTGTTTTGTAAGCTTGATAATATAGATTGGATTCGGTGGACTTAAGTAGCTAGATTTGATAGACTTGCATACAACTAATATATAATTCTATTAAATTATGCTATATAAATGATCCTGCAATCGAGTAATATATATTCCAAAAACCTGAAAACTCTTTGGCTGTCTGTTGCTCACTGAATGGCTTTCTTTTTATCGTTCTCTGCTCAAAGCCACCTGCAGCCACTGACCGGTAATTTGCTATAATCCACTTCCCCCACCGCACACATGATATTTTTCTGGTTTTCAATTTTACTTGAATTCCAAATTCAAGTTTGAATTTTTTATGTGTTTGGAATTTATTAGATGGTTGCTGACGTTGTTGTTGTTTTGGTTGTTTTTGTTTTTTTTCTATATATTTTGTTTAAGAGACGATCTTGTACCTCGAAAAAGGTGAAATTTTACAAATGGCACTACTTTGCATACTTGTTTTTTTATTGACAGTCAAAGTGTTGTTGTACCTCTTTTTTTTTTTTTTTGTTATTTGGAAGTTGTTTGATTTGCATCTTATTTTTAAATGAATTAGCATAACTTGTAAACTGATTGGTAAAAAAACGCATTCAATATCGGTTAACCCCCGAAAGTGGAATAAAAAATACATAAACACCAAATATTAAGATGCTAATTAAGTAAGATGACTTACTTGTTTGCTGAACACTTTCTTTAAACTTAGTTTCGAGCGTTATGGTATCAATAGAGCGCGATTGTGCGTTCAAAACATTAAAGATCTGAATAACATGAATAAAATTTGCTGATAAGCTGCTAAAACTGTAACTGTAAACTCTATGAAAAGGTTTACGCCCATAATAATAACGATAATAATTTAATTGTAAAGATTTTGGACGGCAAAAGGTTATTGGCCGTAACATATATTATTGACTGAAACGTTGTAGGTCTAAATATGCTACATTAAAAAAGAAGACACATATTAATAGTGTAAAAATACAAAGCTTAACTCTCTCAACAACTGAATGGTGCAAATAAATTGGCATAATCCATGTTTTGTTCGGAAATGATATCGGTAATATTTTAATAAAATTTATAATTATAACCATAAAAAATACCAAAACTACTTATGGCACCAGCCTACAACCAAAAATATCAATTAACGCAACCATTATTTAACTCTCGCGTTATTTATGTAACCATTTACCTCTATGGTTTCCAGACATAGCTTGTAATTTTTTTTTTCTGTAAATCTGATTTGATTCATTTCGGTCTGTATGATCTGTATTATTCAGTAGTGATATAAGATCCAATCGAACATGATAGGCATTAAACTAAATACAACACATATTGGTTAAATATACCGCAATTTCAGAACCTGAGACCAGATTTTACTTTTGATTTTTATATACAAGATTTTGGTTTTGCTAGTTTCGCAAAGTTTTGATTTACTCTCCCCGAAACTCAGTATTACTTTTACACATAAAATTTTTAAGATAATCTCTCTTTAAAACTTAAGAAAAACATGGTTTTACACCATTCAGAGTTTTTTACACCTTATATGAGAACTTTAGATATATACAGTGAGTGTCACTGAAAATCATACACATCAGAAATAATGGTTACTTGCTGCTTACAACTTGATTAAAAAAAATAAAAAAGAATAAATGAAAGTCAACTTAGTTTCTTCAATATTTGAACTAACTTTTTAAATATAAAAATAAAGGAAGTTCAATGCTTAATTTTACAAAAAGCTTTATTCATGTTCACAACGAACATTTCATTGGAAAAAAAAATAACAAAAGAATAGTAAAAAAAGTATGGCTTATTATTTGCTTGATCCACTTTTGTTGTTTAAAGGCGCATTAATGCGTTTTTGGCATCGAGACGACCAACTTCTTGTATGTATGTATCGACTCTAATTTTTCTCCACTCTTCTTCAAGAGCTTTCTTAAGGTCATGTTTATGGTAAATTGTTTGTTTTCGAATTTTTGTTTCGAAAATCCGGAGATCAGCATTCATAACCGGAGACTACGTGTGAGTCTGGATATTTAATGAGCTCTGTTTGGGATCGTTGTTCGCATCAAGCTTAAGAGTGATTCGTATATCCAATATAAAAATTCCTATGAGCATGTTTATTTAGGACTACTGGTTCCTAAGCTTTTTGATAAAAACCATATTACCAACCCCTTGAGACGACATACACTCATATATCATCACGGATACATCTCCATGTTTGACAGTTGGACCTACATAAATTGGCAATGTCTTTCTCCACACTGTTTTCTTCTCATCTGATGCAAATGTAAAAAATTTTGACTCATCCGTCATCCATAAAAATAACATCGTGCCAGAACTTCTTCGGTTCAGTTTTGTATTCACGGGCAAACTACAAACTTGTTTGTCTATTATACTTAATGATGAATGGCTTGTTATGAGCAAGTCTACCTTGAAAGTCGTTTTTACGAAGAACTCTACTTATCGTTGAATGACTGACGTCTTTTTGTAAGAAAATTTTATGCTCGTTGTAGGTGGCCCATATCATTGGGTTGTCCCTTTACTAAACATATTATCCACCTTTCGTTATTAGTAGTGTCCGACCGATTATTCGGCTTCGGCTTCGGTAATCGGCATAATCGGCCAATATTTTGACCTTCGGCTTCGGCTTCTGCTTCGGCCGAAATAGCCGATTGTTTTTGCCGAATGTTTTTGCTTTTTTTGAACAAATTTTTTTACTCCATTAAAAATTCCACATTTGAAACATTTTCATTACTCGTTTTGTGTTTCTCTCCTTTTCTGTTATTTCATGAATTGGTGGTCACTCGTTGAAAATTTAATTCATAAAGATGAATGCAGCGACTGTTTAATTTTTGCTTTTGTTATGGACTGAAATAGTGAATCCTGACGTCAATAAATCAATTACAGAAAAATCCGAATTTTGCAGAAAAATTTTTGCGTTTAACTCGAATTTAATGATTTCAGTTCCTTTTTTTTTGTACTGAAATGAATATAAAGGGGTTTAAGGACCGATGTTGAATGTGAAGCATACTAAACGTCAAGTTTTTTCTGCATTTCATTTGATATTTCTCAATTTCAGACTAACTCAATTTGAACCATGGAAAAAACCAATCGAGCAACGCGTTAAAGTTATTCAGGCTTATTATGAAAATGTGCGTTCAAATCAAAATGCATATCCGAATGCATATCGGAAAAATCGTGCAAAAATTTGAGCAAACACTCGACCTGTAAAAAATATTGCTGGCGGCATCATCAGGCCGTATTTTTTCCAAAATGAGGCCGGTAATGCAGTTACTGTGAATGGTGTTTTATTTATGGCCCAAATTGGTAGATATGGATGTGGACAATATGTGGTTTCACCAGGACGGTGTCACTTGAAAAACAGATAACGGAACAATGGCTCTTTTGCGTGACAAATTCAATGGCCGTGTTATCTCAAGTGGTGGCGATGTCAATTGGCCGACAAGATCATGTGATTTGACACCGTTAGACTTCTTTTTTTGGGGTTATTTGAAAGAAAAGGTTTACGTCGATAAGCCAGCAAAAATTCAAGAGCTAAAGGATGAGATAATTCGGCACATTAACGGCATAGAACCTCAATTATGCCTCAGCGTCATCGAAAATTTGGACCATAGGATGGAGGTGAGCCGCCAAGGTCGCGCCGGCCATTTGGCAAATATTTTGTTGCATACAAAATTGAACTATACCAATATTGTCATAATAAAAAGAAATGACAATAATTTCCTAAATAATTTGTATTTTATTCCAAATCAACATCGGCCCTTAAAATGTAACCATCCTTTCTAACAATAGCAAAGAATATTTTTTATCATTTTTTTACTTGAAAACATTTATTTTTTATTCGGCTTCGGCCGATTATTCCTTTTTTGTCGAAGAATCGGCTTCGGCTTCGGCTTCGGTAAAAATTCACATTCGGTCGGACACTAGTTATTAATAATCAGCTTTTTATTCGACCGAGTTTTAACTTCATTCGAAATTATATTATTTTGATATACTTTATTTACTGCATGGTTCTGATCCATCTTCTGTCGTTAGTAGGTTTTATTCGACCGAGTTTTGACTTTATTAAAAATAATATTATGTTTGTATGCCTTATTGTGATGTACTGACTGGTAATGAGAATCTTGTACAGTATTTTTGTGATTTTTGCATCTCTTTTTCCTTTTGTTATGATGATGAATGATACCAATTAACGTTTTATATGTGAAAGAAAGGCGAAAATTTTGACAACTTCTAACAAATCACTGCACATATCCAAACGACAATATCCGTAACATTCACTATCAAAATTCATGGGATTCCCCGAAATCAAATTCAAATGATCATTTAACTATACGATTTTAAGTCAGCGTTAAAAGATTTACATAAAAAGGCTAGGTTGGGTTTTGTCAGGAAACATATGCAATGGCCCAACGAATGGGAAAATGAGATCTTTGCTGCTGGGAAAAATTTTAACCTGGATGGATCGTATGATTTATACTAAAACTGCCACTATCTGAAGCAGTTTTGACATTTTTCCATCAGTCGCAATCCCGGCCAGACCATTCTACTACGCTTTTACCTTTCTTTAACTCTTTTCTCATTTATAATCAACTGAAATTAAAAATCCACTACTATATACGACTTTAGAAGTTGTATAGTTAGTGGATAGGACTGCTTTAATTGCTTGAATTGACTATGGTTAAGGCATAACACTTGATTCAGAATTCGCATGTTGATTTAGCTTTCCTCCATACATAGAACATTCCCCACTTATTTTACTAGATTTCCCTTTATTTCCGTCTTTTTTATCAACCCATTTTTGAGCCAAGGTAGACTTGACTAAATAGGTTTGACACCTGAATTCCTGGATTAAAAACTAAAAAAAAAACTTCACTTATCAGTGGTTTTTAGAAAGGACAACCACACTTTTAGACTGGTTGGAGCTTAAACCAAATGAGAACATTTGGGAAGTTTTGACTCGTCATGTTTATGCCGGTGGACGAAAATTTTTAGTGGGCGGTACAGCTGCTCTAAGCCGTAACTGAATTGTGGACCAAAATCTCAGTATCTGAATTTCTAAAACTAAAACTAAAAATATCTGCCAAAGTATTTTTATCAAGAAATTTTTCAGAAAATACAGATGCCTTTAATGCAATTTCGGTAAGTGTGGTTTGAATTTTTTTATTTATCTTTCGAAAATTAACAAATGAATTAATAACACTCAATTATGGACTTCTTATCGAGACTAAAACAAAGACAAAGTTATAAGTAAACATGATAAAATGAGCAAGCAAAAAGATGAAAGCAAAATTTCAAATTCTTTCGATCATTTCGTGAAGTTTGACAGGTTGAGTTCATTGACTTAATTAAAAAGAAGGCGAAGAAAATGCCTTTGCCATTGGTGCCACTTTCGTCTCTGCCCGATATATAGTTTGTAAGCTATAGTCAGTTTTACTACTAAATTTAAACTAAAAATAAGACCCCGATTTTTAAAAAAAATGTTCCATTAGTAATAGTTTCGTCTCTGTCCGATGTATACATAGTTTGCGAGCTACACTCAAATGAGTAGTGGGATGTGGGATCCAAATTAATTTGCATTAAAAACAACAATAAAAATTGATCCAGAACGAAACCTGAATCATTTATTAAATCCAAAATAGATGTGTTCATCTCACATATGTAGTTCTGCTACTTTCTACTCGTGTCAGCCAAATGGAGCGTTATCTATTGCAAAAAAGCATAAAACGAAATAGGACAGGATAATTTTTTTCATAAGAGTTTAATCTAACCGGATCACAGACCCACTTCGTTAAGTTTGACAGTTTGAGTTCATTGACTGAGTTGAAAAGAGGTTGTGATTGAACTCTTGTGTTAAAATAGAGCACTCAGCTTACAAAAGAAGTACTAGTACATACAAGAACCCAATAAGCCCTCTTAAAGTGGAGTAGAGAACCAATGCCGCGAATCAGTTAACACAAAATAAAAACAATACAAGCGCAAACAACGAAACAAAAATAAAGAAAGCAGCTGGCACAACATTAGTAGCTGATGATTGATTTTCTTATATAAACACATGAATTTTTCTTCTTAATTTTTGCTTTTTTGTGTCTTTAGTGTTATAGTGACAAAATCCAAAATTATATATTCAATCAGCGCAGAATATATCTATCATTTTAGTATATATATTATCTTTGTACGATGAATATTAAACGCTGTAGGTATACCCTAAAGTATTGGTCAAAAACGTTTCATGGCCTTGAAAAAATTTGTTAACCCCATACAAACCGCACTGTCTACGTCAAAAATTTGAATAGTAAAAAATTACACCGTGATAAAAATATAATTTTGCTTATTCACATGGATATAAACTTCTAGTACTTGAAACGGTGTTTTTTAACACCCAACAGACTCCCTGGAACACCGATTTGTGTAAAAATTCAATACAAATTTTTTAGTGTGTACGAAGTAGCTTACAGAGTTTTAACTTCAAATTCAAACTTTTTCATTTCAAATGGTTGAATTTTAATTATAATTTTAAAAATTATTTTTTATAAATTAAAGAAATATAAATTAAAATTTAAGCTGTTTCATTTCAAAGTGTTAAATTTTAATAAAAATTTTAAAATTATTTTTTTATAAAATAATTAATAATTTTTTTTATTTTTTTTTCATAACAAGATTTTAATTTAATAAAGTTGAACGGTGCAGTTTAATCGCATTTTAAATTTGAAAAGTTAAACTTTAAAACTACACAGCAGTTCTCTTATTCTTAAATAATGTATGATTAAATATGGCATGTTATATTAAAATATTAATATATTTTTAAATAAATTATTTTACACATGCCAAATTCATTTAAAAGTACACTAATTCTTAGAGCATGCCATTCATTTTTCTCGTTCATAAAAAGTAGTAAAAGCAAAAGTCGTCATTTTGAACAAAAAATTACAATAACAATTACTTATTCAATTCTTTTGTTGTCTTGTAATAATCTACAAATTTTTTTTTTTATCCAAAAAATTACTTCAGTTTTAGGCATTTACAAAAGTGAAATCACTTTTAAAAACCAATAAACCTTGAACTCCTTTTCAGTTACAGTTACAACTAAAAATATTTAACCAACATGTTTGCGTGCGCTTTCATTATTAATTCATTATACAATATAATAAAATATAAAAAAATTAGGTGTGAATTCTGCAGCTATACTACATATATAAAGAGAAAAAAACTTACTTTATAACAGTCTGCATGATCGATTAGTTTTTTGAATTTGATGTTTGGACGAATGAACTTTATGGTCGTCCAAGTGTAGCGTGCGTGCACTGGATGCACTGAAATGTATTGAATAGTAAATAAACTTTTAAGCAACTGCGGAAAGAATTGCAAATAATGTATTAATGAAAATCGAAAGTTAATGTTAAATAACACTTAAACGAACGAGCGTAGGACTTGAGCGTTTTTTATGATCTTTTTCACATATGTTTACACATGCTTTTGTATTTTTTAAGGTTTTTCACCTTTTTAATCTTCACTAAAGTTGTTGTGGATGCTAAAATTTCTAATATATTTTTTCGCACCTTTTAAAGCTGCCTTTTTTAATTTAACTTTTTTTTCCGCACACGCAATGTTTTGATCTCTTTTGTACTCTATGCAAACTTCATAACCGTTAATTCATTCAAAAACCACAATTTACGAATACGTTCACATGCGCTTACAACGATCAACTGAAGTTTGAGCTACGACGAGACTTTGTTTTTATACACAGCAAATTTTGCACAACCGAAACTTTTTCTGAACAACGCTGTCGACGTTGTCGCAGCCTTTGCTGCGCTAAGTTCGTTGGTAGTTGAGCAGTTGTTGTTTTTGCTTATGATTGCTTTCCATACACCTTGTCACTATAGTATGCACACATACTCTCTCATAGAAAAACACACCTACATATGACGACTGGTCGGTCTCACCTTTTCTCTGGCCCCAACACTTGGGCGATGAGCTTTTCATCCACTCCCCAATAGAAGCCAACGTATGTGGAAATGGAAAATGAAAACTCAAGCAAGCAAGATTTAAGCAAAAATTGTTTGGCATTGTAGCCAAAGCTTGCTTAACTTGGTTAAGAGAACGAAGAAGAGCTAGCGTGAGAATGTGTGCGAACCTAAACTTGTTTAAATTAATTGTAAATCTTGAACGTTTTTATTTATGATCATTGTTATTAAAAGTGTTAAGAAAATAAATATATTTTTTTTTTCTTCATATTATTGTACTTTTACTTAAGGGCATAACGTGCGAGCGAGAAGGCAATATCTGTGCAAGCTTTAATTTTTATTTACTATCATATTTTTGGCAATCATATACAAAGAAAACTAGCAACTTTTTAACTTTATTTGATAAATATATAAAAATCAGCATTTCAGCCTCAGCGTCTCGCAAGAGTACAGAAAGAGTTCTATTGTTGTAGTAGAATTGCAGTTTGAATTCCAGTCTTCTTTTAATATTTAGAAAATTAACAACGTTTTCTTCAAAGTTCGAATAGAATATAAACAGTCCAAACGGCCTTTTTTGTATAGAATTTTTGTTTTTTGATATTGTCAGGTATAGTTTTTACTGTATTGGCCATGGCAGCAGTGTATTGTTGTTGTTGTTGTTGTTGTGTAGACAATATAGTCTGACTGACTGTCTACAGACATGATTTTACACAAAAATGCAAACAACGTTACGTTAAACAATTAAACAATTGCCATGTAAACAGTACTGCGCATGCGTATCGAATGCCAAGTTTTTCAACTCTTGTTATTAATATATGTGATGTTTGTGATTCGATGCCAAGTTAATGATAGCAACACGTGAAAAAACGTTTATTGCTGGTTTAAAATTTATGCAATTTTATTATATATGAAATATTATTCTTCCTCTTCTTTTTAATGTGCTTGAATTGATTATTGAGTCAATGGCTTTTAAGGAAAGTTCTCGTTGAATTCGTATTCAGATCATGTCTTAAAGCGAGCGACATTTGACAATAAAGTCAATTTATTTGTTTACAAAAATTAATTTAAGTAATGCTGCAACCTCGAAATTAAAAAATGCGTTTTTCTCAAAATACAAATTTTTGAAAATTAAATTTTTGCGTCGTAATCCAGAGATCACGCTTATATTACATAGCAAAAAAATTTAACTCCAGAATTTGTTGACTTTGCTAAGGTGGTATTTCAAGTGGAAAGAATAATCCAAAAATATCATTTCCTTAATTTCGTTTTGTTTTGCATATTTAACGCCTGTGTAAATTCCTTACTTGTGCACAAAATTTTATTCCCAATCGTAAAGTCATCTAAATTTGCCTTCAAACATGTACTCAGAAAAAGTACGTTAAACAAATTCAATTCTTCATCTTCTCTGGCAATTAAATATTTACTTGTATTAGCTAAACTACAGTCACTATTTAAAGCGTATCTTACATTTTCTGGCTTCAGGTGAATATTTTCTCCGTAACAGCGCTTGTAAAACAATGTTAAAGTACTCAACAAATGAGCTTTTGATCATATTTACTAATGTGCTGCTATTTCTCATATGTTAATGAGCAAGATATATTAATTTGAAGTGCGTTAATATGTTGTCACGTAAATATCAATGAAGAGAATGCATTTTAACTTGAGAGAAAACGCCTTGACCACTTCCAAATTATCACAATCTAAAACGCGTCGGTTGATCAAATTATAAGCAACATGTTGATAATCTACATTTGTAATGTTAAATGTGTATGAAATACTATCAATTGCCAAGTAAACTAGTAAGGAAACTCTTAAGTCGGTCAATATATTTGAGCTCTAAAGACTACAAAATACCCTTTACCCAATAATTAATTATTCTTCTATGAGAGATGGGTGTGTGCAGATAGTTAATTGTTCAATTATGACTTTTAAAAGACCCTTTTCAAGACTCATAAAAATGAGAGTTTATCGCCATAATGCGTTAAAAAATTCTCTTTTATGAGTACATTTTCACTACATAACTGCGTTATGATTATTTTTAGGCACATAATAATGAAAAATTTAAGACTAATATTTTATACTCTTTTAGGACTTAAAATTTAAAGACTCATATTTGTTACTCTTTTAAGACTCATATTTAGTACTCTTTTAAGACTCATATTTAGTACTCTTTTAAGACCCATATTTATTACTAAAGGTGTCAAACTATCGGCGGCACTATCGATGGTATCCATAGTTTCATATTTTTGTGACTATCAATGAGTATTGATAGATTTTTTTAATAATTATAAAAACTTTGGATAGTTCAGTAGGACTATCGAACATCTCTACTAAACAATAAGAAATAACCAAAGCGCGGGTGAGTTGCTTTTTTAGTAGGATTTTCAATTTTTTATTCCTATTAATTAATAGGAATAATTAATTCTGCGTTGTTAAGTGTATCAGAAGCATTAAGTTTTAAAGAACAAATGTTGTTATTGTAGTTGGTTTTTGTTATTTGTAATTGTTTCCTTTTTTTATGCTGTTATCGTGGGTATTGATAGTTTTTTTGAAAACTACCGAAACTGGTCTCACCATCGATAGTTTGACATCTCTATTTACTACTCTTTTAAAACTTTTATTTAATACTCTTTTAAAGTTTAATACTCTTTTAAAACTCATGTAAGAATTCCTTATGCAAATAACTATTTTGGTTTTGAATATTTTTGATTTAAAATGCTTTGCTTACACCAAAAATTTTATTCATTCCTGCAAACATTTTCAATCTCGGATTGCAAGCAGCTTTCAGTCGAATGCAAGCAGCTGAGGCAAGTAATCCGATTAGCTAGGAAGATTCGCCAAAGAATTGCCAAGAAGAGTCTTAAGCGATTCGCTGGGAAGAGTCACGAAGGATTCACCGGGAAGATTCACCAACGAGTCACCAAGATTCGGCAGAAGGAGTCTTAAGCGATTCGCCGACAAGAGTGGCAACCTTATCACTTTAAGGGGTCCTCAGCGATTTGTTGTGAAGCATCGTTTCGTTAAACATTCCAAGCTGTTTTATAGCTTAAGCTACCGGCCTCGACAGAGATTGTGCTTTCCCAATTCAATGAATTTTTTTAAAGTAGTTCAACTTTATGAAAAGTTCTAACGATTTTGCAATGCCTGCTTCATATTTCAATGATAGATTTTAAAAATTTTTGAAAAAACTTTCTTCCAACGATCGCTGGAATGAGCAAAGGAAGATTTTGAAACTTTTTCTTGAATTGTACAATGTACATTCATCGATAGAGCAATGGAAAAGCAATCCATCTTCGAAAGATCGCAAGAATGAGCGAAAGAAGATTTAAAATATTTTTTCAATCACACATTCATATCTTCAAACAACGGAATGAGCGAAAGAAGATTTGAAAAATTTAAGATTAATCGCGAATTCTCCTTTGGGTAATCGCAAAGAGATCCATCTTTCAACGATCGTCGGAATGAGGGAGGAAGATTTTGAACATGTTAAGTGAACCACGCATTCGTCGTTTGGGTTAAAGAAAGGCGATCCATATCCCAACGATCGCCGGAATAAGCGAAAAAATATTTGAAAAATGTTTCGTGCTTCGCGCATTAATCGCTTGCCAATCGCAAAAGCCATTCCATCCACCGTCACCGGAATGAGCAAAGAAAGATTTTGAAACATTTTCTTGAAATGTACATTCATCGCTTAGGCAATCGAAAAGTAATCATCTCCCAACGATAGCCTGAGTATGCAAAAGAAGATTTTAAGAAATGTTCCTGAATTGTTCATTCACAGCTTGAATAGTCAAAAGCTCCTTTATAATCGCAATTTTGAACATCGAAGAAAACAAAAATTCTGAAGATATTACTAGGAAACTTATGCTTACCAAAAGATTTTTTCGAAAATATTTTTTAATAAAATGGCATCGATTTTAGTTTTTAATAATTAGTTGTTTCTTTTAAAAAACATTGTTCGAAACTTCTGTAAAAGCGGCAAAAATTAATTTTTAAAAAATTCCTAATATGCCCACTATTGGTTACCAGTGGTGACCGTGGCATGCAGGTTAAGGGTGTGGCTTAGCATGCTCGGAGCCCGGGTTCGATCCCCAGCCGCGGCGAAAAGTTTTTTTCAATACAAAAATTTTTCTGATCTGTCACCACCTCTCTGCAGACAATGGCAAACCTCAGAGAGTAAATAATGCCTTGTAAATCTTCTTGAAAACATGAACTTTAGCCGTTCGGAGTCGGCATAAAACATGTAGGTCCAGTTCTCGGTCAATTGTGCATGTAGGTCCAGCTCGGTCAAAGTCCTTTCAAGGGCTGAAATGGCCAATTTGTTTTTTTTTTTTTATATGCCCACTAAAAACTTTTGAACTCAATCAAATCAAATAAAAAGTGAAGGAGCTATCGGAATCGAAAAAAAAGTGTTTACAGTTTCAAGAAGTGGAATGTTAAATATAGACTCTGATTTTAAAGTACACTTTTTGGACCATTCAAAATTTTGGCCTTCTTAGCGAGGAGAAGTGGATCTTGCTCAGAGTGATTCTGCAAAGACATTTTATTTTTGCAGGAATATTGAATTTAGTCATAGTGGAATATAGGAGATTCGTTATTAGACTGTTGAAGGCGGCCCAATTTATTTTCTAGGGTCTTTTTCAAAATATGTCTCAGAGTGACTATCAAATCGGTGGAGGACTTTCCAGCCCTGAAGCCACATTGATAAGATTCAAACCTTGTGAATACGTTTAAACAGAGCTTCACCGTTATATCCGTTTCCGTTCCTACAGCTTGGTGGGCTCTTGTAGCTTTGTTATTTTTAAGCCCAGATAAGCTGCTTATGCATGCGTAATAATCAGGCAACGAAACCTACACGCTGTCAACCATAATTGGGCTTTCCGGGAGGTTGTCTCTATTGGTGGGATTGTTGTCAGCGTTGCAATTTTGAAGACTTACGAAGTGTTTCTCACAACACCAGTGTAATCTATATATCTGTCGGAAAAGGACTGCAACTGAAAAGCATCTGCCAGGCGTCTTGTCTAATTTCTGTCATAATTTTCAATTTTCATGCACAAACTCATTTCTGCCTCTCGTATTTTTCGTTCGCAAAAGCTTGTAATTACTTTAAAGAACACAGCCAATCTCGTTTATTTTTTTCATATAAGTTAAATTGCAAATAAGAATTTGTATGAGAAATGTAATTAATTTGGTTCTTATTTGGCTGAATTAGCTTTAATGAGTCCTTTGGCTCAATGTTAACAGAGGATTACACACCCAAAAGAAGGAAAACGTCAGACAAAAACTACAAAATCAACAAAAACAACGAATGGCTGCTGCCAATTAAAACTGTTGAAAAACAATATGAGTTTCGTTCACAAAAAAACCAATGTACACGCTTTTGAATATCTCATATCAAATGAGCCATTAAGCTCAATGTAAACGTAGTATTATTTATGAATATAGTATAATTTATAGTGAAATGTTGTTGTTTTTACGAAAGTACTATTTTAGTTTTTTACTAGTACTGCAACCATGGTGATCAGTGCTTATATTTTGCAAGAGGGCTCAGCGAAAAATGCCAATGCCAAACGTTGCCAACTTCACACTAAAATTACACGAAAGCTGAAAAGAAATAAGTTTTGCAGGCACATTTTGTGAAAAGATTTCTCGACGATATTAAAACAATTTTGACGCGAAAGTTACTTAATATTAACTATAATTATGCCATTAAAAGTGTGAAAAAGTTATAAATAAATATTTGAAAACCGCTTCGATTACGCGAGTTTGTGCTGCTGTGCATCCGCAGACGCGTGCTTAGTTCAGAAAGTGCCAAGCGAGAATTCTTAATGTTTACTCTATCATAATTTATACCCTGATTTAGCGTATAAATTGAAATTATTAACTAGTTAAACAATCAAATCATGGATTTCCAACAGCCACCACCACAAATGGATACCTCGCAGCCACCACCGCAGCTAACTGCGCCATCTGCGTTGGCCACGAATTTGACAAGCTTCCCGCCACCATCGATGGGTGGTCCACCACACGGCAATCATCGGGGGCACTACTATCAACATCATGCGGGCGCTGGTAAGCCGGGTCATCCGTTCTTCAAACCATTTACTTCCGGAGGCTTTCAACGTCCTTTCGGAATGACACAAGATGATTTTGATGGAAAGCGGTTACGAAAGAGTGTTATGCGCAAAACTGTTGATTACAATGCATCGGTCGTGAAAGCGCTAGAGGTTTGCATGTTAATTTTAATTTTTTGAATTCTTTTTTAACACATCTGTTTATGCAGACTCGTCTGTGGCAGCGAGATTTTCGTGATCGTCATGCTCTTCAACCTGAAAATATATACATACCTGAGCTGCTGCCCCCACCAAGTTACTTAGATAATCCATCCAACGCGGTGACAACACGTTTTGTAAAAACGGCTACCAACAAAATGCGTTGTCCCATCTTTACTTTAGCCTGGACTCCAGAGGGCAGGAGATTAGTGACAGGCGCTAGTTCTGGCGAATTCACACTTTGGAACGGTTTAACATTCAACTTTGAAACAATATTACAGGTAAAACTTTCTTTTAAAACTACATCTGATGGTTTAGTCAGCTCGATATCCCTTGAATGTATCTCTTGACCAATGTTTCAAAAAACAACTAAGCAAAAGACAGCTAAGTTATTTAAACCTTTTTGAGTTAAAGCTTGCTTTCCAAGACATTCAAGTGGTTAAATTAGCATTTCTTACCAGTGGCGACATGTTATAAATAAATTAAGCTATAAAAGCCAATAAAATAGTATGAAGGACTTAAAACAAAGTTAGGTTTATCATATTTATCTGCTGTCAAAAGTGATGCAACATATCAGTTTTCGACAAATTATCGAACATGAAGTCATCAAAATTATAATATGTCGCCACAGAACAGTTTTGTATAGTTTCTTATTAAAAGTATTTATCCCGGTTGCTTTAAAAAAAACACATTGGCTGTACCACATATTATTCTTTTCCCACCCTCATTAAAATTTGTATTTTGTAACTATCTCTATCACACTTTTTTGTTTATCTATGGTTTGGCTGAAGGCTCATGATGTTCCTGTTCGCACAATGGTCTGGTCACATAACGACAGCTGGATGGTTACCGGTGATCATTCGGGATATGTCAAATACTGGCAGTCAAATATGAACAACGTAAAAATGTTCCAAGCACACAAGGAGCCAATTAGGGGCATAAGGTATAACATACAAATAAAATTTACATACAACTTTTTATATTTAGTTACTATTCTTTTGATGGTATATTTAAAATTTATTTGATGCAAAAGAAAAAACAAGAAAATAACTAAGAAATATATAAAACAAATTTACTCTCAGCTTATGTTGTAGTTGTGAACGTTGTGCGTATAAATGTTAGAACTTATGAGAAATAAATAAAATAAATATATGAAAAACATCCTCTTCCAAGCACATAACACACTACATACATACTAGGTAGCTTATTTAATTTAATGTTTTCTATCATGTTTTATTAAATCAGAAACAATGCTTATTTTAAACAATTGTACGACTTGAACTGTGATTTTAAAGAAAGTATTAATAAAAACCAAAGACTGAAATTTTTCAAATAAATAAATAAACCACTTTCATTTTTATGATATTTTGAGCCGCTGCACCAATTTAATAAACGCTACAACGTTTAATATAAATTTTGTTTTTTCTAAATATGTTGAGGGGATCAAATAAAAATGTTCCATGCCAGTTCTTTGTTGTTTTACTTTTGTTTGCAAACATCGCAGAATGACGTCATAAACAGCACTTCGTGTAGGCGGCAGTTACTCTATATTTAACACCTGAGTGTTGTACTTTATGAATTTTTCTGTAAAAAAAATAATTAAATATAAGTTATAAAATTTTTCCAAAACTCCAAAGAAAGTCTTTTAATTGCAAGTTTAAGCTGTACTCAAATAAAGAAATTCTTTACCAAAAAAGGGAACGTATTTTTATTGCAAAAAATATCAAGTTATTTAGGCTTTTTCTGCTGCTCAACTAGTTGCAATCAATTGTTAAAAAAAAAAGAATTAAATATATAGTATACATTTTTTATTTTTACTTACAACAAAACCTAAATATTGAAGCCAAAACTAAAAATAGATAACACTTTATTTTTCGATGATATTCGAAAATCTTTCCATAAGCTCTCCAAGCCTGCTTCTGTAACCAGCTTTGCAAAAATAATATCTTTTTCTAAAAATCACTAGTAAAACATTTTAAGCACTTTAGGTATTAAAATAATATATCAACTTTAGTTTGCGATCCTTTTCGTACTTTTGTTTATTCCATCTTTTTTCTCTTTTCTCTGTACGCATTATTTGTACTTGGCCACAATTGACAAATCATTTAAAAACAAATTAATAAATAAAAAAAAAACACAAAAATACAGTTTTAGTCCAACGGATAGTAAATTTGTGAGCTGCAGTGATGATGGTACGCTACGTGTTTGGGATTTTCTACGCTACCAAGAGGAACGCGTGCTGCGAGGTATGTAAAAAAAATTTTGTTATAACCTTTATTTTCATTTTTCTATTGTATTGTATATACGTTAAATATTAATACTCTCTCATAGTTTAAATGTCATTGTTATAGAGTTTTTATTCACTTGCAAAATTTTTCGTTGATCGTGTTTTTAGCATTAAAGTCTTGTATTTTTAGTAATATTTTCAGATAATAAAAAAAACAGTTTTCAAGCGGATGTAGTATTATATATAATAATATGTAGTATTATTATATCACAGCGATTTTATGAATGGTTTTGACCATTATAATGTTATTAATAAAATTTTAAATTTAATTTAGTAAAATAATTCAAATAAAAAATAGTTCCTTTAAATTGTTGTTTATCTTAAATGAATAATCTTTTAGTTTTAATTTCAACGTTTTAAAGCATAAGTGAATATTTTATTTCTCAATAAAAGTACTTTCTTTTATTGTAGGATTGACCATTTTGTTGAACTATTTTTGAGAAAAAAACTTAAATAAAGTTAAATTCCTTAATACTCAATTCCTAAAAAAAAGTTAAAATCAAATTTAAAAAAAAAACAAAATATTATAAACCATATTTTATAAAACTGGAATTTTTGGAAGCAAGACTTAAAAATAATATTTTGAAGATCAAGATAACGGTTCGATCCGGTGCCTCTACAATCCAATTCGATGATGTTCAAATACGCTCGGCCAAATTAACTAATATTTTCTTATAGTTCCTGTGCGCAATAAGCCATGTGTTTGTAAAATAGAACAAAACTAGTTTTTTAATATCCATAAAAATGTACAATTTTTCAAAATTAAATATTTATCATTAAATTAAAATAAAAAACTTGAACTTATCTTAGTTTATAAAAATTTAAGCAAGTGAATTCTAAATATATAACGACGTTAACGAAAATTTTCTTTCTATTTTGACTTCTACCATTTAAGTTATAATTTATGTTTTACCTTTTCGCATGAAATCTTTTTTGTATTATTTTGCAAGTGTCAGTTGAAATTGTACACATATAAAATTGATGTTTGAAATTGAAAAACTATCACATGAACTTCAAAACTAACTGAACACAAAATGCGATTTCAATTTAAATATCTAATTTTCAATATATTCTACTGAATTTACTTGTTTTTCCCGGAATACCTTTGAAAATATTTTTAGTTTAAAGTAAAACAAAACTCCTCTTTAAACCCTTTTTGCATGTTATATGCTTGTTTAGCTTTCTCTTTACTGCCAATTCATCTTGAACTTCTATTCATAAATTTATATTTATTTTAAAAAAGCCAATAACTGACAGAAACGAGTGTAACTTAACCTTTCTAAAGTAATTTTAGGAAAGATTTTAATGTGATGGAAATTTTTTTTCGGTGGATGCGCCATTTCCAAAGTAAAAATGTCAAAATTCGAAAAGCATTACCTCAGCATATTTGGAAATGTAAAACTATTCGATTCTTTACATCAGCAATTAGTAAAAATCGGTAGAGTACAGATTTCCGGAGACCGTGACCAAGTGTGGCGTGCGAGCCAATGTGCTGCAGTACCGCCCGAGTTCAATGATCCAGAGATAATGGTTAACCTCGTATAGTACATAATGTTAAACTTCTTGAGAACATATAATAAGTCATTTTGAGTTGGCATAAAACATGTTCATCCAGTACTCGATCAATCGTGTACAAAGAATAACACAATTAACCATTAAAAACTCGGTGAAAGTCCTTTCAAGGGCTGAAAAGGGGGAATTCAAGTAAACATGATAATTTTAGCACATGAAAAGAATGTAAAAAAAATTTTACATATTCGTTACTTTGCTTTTTTATCGATAATTTATTCATTCTAAAATAAAGTTTTTTCAATAAGTTTTGTTTTTGTAAAAAGGTTAAAATCTTAACATAATTATTGGAGTTACAAAATGTTTGGTGATTGATTGAGAATGATTTTAAAAATTCTGCTTACTGGCCACATTGAAATTTTTTTCTCTTTGACGCAAAGTTACATATTATAATGACCAAAAGTACACAAAAAACGTATAAAATCTTGCACTAAAATTATTTTAAGAGAAAGGCGTTAGACTACCTAGAAAAAGTTTTCGGGAACATCTGAAGAAACAATGATATAAAGGTTTTTAGCTTTAAATTCAACCTCTTACATTTCATATTAAACTTTTTACATTTCAAATTCAACTTTTTCCACTTCAAATTAATTTTTTTAAAGTTCAAATTTAAGTTTGTTTTGAACCAGTAGACGGCGTCCTCAATATATAGCTTAGGCAGAATTTTTTTGCAAAAGAGAAACAGCCTTAGAGAGTTAATAATAGAGAATATTAACTTAAGCCAGTCTGATACGGTTATATAGTAGTTATCGGGTCAATCGTGTACAAAAATTGAATAACACCACAATACAATATATCATAAGAACCTCGGTAAAAGCCCTGTCAATTTTTTTTTATTTTTGCTGTGTAGAAAAATATTTTAACGGACGTTATAAAAGCCACGCGAAGCAACTTTAACATCCATTTCATATATTATTAATATTTGCTATCTTTCCGAACGAAAACTATCAATGTTCTTTAATTTCAAAATTCATTATTCCAGACGTCCATTATAGTTCTTTTCAAACGCCTACTTTTTGATCATGTAGAAAACTTTAAATCATATTCCATGTAGAACCTTCTTGAAGCTTTATTTTAAAGTTATTCGTCATAATTCGATTAAACTTTAATTATAAAATTCAAATCTTAAACTTCATAAAATTATGCATTTCAGGTCACGGAGCAGATGTTAAATGTGTTCATTGGCATCCTCAAAAAGGACTTATTGTTTCTGGCAGTAAAGATAACCAGCAACCCATCAAATTATGGGATCCTAAAAGTGGCAGCGCTCTGGCCACATTGTAAGTCAAGTCATCCTATTATTTATTATTGAAAAATTAATGCTTATATTCATTAATTGCAGGCATGCTCACAAATCTACAGTCATGGACTTACGTTGGAATGATAACGGTAACTGGTTGGTTACCGCATCACGTGATCATTTGCTAAAGCTTTTCGATTTGAGAAACTTGCGTGAAGAAGTACAAGTGTTTCGTGGTCACAAAAAGGAAGCAAGTTCCGTCTCCTGGCATCCAGTGCATGAGGGTCTCTTTTGTTCAGGTGGCTCTGATGGTTCTATACTATTCTGGAATGTGGGGTCAGTATAAATCTACAAATAAGTTAAAATTATTCTATAAAAATTGTGGAAAATTGTACTTTCAGCACCGACAAAGAAATCGGTTGCATCGAAACTGCCCACGATAGCATTGTTTGGACATTGGCCTGGCATCCACTGGGACATATTCTCTGTTCTGGTTCCAACGATCACACAATAAAGTTCTGGACACGTAATCGTCCCGGAGATCTTATGCGTGATAAATACAACTTGAATACACTGCCAGCTAGCTTGGCGGCTCTAGATGATTGTGAATATGGTAAGTTAATGAAAATGTTAAGCATTGAAATTGAATCAAACGTATTTTTTTTGCTTTGTAGATGACGCCATCATTCCTGGCATGGGACCTGAAGACAAAGTTGAATTCACTGAGAGTCTTACTGCCGATAAAGGCTTTATTCCCGGACTCGATCTGGATCCTACAAAAATGTCAGATAAGGATAAGAAAGTACCTTACAGTAAACCAATTCCACGTAATTTTCAAGCTCAATGGAGTGGTACACGTCGCCCTGATGATGGTAGTGGTATGTATGATGAACCCCCACCTCGTGACATCAAGGACCCTAGCTTGCCGCAAATGCAATTGGGTGAGAACTGCATTGAGTCCATGCTAGCCAGTGGTACACTCACCACCATGGATCCGCAAGCAATTGTAGGCATACTTGTGTATGGACGTTTTATACGTGTGCATCCGGACTCTCGTCTTATGATCGCCGTTCGGCAGGGCCCAGACTATCTTAACAAATACATTGACGCGGGTAAATTGGATGAGCTGCGCGATGTCATACCAGTGCGAGAACGATCACGATCGCGTTCGCCGACTTTGGACGGCCGTGAAGGCAGTGAAAGATCGCCACTAGTAAAAAAATCGCGTTTTGAACCGCGACAGCATAATCCTCAGGCGGTGTTTGTGCGAGAGCTGCTTAGTCTTAAAAAACCTTTTATGCCTTGCCTGCTCTCAATTAAAATGCAAAAAGGAGAACTTGGGGATGAGACACAAACGTTACAAGACTCGCCAAATCTGCAAGATGGCGATTTCCGTCAACAACCACAACAAATGCCAAGTCGACCGAATCCTTGGGCTGGTGGCTTTACACCAGCTCAAAATAACTCTGGCAATTTTTCGAATCCTTGGTCTGGTGGTACAAACGGCATGGGATCGGGTCCAAGGCAAATGGGTCCTAACCAAAATGGTTTCAATGGCACCAACGGCTCGTTTAGTGATGGTCCTGGGGCTTTCGGCAGCGGTAGCAGCAACAGCATGAATTACAACGATGCCAATAACTTTGATGATAACGATAATAGCATGTTTCAAAATGGTGGCCAAAGTGGTCCTGGGCCAGGTAACATGGGCGGAGGCGGATTTAACACCAATCGCAACAATGCTTCTGGAAATAGAGGTGCGAACAATAGAAGAGGAGGCGGTGGTAGTCGTCATCGTGGCCGCAACAATAGACGTTTTTAGTTTATTAAGAAGTCTTAAACTGATTGTATCAAAACAAACAACAAAATACATAAAAACAAAAAAAAAACAATATCATGCTAGCTGTACAACAAAGTAAGAAATATGTTTAAATTAAACTTAAGCCTTTTAATATTGGATAATGTGAATATTTAAAGAATTACTTTAGAATATAAACAAATTCCAGCTTAATTGAGATGTTGAATTCTCTATTAAATTTGTTTTGTGTACCATCGATTGGAAACGTTCTCAACATTTCACAATAATTTCTTTATTAATAGTTTCAGATCGGCTAATGTTAGTTTTTATTGGGTTTTTTTTTAATTATGTAATGAATAAAGTAAATCAATTTTCTTAGGTTTTACACGCAAATATTTCTTTAAAGATCTTAAACAATTAATTCTAGCAGCATAACTGCATAAGTAATTTAAAATAAAGTTACATATTTTATTATATTGAAATGAATCGTATTAAGTGGTTGCATCCTGAAGCGTTTTCGTTCTATCCATTGAGTCACGTGATGATTTTGATTTCTCGTCATGATGTTCTTGACGTTCATGTGTGTCTGTTGTGTTTCGCATGGCACTATTTTCACGAACCGCAGAGTTCGAACGACTTTTGCGCCCGCGAGATTTATCCTTTGAGTTATGCTCATCTTCGCATATGTGGTTGGCCTGCATATCCATATCAGTGCCGGATTTCATTTCTTCCGCAGTTGGAACAAACTTATCAATTTCTTTTGTGTCGCGTCTACTGCTACTGTGTGATGAGCGCTTGTCTTTTCGTGACCAGGAACGCTTTGAACCATACGCACGGGAAGTGGTCGAGCGAGATCGTGATCTGCTAGAACCTTGTGTTGAAGACCGAGAACGTCGTGTAGAAACTAGTTTTTTATTGGTGCGCTGCGGTGGTGTTTTTGAACGTGTGCGTCCTCGAGACTTGCCTTCACCGTCGTTTCGCGAAGCAGATGTGTTAACATGACGTGCCTTGGATTTAGAACGCGTGCGGCTACGAGAACGCGTCCAGGAATGTGAACGCGATCGAGTTCTGGAGCGAGTGCGCCTCTGGCGAGGATATGATCGTGATCGGGAACGACTACGGGATCGTGTTCTGGAGCGCTTTGAGTAATGCCGATTACGTGAACGAGAATAGGAACGTGTTCGAGAACGTGAGTGCGATCGTGACCTTGAGCGATTTCTATAATGAAATAAATGGGTAAGAAATTTGAAAATAAAATTTTGTAAATACCATCAGAAATTATCAAATAAAAACAGATGCAAAAAAGGAGGGATTGTACATCGACGCCCAACACCTAAATTTAAAAACCCTACTCGAGTGGAGCCGAAAAAAATCTTGTACTAAGCAATATGCATAAAATAGGCGTATCCAGAAAAGCCGACAGTAATTGGATATTAAATTTAGTAACGCTATAAAAGAAGCTATATTTACACTAAAGGATGAAACTATGTATTGATATCGAAGATTGATAGGTTTCTGACAAGATTGTTTCCAAATTAAAGAATACTTAAAAATATAGAATTATGGTTTTAGAAATGTTTTATAAATAGATTATAAATGAGTAAAGAATTAAAGTAAGGTAAAAGCTTAGAACAATGGCCTGGTCGGGATACGAACACGGGACCTCTAGGTTGGCAGTTAAGCATGCTTGCGACTCGACTAATAAGGCATGTAAAAATAAGTAGTTTAAGCAAAAAATCATTCTTACCTTGAGCGTGAGCGATTAGAACGTGAATAAGATGATTTATGATAGTAACTATCATCAGCATCGTAGTTATCATCATCATAATTATAGTGCTTGTAATTATTATAATGGGGTGCGGAACCATCGTAAGGCCCTCCCCTGCCCCTACCACGTCCACCTCTACCACGGGCGCGTATTCGAGGAGCGTATCCACGATAATTAGAGATATGAGAAGGAAAGTTCGGACGAAACATTGTCATACCCGGAAACACCTGCGGAACATAGGGAAACATTGAGAGTGACTTCATCCACTCGCTGGTCATGTCAGCTGAATAGCCTGCTGTAATTGCTTGCCCCACTCCACCACCGGCTGCTGCAGCAGCGGCAACAGCCGCTTTAAACGGGTTGAAAGGCATGCCATCCACAGCATTTGCCTGAGCTGACATAGTTGCATCAGCTATTGGAACAAGAGAATTCGAAGATTTAACATCTTTTTTCATATTGTTGCTTTCCTCATCTTCGCTTCCGGACGCAGCATCTTTAGATTTCTTAAATTTAAGCAGTCCCAGAAGAGGAGTTTTGCTCTTTATATCGTCGACTTTCTTTTTCTGCTCAATAAGCAATTTCTCGGTGGCTGATTTGTATTTATCAACCAAACGATCACGAAGATCTATTTTATGATTTGAGTTTTCCGCAACTAACTTCTTTGTTGAGTGCTTTTGTTGATGTTTGAGCTGAAAATCAATGAAGTTATACATGATATATGAAAAAGTTTTTAAATTGTCTACCTTGATTCGATCGAATAACTGCTCTAATATTCGTATGCTCTCCAGTTTACGCTGAGCAATCATAAGCTTTCGTTCCTCGATGCGTATCTTTTGTGATATCTCTACCTGTCCACGTTCTTGTATTTTCTTCAAATGTTTCTCTTTGCGACGCTCTTCACGTTCTTGCTGGCGCTCTAAGTCAGCTAATTTCAATTGTTCCTCTTTTTTCCTGCAATACTTGCTCTCTTCAAAAGTATTTTGGACATTTTTTTTAAACTTTATGTTTTAGTTTATTTTAAATACCTAGTTTTCTACCTGTTGCAGGAAGTAACTTTATACAAGAACATTTTTTAAAATTTCAAAAATCGTCAAAACCATTTTTGTAAATTTTAGAAATTGTTCTTATGCTATATTGAAAATATTTTATTTTTTTACAGAATCCCAAACGAGGGTTTTAGTTAAAAATCAAACCTTTCTTTTTCCAACAGCTCCAACTCTATTTTTTTTTTACGCTCTCGTTCCTCCTCCTCACTTTGAACCTTACTAATAAGACGTTTTCGTACTCGTTCTCTGCGTTGAATTTGTGCATCGCTCAGATGCTTAGTTTTATCAAATTGAACACAGATGTTGATGGCCTGTGTTTTATCCACAAATTTACGCACCACCTTCATTCCACGAAATTCATCCATTGCACGCACAAATCCAACATATTCTTCAAACTGAACATAGCTGTAGAAAGAATAAAAAAACGATTGAAAAGCAAAAAAACAATTGCAATAATCTTTTAACTGTTTTGCTAAAATCTCAAACAGAAGAAAGAAAGCAATAATTTTCTTTGTTTTGATATGTAAAATACAAGAAATAATAAACAAAGTAATTGTTTTGTACTGTTTTTCTCTTGTTTTCGTCCCAGGAATTTAAAAGTTCATAAATAGAATTAATACTCACGCCTCAAACAGCACATTCTGTTCAAAATTAAAACTTTTCATTCCATTTATATCTGTATTCATCTTATTACGATATGGATCACATAACGGTACATCTACATGGCGTACTCTGCCAAATTTCTCAAAAATACGCCGAAATATGCTTTCGCTTGGCTTAACATTATCGTCGTTTTCCATGTGCCGTGGACAAAACCAACGTATTGGCAGATGAGAAATATAGATTGTGTCAGGTCGCTCGCCAGCCTTCATTTCATCCATGCTACTAGCATCGCGAAAAAACGAATCCCAGTCATGACGTGTAGGGAATTCATCTTTTGACTCGCTAGCACGAACTTTGAATGCCTCGTTAAATCCTGATATTTTCAGCGCAACACCGTCAATACGTGCAATTGCTGAACGCAGCTTGGAGCGATCGTCCAATTCCGCTTCAAATCTAATGAACTCAAGCGTACTTTTGGATACCTGCGCATATATGAAAGATATAGGTTTATACAAACCCTCTTGGAAAGCTCAGAACTACTTACCTTGATCACAAGAAATTTATCAGGTTTGAGCGCTGAACTCAACTTGTCCATTATATCCAAATTAGATATAGACTTGCCTAACTTATTGTTAGGCAGTGACACTGAGATGTTCATCCTGGCCACAGGCTTGAGATACAGACTGTGCGGCAAATAAAGCGGCACACAATCCGTGACATTCTGAATATTCTGAATGTTCATCATTTTATGAGTTTTGTTTTTGAAAATTAAAAAAATTTGCAGACGGTAGTGTTATACATAGTTACAACATTTTTAAATTGGAAAAAATTTTCTCAAAGAAAAAGAATTAAATATAAGTAAATTGTCATGAAATAATAGAAATTTATCTTAAGAATGAATAAAGACAAGAACTTGAAAATTCCTAATAAGATGGATGGAAGTTATGGGAACTTGCATACGCAAGCCAAATGTGAAAAAAATGTCAGTATCTAGGGGAAAAAAGGATTAATAATGCGTTATATGTATTAAATTGAAATCGACTTTTGAATAGTAGTAATCAACACGCGCACGAATTTAATAATTCTACACGTTTAATTAACGAAAAATTGACTTCTAATTCCTCGAAAATTGAATTCATTAAAATTTCTTTATTTTTCTTGACAGATGGTGGTGGGAGCGAACAATCATGAAATGGAAGAAATACGATAAGTTGTCAAGCACAAAAAGTCATGCTTTAAACATCAGCGCACTTAAGTGAACGTGGCCGCCGGGTAACATACATGTTCGCTAATGTATAAGGATTCCAATGAATGTGATTCTCAAAAGAATTATGCCGCGTTTCCATGTGATCTTCCAGTATCTTATCTTATCACATATCACCAATCACTTGCTATAAAGAGTGAGATGTATATATGTATCTTTTGCTATAAAACTTTGACATTTGGGAAATTTGTAAACAAAAAATAAATTAATTAAATTTTGCAAGTTTCGAAATGTGGTGCTGTTCAGAATACAATTGCTGTTTTCGTTCAAGTGTAGCAGTGCATTCATGATGCAGATTGGAAACAAATTTTTAAAGAAAGCATCCCATCTTTTTATTTCCTGTTTGATATCATGTTCGGCATATATTAAAATTCGGAGAACTTTTTGAAGCGTTGGGGAAGTTGATCTATCAGAGGACTAAACTGGCTTCGCTTTTATGGCTTTCAGATTGTCATGTACAATGTTTACTAGGATAATTAATTCCATTGAAAATATGTCTGCCGTTAAGACTTATTTTAAATTATTATAACCTCATGTTAACCATTAAAATTACTAAAAAACTGCTTCTAAAAACATGATGGTTTTATTTACAAAATAAAATATAATAGTTTACAAGACGTAAAATGTGCGCTCCAGGCCCAGAGCAGCAACACCTTTACTGACGCGATTCAAAAAAGTATGGACTTGGCTTTCACGCTTCATATGCAACGGCAGCGTCTGCAACTCCTTCAAGTATTACTCAGCACCCAACTGAGTATGGTCAACTCTTGTGCGCTCTGCCTGATGTGCTCAATATTTTCGTCATGATACCGCGCCGATTCCATCTGCTGTTGAAGAAATTTGTTTGCCTAGCTCTGCAGGTGCAGGAATAGTTTCTCTCTATCACACGCATTTTGACACGTTCAAGTTTATATTGCCGACGTTCAATGGCCGCATCCTTAGCTGCCTTTTCTTCAAACCAATTCTGCCGTTCCTGCTCACGACTTTCTGCCATAGATTTCTCTGCATTGTGACTTCCCTGCCATAGAGCAGTCAGAAGATACCTTCTTTAGAAATATATTAATTACTGCTGCGGGTGTTGCTGCTGCTGATGTTGCTGTGTCACACGTTGGCGCTTTTGGTGATGGTTTTGCTGCTGCTGCTGATCATCACCAGCTTCTTGCAGTGGCGGAGTATCGCTCATACGTAGCGATGTATCGTTGCACTGGCGCCGTGGAACTGCATTGTGACAAGTAGAGTCAATCAGTTGGCTTGACGGCAAGAAGTTGTGCTTTTTGCTTGAGATCCAGAACTTCCTTTTGCGATGACAGTCTAGCGGGAAAAGGAATAGTTTAGCTTTTTTATGTAAAAGAACAGTTAAAAACTTACTCTTTTGCAATTTCGAGCTGTAATTTGTCTGCCGATAATATTAAAATTTTTAGAAAAGTCACATAGAATTAAAAATGCCATGTAGCTATAAACACGGCTGTAAAAAATTATAGCATGTGATACACTTTTATAGGAAAAGTTCAATAAGTTGAACTTTTTCTATCTTCTAGTGTCTCATGAAATCACAGAGGATATCACATGCTATAAAAGTAGAAAATGTATGCCTATTTCACACTAACATTAGCCAATCCCATAAGATAGGGTTCGCATGCCCATTCTTTCTTACAAAAAAAATGATTGTGGGAGATCGTAGAAGATAGCATGGAAACGCGGCATTAAATTCAAATTTAAATAGATTCATATATATAAGAATCACGTCAAATATCACGAGACAATTTGAATTAAAAATAACACAGTAATTAAAAGATGAACCACAATACTCCTCAGCTATGAAGAGATTTAGCAAGAAAACAAATCGCCTGAGATTTTCTTAATACTATGTTCACACTGAGATCAAATTAGGTAATTTCGTGAGATAATTTCGAAATTGTGCAAAAGTGTTCACACTAGACTTGGATAATTTCGTTTGACGCTTGATTTATTTTTTTGTCAATTTTTTACTGGCCACATTCAGCACTCTCAACAGTTGCCAACTTAAATGTTCAATTAAAATAGAGAATTCTTACTCAAAGTAAGTTTGCAAAATTATTTCGCATAAATCCGTACATGTTATCAATTTTGCAACTTTAATTCATTGAAAACATCGCTCACCTAAGTTTCACTGAATGGGTTGCTAACCGAAGGGTCAAAACAGCTAAGTATCTGAATGTGGCCATTATCATGTGTCATGTATAATTTTGACGGCTCAGCTGGAATGGATATCAAGATTGTTAATACGCCAAAAAAAGGGTGTGTTTAATTCACAATATATTCAGATTTCAGGGTTGCATTGCATTTTTGTCTAATTTCGTGAGTAATTTAAACGAAATGACCTTGTTTGAGGTAATTTCCAAATCAACAAATTGTATGGGAAATTACCATAGTTTTTAGATAATTTCAGTCGAAATTACATAAAAGCTCGAAATTACCTAATTTGATCTCAGTGTGAACATAGTATAAGGCTTGTGCCAATTGTTTACTTTTACTTTGCAGCACTTTGAAGTACGGGGGGAAAATCTACACCGGGGGAAAAAAATAGAGATAAAATTTTAATGAACTTTGAATAAAGCATGACCTTTCAGAATGAAAATCGTTAACAGAGACATCAAGCACCATAGTGAGAAATAGCACTACCGGCACATGCACTAATTTGTTGCATTATCTAAGGTTTGTGTTTTTTCAGGCAGAAATGCTTTATTACCGAAACTTGGAACATTCAGCAAATTCTATATTACGTGTTGGTAGCGAGATTTGCAACCAACAAAAAAATCAAGTAAAAGTGTCTACTGGCACAGGCCAGCGTTACCAGTTTTGCACGATAAATAGTGCTTTCGGTATTTTTTGAGCTCTTGCGAGATGCTACGGGAGAAAGTAAACATCATCGCTTTATGTGAGAAAAATTCTCATGCGAGAAAATTTATACCACATGTGCGATATTTCTCACGCGTGAGAATAAAAATACCGAAATTACCACAAAATACCTCACATTACCAAAAAGAGATTTCTTCCTGCTGTGGTCGAAGTACGCGTGAATGAAATGTGTACAGAAAAGGTTAACTGAGTGAATTCGGTTGTTGATGCATTCTTCATGTGCATTCTTGTTGGTAGTTTGTTTGTGTTTAAACTGTTTTCGATATGTAACAACAAAAGAACGTAAATAACTTCTGATAGCAAAGTGAAAAATAAAATAATTATGTCTGGAAGAAAAAGATCATTGTCGCATAGTTATTCAAAAACTCTTAAAAGTATTAAGAGTTTAAAAGCTTAAAGTATTTTTTACATTTCAGGCGCATTTTAATATTATGACTGTGTTAATAGAAAATTATGATGAAAATATAAAAGAATTGAATTATTATAAAAAATATTGTTTTATTAAAAAAACAACAAAACAAATTGGCCATTTCAGCCCTTGAAAGGACTTTGACCGAGCTTCTTATCATCAATTGTGTTGTGTGTGTTATTAGATGTTTGCACACAATTAACCGAGAACTGGACCTACACGTTTAATGACGACTCCGAACGGCTTAAGTTCATGTTCTCAAGAAGCTTTACATGGCATTATTTACTCTCTCTCTCTCTAACCACTCCACGGTCACCACTTGTTTTATTAACTGTTGTTAATTAATATGTTGCAATTTAACTTTACTTTCGTTACATAATTTCATACTTTGCTACAAACACTGCTTAAAGTGGTATTTTAAGCAACTTTGAGGTATTTCTTTGACTTGCGGTAATTTTGTTGTAGTTTGCACGATTTTGATGTAATTTGAGGTATTTTTGACGTGTGGTAATTTGAGAGAATTTAATGCGAGAATAAGATTATTTTTGAGGTATTTTCAACTGACAACGCTGCCACAGGCAATTAAATTCTCCTTTCAAATTTCATCTTCAAATTGCATGAAGAAATTCTGTTTTCAAAATTCAACCAAAAACAAAAATATGAAAAAATAATGCCAAAAAAGTTTCACGAAATCACAGCCCAAGCGATGTTTTTATTCACTTTCGTTTTTTAAATTTTAGTTTTCCCCCACAATTTTGAATTTTCATGCGACACATTAAAAATGTGGCAATTAGTTAATGAGACTCCATTTCGAGGGGAGATTACGATTTCCGGGGCGCCGCGTTTTGAGGATGGATTCAAAGAGTACTCTTAATAAAAATAAGAATATGTTGCTTTTTCGGCCCTTTTATGAATTAAATATTTATTTAACTAAATTTGACTAACGGCCAAAGCTCAAATTCAGTTAAATAAAAAAAATAAGAATAGATAAAGGAAAAGTTGATTTATCGATTTGTTTTCGAGTTATCGATTTTTAAAAATTTGTTTTTTGTTATAAGGTCTATGAAGAAAATTGGCTATATATTATGTTTTGCTTTCTTATTCCATATCTTCGAATATCACCATTACAATGTTTTTAAGGCAACATTAGCTGTGTTTTTTACCAAGCGAGTAGTCAAAAAACGACTGCTTACTCGCTTAAGAATTTTTTTAAAACTTGGAAGCATTTTCTGAAAAGTCAAAAACGTTGTTTATGTTCTGATCAAATTTTTGTAAACAATTTTTGACAAATTTATTTTATATATCAAAGTTTTGACAATTAGTGATGCATAAATTTTCATATTTTAAGCATTGGAGACTCGGTTCTGAAAACAAACCCGATACTCAAAAGATTTTCAGTGCTAAAAGCTTAAGCAAACAACATAGTTTTACATAATGAGTATATTTGAAAAATTTTGTTTATCTTACCTGTTAAATTATTATGTATTTTTATTGAAATATTGATCTAAAGCAAATTATGAGTATTTCGTGAAAAGTATTTGGTACAAAAAATTTTCATTTCATACATCACTATTCACTATCAATCAGATATAGTTGCCACCTTTGTAGGAAATTTATACAATTATTGAAACATAACTTGGAAGCATTTTTTTTCGTTTGGTCGGCAAACTTTTAAGCGACTAACAGTTTCCTGTGTTATTTAAGCGAGTATACATTTGATAAGCGGTCGTTTTTTAACTACTCGCTTGATAAAAAACACAGCTATTGTAGCTATAATATTTATATGAATTAACGGGATTTTCTAGCCAGTGAAAAAAAAAAGTAGTTTTTAGTCGATCATTTAATAAAAAATATACATATTTTATGTATCGAAAAAAGGGTAAAACTTTCAGCTTTTCAAAAACTGTATTTTAACTAAAAATATATTTTTAGCATCTTAAAAATCTAAATTTTTTAGAAAATAACGGTTTTTTTAATTAAAAAAATTCAAATCTGATATTTATTCGCTTATAAATTATAAAACATTCTTGAAATGATATTTGTATTATATATAGTTGAAAAGGCATTTAATTACCTTTCGAGTGGCATGTCAATCTTTAAGATTCATTGGAAGTGGCAAAGATATAGACAATTTTTTGAACAGATTTTTTTAGCAAACAAAAAAATTGGAAAATTTCAATTTTATGTAATAAAGTGTGAAATTAAATAAAAGATACATATTTTTTATTTATCAAGCAAAAGGTCTTACTTTAAGCTTTCAAAAAAAAAATATATTTTTAGCAACTTAATAACGTAAATTTTTTAGAAAATAACGGTTAAAAAATTCAACTTTAGAATAAATTCGCTTATAAAACCAAAAATATTGTAGCAATGATATTTAAAATAAATATATTTGAAAGGTCATTTAATGATCTTTCAAATGACATATCAATTTTAAAGATCTATTGAATAACGGCAAAGATATAGATGTTTTTTGAACAGATTTTTTAACAAAAAAATTTTTTAAGTCGATAACTCGATAACTAATAGAGTTACCGATTTTTTGTTCAGCACCTCATGTTTTTTGTTGTTCTCTACCAGAAAACATTTTCAAATCGCGGCACCCCGGAAATCGTAATCGTGCCCATTTCGAGGTTTATATTATCATGCTACGTTTACATTGTACAGTTAACTGCACAGTTTGTCTATAGTGGTATTCACGATCTGGAGTTTATGGTCTTGTATTCTGTATTTTTGATAAGTTTGATATTTGTAGTAAATTTGACAATTGAACACAAACAAAACATGTACATTTTCCAAATACTAAATTTACAATGGTGGAACCCTATTGTAAATTTTGCATAGTATTTGTGTATTTGAAAAACAGCTGACTTGACGGTCTATGGCAGCACTGTATTGTAGGAGTGCTCACAATCTGTTGCAAATTCTTTTTAATTTACTTAAAATACTACAAAAACTCCAGATCGTGAATTCCGCTTATATTTGCTTCGTAACTGTTACTGGTGTTTATACTCTTAGTATCGCAGTTAACTCTGTCACTACCTGGTGTTTTCTTCTTCACTATTTTTCATAAAATATAATCACAGTTTATTTTAGTCCGTGCCTATTTTAGATAAAACTGTGACTAAATAAATACAAAAGTGGATCGTTTACCAGAGCCAAGCGGAAGTATTTAATATATAATATTTAAGTGGCTTCTTATACAAAGTTCCCAGGTTCGTATCTCGGCAAAGGAATTGGATAAATTGTATCTGTACATGAACTAATTTAATACCATGAAATTAATATAATAATACTAAGAAAATAATAATAATAAAAATTATATTAAGAACGAAAAAAGGACATTTTTAACATTTGCTGATATTTATGTTATCAGCGCAAATTTTGCTTATCTTGAAGTTTCTCTAGTTTCCAGTAGATGCCGTAGACAACTATTTTCTTATCCTAAGGAGCTTAATATGAGCTAATTAAGAAACTAGGTCGTAGCAATCGCTTAGCAAGTACCTAAGCTGGCCACATAAATAGGTACGTTGAAGATACAAATTAGTTGGGTCGCTCGCTTTAAAAAATGTTTTCTTAAATCTGTAAAAAAAGAGATATTATCTCTTTCGATTATCTTAAACGAAAAAATTAAAATTTTTTAATTTATTCTAGTTTTCTTCCATTTTTATGTTCCAAAGTCACGTGTGAGGTCATTAATATATATAAAACAAACATTACTATATATAAAACTCTAAAACGGCAAACAGTTTTGTTCAAGATTTTGTAAAAATATCTCACACGGTATTAGATGAAGATGAATGATAAAGTGAAATTTGTGTCAGAAAAAGAGATTGCGAAAAAACATGCCATTTAGGCATCGTAATTCTTTGTAAGTGAAAAGTTTATTTTGTTTTTAAAATAACAAAAAAAAAAACTAAAAATCCACTTTTTGAGATAAAACCAAATTAAAGTTTTTCAGAAAGTTGGCAACTCTAGCATAAAAATTCCAAAAATATTTAATTTTTTGAAATCGCTTTTCTATAGTTTTCTAATGATAGGAATGTTACCATTTACAAAAATAAGGTAACATAAGATGGATATATGATTTATTACAAATGACTTAATTTTTAAGATTGTTCCTTTTATAAAAAAATTGGTATCTCCATTATATTTTACAAAAGCATGGCGATAAAAAAACAAATAACTGATATTCTTATTAGTAGAAAAGGAACCTACTAAGACCATGTGATTAATTTTTGGAAAAAATTTGCCATATATTTTTTTGGTGCAATGAATATGATAATTCAAAACGAAAATAATAATATTCAACAATTTCATAATTTCTCGTTTTCACATAAGTTGACAGACTAACACTTCTATAATTTTTTTCTTACTAAATTTAAAAAAAAATTATTTAATTTATTTACTTTTGAACACCGAAACCTTTAGAAATATGCTTAAAAGAAATATTTAAGTGAACACTCAAATCCAAAGATGTTGTGTAAAAACAATTAAAGGCAATAAAAATCCAATTGGATTATTTCGGTTTTTTCACACAATAAAAAAAAAACAGCGAACATTCGTTTTTAATCACTTATTCAAAATGAGCGTTTGAATTAAAAATTCAGGAACTTTGTTCACGACCGGCACTTAATTATCTGAATCTTTCTTGCAGATTGATTTCCTTACTTTTCTTTCTTATTTCTTATTGTTTTCATTTCTCCACGATAACGCAAAAACGAAAACATGTAGAACAGCAACAACGCAAACCGAACCGATGACGCACGCACAACAAAAAAAAATCACTGACGCTGCTAGTAATTTTTTTCTGAACGGACATACTATTTAAACCTTAATTTTTAATGAACGATTGAAACGAACGTTCGTTGATTTTTGAAGTTGTGTGTAAAATTTCTTGAGAAAATACGCAACAGACAAATTTTCCGTGATAAAAAAATGCTTTTATCTTTCGATCAGACATGCACAACGAAATCAACAGAATTTTTTCTGTTTCGTTGAGGCAGAAAAATAAATTATCAAAATTATTTCGTTTTTTAAATAACGTTAAAAATTTATCAAATTAAATTTCGTTTCGTTGAAAAACGAAAAAATTTCTATTATTTTCTCCTATGCTAAAGCTGGTATGACACTAGCTTTTTTCGCATTTTTAAATTCTGTTGAATTTAGCATTTTAGTGTTATTCTGAGTTTTGTCAAAAATTATGAATTCTTTACATAAAAATGGAAAAAATTTGTTAAAATATTAAAAGTCGAACTCTTTTGCAGTTCTTGTGTTAATTTGTGTTTATTTGGTTTTGTACATTCATTATAAATAAACAATAAAAAAAGTATATTGTGAAATGTCAGAATTTAATATGCCTCTGCCAGATTTTAAGCTGATAGCGGCTGAAAGAGTAAATATTTTTTAACAGTTTTCAGCCAGAACTATTTTTAAGATATTAAAAATGCGAAAAAGCAAGTGTCATACCACCTTAAACAAAAATTTCTTCGGATATAAACAAAACGAAATTTTTTGTTGAAATTACCATTATTTTCAACGGTTGATTGGGACAAAAACGAAAAAATTTGATATCGTTTTCTCCGAAACGAAATAAATATTTTTCGTTTTTGGAATTAACGTTTTTTTATTTATTTTGCTTCAACGAAACGAAAAAAATATTTTGGTTATCGTTACAATTAACGTTAACGTGCATGCCTGCGTTCGATTGCAAACGAAATAAATCTGCTTTTAAATAACTTTAAGAATCATTTAAGAAATTTATTGATGAAAACAAAATAATAGTAAATTTCTTTTCAAATACTCTGCGACTCTGTTCCTTGCCCACTTAAAATTGTTTAATGTTTTGTAGTTGTAACAGTAAAGAACAAAACTGGATTAACATGTGCAAGATTCCTTAGCAGCAAATTATTAGCAGCGCTGAGCTGCAATTTAAGGAATTACTAATGTCTGTCAAACAACAACAAATGTTGTTTATGAAAGAAAATAAGCCTAAAATAAGAATTAAAACTGCAAATTTATTTTATTTAACAGGGTTCTCCTACATATGCAAATATAAACAGATTTCATGTTTTGTGTTTTATTTTCTATTTTCTTTCATAAATAAAATTCGTACTCTTATTTTTTACTATTTAACTATTTATTGATAAATAGCTGTTGCAGCGAAAAACATTCGCCGCAAGATTTTTGCTGTCGTTTCATGTCGTTCGGTTTTTTCATTGACTGATACATACATACACAAGCATGTTAGAAGAAAACTATTTCAGCGAATAACAACAACAAAACTCACGGAAATATTATTTTCAATTAACTTTTAAACTAAATGGAATTTGAAAAAACTTCCTAAGAAAACAACCTTCGTTAGGAAGCGTAGAACAGTACAGAAAAAGAAATTTTAAGATCGGTCAATCCATTCGAGAGTTTAAGGCCTCTAAACAGCTTCAAACAACCTGTTCCATGGGAGCTTCGCTCGCTTCGCTCGCTCGCTCCAATAATTTTGAGTTAATTATTTTGTTCATTTGCTCCACATACTCAGTTCAGAAACATGCGCCAATTAAATCACTTCTTCGTCATAGGTGTCTCATACATAACTATTTATGACTTAAACGAAAAATGAGCAAATCGCAAGTTGTTAACATTGAGCTCATTTTGAGTTAGAATACCTGCTGGGTTTGTTTATTATCATCAAAACTGATGAGCTTGTGAAATATTTTTTTTTTATTATCTGACATTTCCTTATTTTTTAATTTCCGTTCGTCGAAAAGTTTAAGAGCTAACTGCGTAGTTTTGTTGTAATATAAACAAAGTATTAAAGGTTCGGTATTAACAGACTATTAGATATGCTAGTCGGAAACTTTTTGTAAAAAATCTTTTTTAAAATCTTTATCTCGATCGATTAAAATAGTTAGGTTTATCAAAAGCGGTGGTGACCCTGGCATGCAGGTTAAGTGTGTGGCTTAGCATGTTCGGAGCCCGGGTTCGATGCCCAGCCGCGGACAAAAGTTTTTACAATAAAAAATTTTTCTGATCGGTCACCACCTCTCTGCAGACAATGGCCAACCTCAGAGAGTAAATAATGCCATGTAAAGCTTATTGAGAACATGAGCCGTTCGGAGTTGGCATAAAACAAAAAAGTATTACAAAACATAAACAAATCTAAAACAAAAACAATTCAAAAAAACAAGTTGCTAAGCATTTGCAGAAACTGGTGAATTTCTGATGAGCAGCAGATTTAAATTAAGATTAAAAGAGTGGAGCAGAATTAAAGAAGTGTTGTGATTGTTTTATGTACAAATGTTTTATTTCATCTGTTCACTATGTTGCTAATAAAACTGTTTCATTTATTTTCTTAATTTTTTGACTGTTTATGTTTCAATTTCAAAGCTTGACAGATAGTGCTGCATAAATTTTTCAAATTTAAAGTAATCGAAAGTCAGTTCTGTAAATATACCCGATACTTAAACGATTTATAAAATTAAACGCTTGAACAACCAGCATTTTTTTAAATAATGAGTATATTTAATCTATCTTGTTAGTTAAACTTATTAAATTTTGTGTTTTTATTGATATAATGATCAAAAAGAAATTTTGAATATTTTGTAAGGAGTATTCGGTACAAAAAAATTTTGATTTCGTGAATCACTATTGACTGTCAATAAGTAACTGTTGCCACCTTTATGGGAAATTCACACAATTATTGAAACATAACTTGGAAGCATTTTTTTTCGTTTGGTCGTCAAACTTATAAGCGACTAACAGTTTCCTGTGTTATTTAAGCGAGTATACATATGATAAGCGAGCGTTTTTTACAACTCGCTTGTTAAAAAACACAGCTAATATATTGTATTGTATATACAATTGATCATAAGAAGCTCGGTCTAAGTCCTTTCAAAGGCTGAAATGGCCAATTTGGTTTTTTTTTTATCAAAAGCTCACGTATTGTTGAGTCGTATTGTATTAATAAAAAAAATAGTTGCGCACACACCATCAAAGTATTTTATGTTATGTCATATGTATGAGGGGATTTAAACAATCAATCTTCTCTTCTAAAGTTTCATCTTCAAATTAGTTGATGAAACCACGTTGCAGAGACTTTGCTTTCAAAATTCAACCAGCCACGAAAATATGAAAGATTAACGTTAAAAAGTTTAATGAAATCACAGCCCGAGAGACTTTTTCATTCACTTTCGTTTCATACTCAACACCCTCACTTTTAACAGTCTCATGCGACTAGTTTCATTGTAAAAATCCCCTCTATGTAGCTGACTAAAGAAAACTACAGATGACATAAGCAAATATTTTATTTAAAATTAATGATTTCTTTTTATAATTATTTTGAATTTAATTTTAACAATTTAAAACTTATGAGATGTACGCGATTATAAAAACTAGCTTAAGTGTTGTGCACTAGCACTACACTAGTGAAATACGACAATCAGTAAACATAGCAATCGTGAAAGTACTGTCATAAATTAGTTTTATATGGAAGCTAACAACAAAAATATTACAGCTGTTGCAAAAAAATAGCATAATACAACAAAACGACCAAATACGATAAATTATTACCTCCACCGTATGACACATAAGCATGATCGTTTGTAAAACACATAAGTCGCTCAAAATAACATCTAGAAGTCTGTTAGCACACATCTCTAGACAGTAGTTTTGCGTATTACGTTTTACTGTTTTTTCTAACATACGCTTTCCGTTCAAAATTCGCTGATTAAAGAAACCACTCGGAAGATAGAAGTCATTTTTATTTCGTAAAGTGAAGAACTCGGGTATCTTAAAAATAAAGTGCGTTGTTATTTTTTCTTATACGCGATATGAAAATATATTCATTTGTTATTTCATTTTATTACCTATTAAATATTTTCCATATTAATATAAAGACTAAGACCATTTGCAACAAAAAGTTTGCATTGTAATGGATGTGATAAGAATAAAGTTTGGGAAAATAAGTTCACTGCTTGCCTGAAAAATATATTTCGATGGTGACATTTTTTTTCGATTGAGTTGAACAAATAGTTGGAAAACTTGAATAAGAGAGGAAGTAAAAAAAATATTGCTTTGCTGTGTGCTTTGTTCGTTCCACGGACGGACGGACAGTGTGCTTTTCATTCAATCGTGTTTTTCTTTTTTCCACATCGTGTTGTCCGTCATATTTTGCTGTTGTGTTCTTCTTCGATCGACGTTTATTGTTGACGTTTTCTTGCTGTGCTCTGCTGGGAAAATCTCCAACGCTATTCTGCAACTATCTTTTGGTAATAAACAACAATATTATTGGACTATTATTCTAAGGTCAGTTTAAAGTAATTTATTTCCCAAGTTAGCAAATAATTGCTTAATTCCAAAAGAACTTCGTTTTTGTTTTCAAATACGTACGCTTCTATGGTTTTACCCCTTTGTGTGTTTACCAATTATTTCATAAGTCTGTTTATACCATAAACTTCGCAGACAAGGGAATAAAGTAGTAACATAAGTAATGCAATATTAAAAACAATTATTTAGGTTATTTTGTGGTATCAATTTTAATCGCATACTTTGTCAGAAATATACCTACTGTGTCGGATGTAACTATGATGCTACTAAAATCGATGTATTTACGCCACTTGATCGTCTCTTAAAAACTGATGTAATGTTTAGTCTTAATTCAATCATAATGAAAACTGAGGCATTCGAGTTTTCTCGTAAATTGCAATGGAGTTTGCAGCTCACAGAGATTTCTTGCATGAAGATCGCTTTCAATAACAATATTTAACCCCAGCAAATTGTCATACCAACAAGCTGTGTGAAATAAGACCCCAAAATAGAACTGAATAATGCAACAAAAACAATTAATTCTTACTCAAACAAGAAAACGAATAATTGAATTGTGTATTTTGTTTATTTGTTCTTTCTTAAAATTTTTGAAGAAAAAGTTTTATATTTTTTGGGCTCTAATTTAATTTTTGTTATGATTCCTACAGTTTGTAGTAACCTTTTTTAATTTTTACCTATACATGCTAATGAAGAAAATATAAAACACGTTGTCACAGTCTTGCTCAAACAATCGCCGCGCTTAGACGTTTCGGATAAGTGTTATTTGTCGATCAAGATATCTTTCTCGCTCACTCTATTGTGAAACCCAGTGCAGTCGTCGCACCTTCTCTGCGTATAGAGATTCCACAACTACTTTTCATTTTCTATTGTTTAATCTTCATATAATCTTAAAACAAGAAGAAATAAATAGAAAAGCTATTTTTCTTTGTTTAAAAGGACTTGTATCCCAAAATGAAGGGGAATGAACCCCCCTTTCGGAACAGGTTCAAAGATCTTGATCCTGACCGAAATCCCACTACCCAACCACCGAAAAAGAAACGTGTTCATATGGAAGACTTTGTTCCGTTACAAGAACTGCAACAAAATGATGATCACATTCCACGTTTTCTAGTTATTTCAGCAGTTGCTCATAAAACCACTGAAAATGTTCGATCAATCGCATCATACAATGTATTCCAGATAGAGAAAGGTCTCAATTATATTTCAAGCGAATATTCAGATGTTGTTGAACTTAAGTCTGGAGATCTTTTGATTAAGACAAAAAACCTTAACACAGCCAAAAAATTTATTGCAGCTTCTTATATCGACACCGTTCCAGTTAAAATTACACTCCACAAGTCTCTGAATTCTACTCAAGGTAGAATATACTCACGTAAAATAATTGATCTAACTGAGGAAGAGTTGCTTGAAGGACTGAAACCTCAAAAAGTAATCGATGTCAGGAAAATCCTGAAGAAAGATAACGGTAATCTTATTGCTACAGGTGCTGCTATTATTAAATTTGATCTCATTCGACGACCTGACAAAATCAAGCTTGGCTGGGAGCGGTTAACTGTAGAGGAGTACATCTCTAACCCCATGCGATGTGTCAACTGCCAAAAACTTGGCCATACAAAAAACCGATGCAGAAGTATTGAAATATGTCGCGAATGCGGCTATAATCCTCCGCATGATAGCTGTAACAGAAAATATTGCATTAACTGCGATAACGACACGCATACTTCATATGACTTTCTTTGCCCAACTTTTTTAAAACATAAGGCCGTAAACAAAATCAAAACTGATCGCAGATGTACAGTAAGAGAAGCATGGAAAGTCTTCAATAGCAACCCAGCTGCACACGCGCTAGAAATTAAACAATTCTCTAAAAAATCATACGTCGACGTTGTAAAAGATCTTAAAGAAAACACAAAAAATATAAAAAACAATAACAATAACACAAATCCAATTCCAAATACACAAAAAGAACAATCCGAAAACAACAACACACCAACAACAACAGTTAGTCTACAGAGAACAGCAAAAGTAAACAATAACTTTTTAAACAGCAACGTAAAAACAACAATACCACCAAATGACGCAAATATTAACTATACCTCTAATATACCAACAACAATATATGAAACATCACAAAAACAACGCAACAATTTAAAAACCTCAGCACCCAAAAACTCAATAGAACACTCAAACAAATTTTCCGAAGACTCTCATGATATTGACGAAATTGATTCAAGTTCGCCACTAGAAACCACACAGAATTTTAGTCTTAGCAATGTAGAACTATCCCCATACTCTTCCAAAATCTTAGAAGATATTCACAAACAAATGCAACAATGCAATAATAAGTAAACAGATTTCTAACTATGTTTTTGTTTTCTATATTTTAAAAATTTAAATGGACTTAGGTATTAATATATCAATTCTGCAATGGAACATGCAAGGGTTCCTGAATAACAAATATGCATTAGAACACCTCGTTGCAAAACATAAGCCAGAAATTATATTAATACAGGAAACTCACATAGTAGCAAAAAATAAACACTTACTTCACTTGCCAAATTATACAATTTTTCACCATAACAAAGACTTTTCATATGCAAAATCGGGCATTGCCATTTTTATTAAAAATACTGTAAATGCATCTAATCACAAAATTTCAAGAAATAACCTTCTTCACCAAACAGTAACAGTTCATGGATTAAAAGATTTACATATCACTAATGTTTACAAGGAAACAGATGTCTATCTAACTTCTCAATTACTGGACGACATCCCAAGATACAATTCTGGTTATCAGTTGATAGCTGGAGACTTAAATTCCCAGAATACATTGTGGGGATCCAACAACACTTTCAGAAGCGGAGTTTTATGGGAAGATTTTGTCAACGACCGCAATCTGACGATTCTCAACGACGGTTCCCCAACACTTCTCAATACCAGAAATACCCTCACGGCAGTAGATGTAACAATGGCTAATCCAGACCTTGCAGCAGTGCTAACCTGGACTTGCTCTCAACAGCCGGAAATATGTGATCATTTTCCCATACTGATACACAACAACAATACTGCCGGTTCACATAAATTCAACTCTAAATTCGTCGAAAAAAAAGCCAATTGGGAGCTTTTCAGCAAAAAAACTGAAATCCTTAACATTGCATATGAAGTTTCATCAAACATCAATAGGGAAGCAGCACAGCTAAAACGAATTTTTAGAAGGTCAGCCAACGAGTCTATGCCGATAAGTCGCAATTCAAAACAACGTAATAGTCCAGTCTGGTTCAATTCAGAAATAAGCAAGCTTATTCACCTAAAAAACGAAGCTTGGAGAAAGTTAAAGTTGCGTAGAACACAAGAAAATATTGTAAAGTATAAAAAAGCAAGTGCTCACGTCAAAAGATCTTGCAAACAAGCAAAAAAGGAAACTTGGAGTAAATTTGTTAACTCTCTTAACCCGAGACTTGACATAAGAACCTTATGGAATAAAGTTAAGAAGATTAAATCAAGTCGTTGGACAAACTTTCCACCAATCTTTTTCGAGAACACAGTACTGACACACCCTGAAAGCATAGCAACAGCCTTCGCAGAATCATGGAGCGCCATTAATTCAGACAAGTCATTTAACTCCAGAATTGTTATCGATAAAATTAACTTTAATATTAATAATATGACATGTGACAGATCGGACCTTGACTGCATTTTAGAAAACATATCTCTTCTGGAGCTGAACTTAGCCTTATTAAGGAGTAAAGGTACAACACCAAGCGCTGACAAAATTACATACTCCATGATAAAAAATTCATCTACGGCACTAAAAATCAGGCTTTGCGCTCTATTCAACAACATTCTTAAAACCGGTGTGTATCCACATGATTGGAAACTCGCTCTGCTAGCACCAGTACCAAAACCCGGAAAAAATCCCAATAGTACTGAAGGTTACCGCCCCATCTCCTTACTGCCAGTTCTGGCAAAAGTACTAGATAAAATAGTTTCACGCAGAATTTGGACCAGTTGCAAGGATAAGATTCTGAAAGAACAGCATGCTTTTCGTCCAGACCACGGAGTTCACACACTCTGTCATGCAATAGAATCTCAGATTAAAAATAACATAAGGGACAGTAAGCACAGTATTATTCTATCTGAAGACCTTGAGAAGGCTTTTGATCGTATAATCTCAACACATGTCATCGAAGAACTTCACAAATGGGGTATTCCAAAAATGGCGCTGAAGTTAGTCCTATCCTTCCTTACGGGTCGTAGAATTCGAGTTAGAGTTGATGGTTATATGTCAAGAGTGTTAAATCTGGATAACGGTGTACCGCAAGGTTCGCCAATATCGGTAGTGCTGTATACTGCATATGCCAACTCACTGACCAGAACTTTGAAAGAAGTGAACGGCATAGACTATTTAGGTATTTACGCGGACAACATATTTGCAGTAGCCTCAGGAAATGCAGCGCAGGTAGCAACAAACCTTAATAACTTAGATAAGCAAGTTTATTTCTGGGCAACCAAAACAGGAGCAGTAATTCCTGCCGACAAAGCGGAGGCACTTCACATTTGCAGGAAACACAAATGTAGTTCACCCCCATTAGCAATCAGAAATATAAATATCAACCTTAAATCAAGCATGCGAATTTTGGGCATTATGTTTTCCAAGAATTCTCTTTGGAATGAACACATAAAAAATGTTTTAGCGAAACTAAAAAATATCAACAACCTTCTCAAAGTAATATGTACACGCAAAAAGGGACCTCATTTAGAAACAGCCATAACGATTTGCCGCACACTTGTAGAAGGAACAACACAACACTGCATCACGGTGTATGGCTGGACCACCGAAACCAACAGAAAAAAAGTTGACGTTGCAATTAACAGATGTTACAGGACGGCTACCGGTATATTAACAGCCACGCCGATAGACTCATTCAGACTGGAAGCCAAATGCAATGATTTTGAAACTATACTGCATAGTAGATCAATTAAGCTTGCTGCCAAAGCCATAACCAAAATTTCTCATGGTTTGCATGAATCATTTTGGAAATACTTAGTCGAAAATACAATGATAGCTGTTAGAAACAAATGTGGAATTCAGTGCATAGTTGCCCACTGCCGCAACATTAAAATGCCCATACCTACAAAACCAGCCACTTCATCTCAAAATGCAAACACAAATTTTTTCGTTGATACGTCACTTAGCATTCACAGCAAAAACAATACTAATCCTGATATTTTCAAACAAGAATTCATGAAACACAAATCGGAATTCTGCCCGGACTTAACAATTTTTACTGATGGCTCTTTTTTCTACGGTACATCGGCTTTTGCTGTGGTAGAACAAACAGATACCAATGAATATAGTGTCCTGCATTCAGGACTTCTGCCACCTAACGCTGGAATTTTCAACGCGGAGTTAGCTGCAATAAAATATGCTGTAAAATACGCAGCAACAAAAAACACAAAAACATTGATATGTTCTGACAGTCTCAGTGTTCTCAAATCTCTACACAATATTAATAACATTACTCGCAAACATATTCTCGATGGCGTGATGCTTACTTCCTGCGTCAAGGTGTTATGGATTCCAAGCCACATTGGCATTTTGGGGAATGAACAAGCAGACAACGCTGCCAATAAAGCTTTAACCTTACCTTTAGTAATGGAAGTTCCGTGCTTAGCATCAATTTTAATTAATTTTGGTAATATGGTGTTAGAAGACAAAAAACGCGCCAACTGGTCGAATTCGCACACTTTTTTAAGAAGGCACAATTCCTCAACTTCAAGACCAGTATACAACATAAACTTCACTCGAGACGACTGCATCAAAATCGTAAGGATGCGAGTAGGAACTACTCTGTTCAGTTCCAGCCACTACTTCAGCAACACAATTCAACGAGAATGCGCTATTTGTACAACTGCATTAACTATTCAGCACATACTTAAGGATTGTCCTCTATCTAAAATAAACTGCCCGTTGGAGGAGGCGCTTGATTGCAGCAGGATAGAAACTCTTAACATCCTAAACACTGTACTAGAGAAGCACGGCTTAACACAGGAGGTGTAACCAGCTTAATTAAATTTACTCACAAAGTCATGTCTTTTACATTAATTGTTCTAATTAGTTTCATTATTAATTGAATTTAAATTAATTTTTATAACAACATCGGAGTACAAAATGGCCTAGTTGCCCAGTACCCCTTTTTAATATATTTTATAAATTTATTTATAAAATATATATAGTAAATAAATAAATAAATAAATAAAACACGTTGTCTGGTTTCTTGGAATCGACCTTTTTAGAAACTCGTAAGTTTTATTCATGTTATATAATTGAGTTTCGGTAGTAGGTACTATCTGTACAGACTATGGTGTCCAAAAAATACCTGAATGAATACGTTGTAATCGCAAATGGTTCAAGTATTTAAGTGGTAATTATTGTTCAAATTCAAAGCTTAGGAAAATCATAGAAATTTCGTGATCTAAAAGATGCGAAATTCAAGTGAAACTTCATTTTTTTTTGGTAGACGAAGACATAAAACTTTATGCAAAGAAAAAAGAAATAAAGTTAAACGCAGTAATATTAGTACTTAACTTAAAAATTGATAGGAATATATAATTTCACTGCAGTATATATTAGTTTACAGAATGTATCAGAATAAACAGATAAGCCACAAGCACATTTTTTTATACACTTAACATAAATAACAAGTGGATTAACTTTGAAAAAACTGTTTTATCTCGTCAGAGCATTTGTCAACAGGGATGAAAATTTGAAGATCTGTGTTTTTTATATGAAAGGAATTGATTGATAAGCTTAATTTTCCTTTTAAATCAACCATTAATGGGTCTCCAGTACAAAATTTGATAAAAAATGCACAAAAATGCATTTCGGGGGACGCCAAAATTGGTTCAAATAAAAACAAAAGTACACCAATCGAAAGGATTTTTCATGTACTATTTAATGTTGGTACCGGAATTGGGGGTCAGATTTTCGATACACTCTAATAGATATGCAATATAAATATCAATATTTTTACTTATTTCTACATATTCATCCAGATGAAGATGAAGCTCAGCCTACACCATCTTTTCCATCTGGGTAACATTGTCCCCAACTATCACTAAAAGTGCCTCTCGTGAGGTGTTCCCACCCATCAAAAAATAACCTTGTGTTGTATACGGACGGTTCTAAAATGGGTGAAAGCACTTGAGCTGGAATCAATGGATCACACTCCAGTTAAGGTCACTTTTATAGTGTAGGCCTTTATTCCAAAATCTTCCAAGCGGAAAATCTTGACATTAACAATTGTATCAGACTGAACAGTCTTGTAAATGTTAGAGGCAAAACCATTTTCGTCTCATATTTATGCCCTCAATAATCAATCACCTATTATTAAATCCAAGCAATTGTTGAAAGACTTTCAGCGTCCTCAACGACATGGAACTAAAAAGCGGACTCTAGTAAGAAAAGCGGCGTTGGTAAGAATCTCTTCAAGCAACATGTCAAAACAAACTCATTCTGCGAATCTCACGATTCTTGAAAGAACTCGTTTAGGTTAGATTTGCAATAAAATAATATTCCCAGAACTATCACCTACGAAATCGATGTTCCTTTTTACCATAAAGAAAAACGACTGAAACAAGTGATGATTGGAATAAAAACTGAACATTTTAAACAAAAGAACATCTCCAAAAAATTAATCTCTCAATCTATCAGTATGAAGACTATACCTTGAGAATGAAGAAACCTTTAGAGATATTCTCATTAAATGTTCAGCTCTTCTGTAAGCAAGAAAAATAAATCTCGGTAGCGAATTAGTCACAATAGAACATTTTGCTAATCCTAACCTAGAAAATATTACATGTACGAATGTAATAAACAAAACTTTTTTTAATTTGTACCTACTATTTTAGACAAAAATTAATATACATATCAATAAACATATCAATAAAAAAGATATAATAAAAATTATGGAAGATTTGATAGATTTATGCTTAAAGCGAAGTCTTGTTGTTTATTCCTTTTAAATGTAAAAGAAAATATTCCGTCACTTTTAATTACTGTGGATTAATTACTAGAATTACTATTTATTTCTATTTCTAGACTCTGCAACAAAAAAAAACAACAACATCAAGCAAACTCAAACCTTAGAGCTTAACTTTGCCCTCCCTCTGTAAAAAGCATCACATTGAAGTGTTAAGTCAAACGTTCTCACTGCCAGAAAAATGTTGTACGTTTTTCACGTCGACATGGGTCGCATGATGACCTTCGACATGACAGTCGCACTGTCCTCTGTTGAAAACCTTAAGGATACTATTGAGCGGCTTCACGGCATCCCAGCAAACAATATCGTACTACTTGTTAGCGGTGGCGAAATGTTGACAGGATCAACTCAAGTCTCCTATTATTCAGCTGGTACTGACACAAATCCAATATACATGTTTCTCACTGGTGACATCAAGTTGCCACAATCAATGCCCCAAATAGATGCTGATATTGATTTAAGGGAGCAAGTTGATCGATGCCTAGAGTTACCAGCGATCTACGAAACTGTAGTAAAACGTGCTCAACTAGCGTTAAAAATGTACGATTTGGCGAGAGAGGAGGAAAAATGGTGCGAACGTTTAATACACGAACAACATCTCCAGCAACAGGGTTGGTCTGCTGTAGTCGCCAATATGGAAGACTTGACCGATGAGGTTCGTCAAAGATTTAAAAATTTTTGCACAGCTTTTGACAAACACTTGGAGAATCGCGCCAATTACTTTGAATTGCTAAGAAATTTCGGAGATGACTTAAATAAGCTTTCACGTATTCCTATTCTACCAGCACTTATGTCCTTAGCTGAAGAAGATTTTCACGGTTTTGATGAATTTTTGGACACGGACGAAGTGTTTGCTCGTTCACAGCAGCAACAATCAATTCTTGTTGGAGCACATAACCCAGCTATTAAGGATGGCCACAACGAAAGCGAAAGCGCGGATACGGATAAAACTTTATCATCTACTTCTCCAAATAAAAAACTAAAAATGGCATATGAGCCCACAGAAGACAGCACAATTGCTTTAGAAACATCCACAACAAGTAGTAACCAGCGACGTACGTTTACGTTGTTGCAATGGATATCAGCAAAAGAAAATCACGATACACTAAAATTAATGTCGGACGAATGTATTCAGGGACTAGGGACCTTTAATGAAGAGGTCTACGAAAAGCTTAAAGCAGAGGTACAGAACATAATAAAACTGGCTGATCAAGGTGACGTTAAAGACATTAAAGGGCTGGGGGAACGACTTTGTAAATTGGAGGAGTTTAAGTATAAAATTAAAAGTATGGTGCAAGACCAAAAGAAACACTCGACAGCCTTACAGCAGAACCAAAACCGTGCAAGTCTACTACGTGACGCCTCGATACTGCCTGATTTGTGCGCCTCGCATCAATCTCAACTGGTTGTTATGCAGAAAAATCATCAAAAAATTCGTGAGCATAAGTTTTGCATAACTAAGGCTAAGGATGAGCTGGGCCTTAATCTACATATGCGCCTTCAACGCATTGTTTTAATTGAAAATGCAATGAGCGAATTAGATAATCGTTTATGGTTCTATCATCGCTGTCTGCGAAGAGCAGAGCGTCACATAAATATCATCGAACAAATTCATCAGGCACCAAGCATATATGTTGCGGCAGTGACGGAGGTAAGTTTGATGACTTATTTTCAATTTTCACAAATAATGTTCAATTCTTAATCTAGGTGGTTCGTCGCAAGATCTTTTCTGGCGAATTTCGGAAGTGGGCTTCCAAGCTTGCCGATGATTTTGAAGCAATTCACAGTGAAGAGATCAACCGTAGGCGCCTATTCAATAACAGTTTTGAAGGACATTTCCTCAATATACTTTTTCCCGGAATGAATGACATGCCGCCAGCCTTTGCCAACGAAAATCCACTTGTATTTGATACACGTCTACCTAACATAACACGCTCGGATATCGATATGCTATCCTCCTATCTGCCTGATCTGACGGCACATGCTCAACTGCCTGATATGGCTCCTGTGATAAATTTTTTCAGCTCACGCTCTGGTGAACAACAGAAGGAAAGACTTGAAGAACTGCTTAAGCAACAGATGGAAGCGGCACAAACATTTAATGTAAAGCAACTAACGAACCCCCGATTAGGTGAGTTGCAAAGAGATGCAGGTATATTTGATGAATCCGAAACCGATACGGAAGATTTTGAAAAAGTAAAAGAATCCGAGTTACCTTTAACTACAGCAACATTATTAGACATGGCTACTTCAACTAGTGAAATGGTTAAGCTATCCACCGCTAGAAGTACCACAACAGATTGTTTGCAAACACATAATGTTGAAACACTCACTGAAGAAAATGAAACTTCAATACGTGCTGAGGTAGAACGTTTAAGAAGCCTTCTTGGTGCCATGTCCAAATTGTCGGTAGAATGCTTACAATTAGCACGAGCAAATTTGGAGACCATTCGCACAGATACAGAGAGTTACCAGCATGGTCTGCAGTCAGAATTGAAGAACCTTGACGACAAGTGGAATATGTTACGCATGTATAATGAGTCAAAAGAACAAGTACAAATCGTAGAATTAAATGAATTGAGATCAAATTTAGAAGAAAAAAACACTGAATTGTCTTTCTTAAAAGCTCAAAACTCAGACTTGGAAACAATGCAGCTAAGATGCTCAACACTTGAAGCACAACTGGTAGAAGCAGAGGAACAGTTAAAATTGCTTAAAATCGAAAAGGAACGTGCAGTCGCTGAGACACGAGAAAACTTAATTCATGAGCATAAAACTGAAATTGAATCCTTGCGCTGCCGTTTTAAGTTAATGGCATCTATGGAGCTTTCTCCTTCTGATGCTAGTATTGATAAGTCATCGGCACTCAATGATACAATTGAAATTGCTCAGCACGAAGCTATCTGTGCTCAAATACGCTCAGATCTAATGTCTATAAAAGATAAGGAAATTGCTGCTGCTGTCGAGGCAGAACGTTCTATATGGCAGTCCAAAATATTCCCAATGAATTCGGAATCTGTGATGGCTAATGTTAGTGTACTAAAGGATATGCTTGAGGACAAAGAGAAGCAATTGGATATGCTACGGGAGCAGGATCTAATGCTTACAAAAGAAAATTATCAACTTAAGACCCGGCTCGATTCACTTACCAATGAAGACGGCAACAGCTGGCTCAGGGAAAAAATAGAGTATTTAAGTAGAGACAAGTGCCGTTTGGAAGAGGAGTTGACAATAGAGAAGTCACGTCGAGTGGAAATGGAGACCTCCGTTGCTGAGTTACGAAGGTTTGTATGATGAACACTAATGACATGGTACACTAAAAAAAGGAATTTTCCAGATTGAGCTGGCTCATAAATAACTTGTTTTAAAAAAATAAGTGAAAACCTCAATCATGTTTTCCTTTGTTTTAAAAGAATAAGTGAGAACCTCAATCATGTTTTCCTATAATAGAGTATGCATTGCTTAAATAGTACTTTCTGATCTTTTCTAGAAAATGAAACCAAAAATTGCTTATTTTTAAGTGTACCATATGTTACAACTGTCAACCCGATTTGACTAGAACATTTCTTATTTTTGCAGTAGCGTATATGAACAGGCGTGTGTGGTAGGCTCATTGCCGCGTTCAAAATCGAACACTTATGGTCACAAGTACATTGCTCTCGAATCATGCAGCAGAGGTGACATTGTCTTCGTGGTTTGGAGTATACGCCACGGACAATTTATGGTTGTGCAAGACTCGCAGAGTCTTTACTTTGTTCTTGCCGATAGTTTGCCGGACCTTAACTTGCGTTTTCCAGCACCGCCAGAAGATAGTGCCGGAACAGACGATGCTCAGCGCATACCAATACCCTATTATGCAATTGGTCGTGTAATTGACAAAGAGTACTGTCAAGCAAGAAAGGTTAGTTCTTTTGTTTTAATATAAACAAGATTGAAATGTTTATAATATATATGTATTTTTATTTTAGGATGAAAATCGTTATCGCGTTACAAGAGGCTCGAAATTTTATCGTGTTAAATTGGCAGCTTTGCAGACAAAGCATTCGGCACGCAGAGAACGTTTAGACCGTAAGTTCAATCGCTATGGTGCATACTTAGCCCTCCTATTCTATGATATCCTGCTATTTTCTTTAACTTTTTCAGATTTCTCCCTCAATCGTTCAGTTACACAAAACGAGTCGCAAAATGAGTTGCCGACAAACGCTGCAATTAGTTCTTCCTTAAGGCCTTCAGATAGCTCTATTGACACTTGCTCGAAAGATGTTACTGATTTCAGTTCACAGTCAACGACAACAACAACATCCACATCTGTTGCTACATCGCCAACATTAGGTGTTGAATTAACTGCAGCCGAAAGTGCTTTGCAACTCAGATTAGCAGAACGCGCTATTCAAACAAGCATCCTGGGGGAAGATTTCCAATCGCTTTCGACGATGAGCGAAACTTGTCGGTTCATTAGTGTAAGTAATGATGAAGTTGCTCCGGCAACAGTTATGGAAACATCTCTGGAAGAAAATTCTGTGATAACAGAGCAGCCAACAGCATCATCGACAAACTTAGAATTGGATTTAATGTTGGGCTCCCCCGATTCGTCACATGCAACTTACAAAACGGCAACAACTTCTATTGTAAATACATGTGTTGTTGTTTCGTCCATCTCACCTACAACTTCGAAAGCAGGTGCAGCTATTATTATACCTACTGCGAGTTGTTGTTCCCCCTCAATACCTGCATCGGTTGGTACTAGTGAAGATTCTGACGAGTATCGCTCTTTGGAAGCCAAGGATGACACTGAATTTCCTCTTTCGGAATAGTTTTTTTTAGTGAAAACTCTTTACATTATTAATAAAATCTCTAAAGTAGTTATTAAAAGCAAATAAAACAAAAAAATAATAAAACTGTACTTATATTGCATTCAGATTTTTTACTTGACATATTGCAAGAAATAGTATTGGTATCCTCAAGAAATTGTCAGAATTTAGTTATTTCAATAAAAATACAAATTCGAGGGGAAGTGGCGTTTATGGGATTTTTATATTTACGACCTCTTTATATAAGATTTCTTTGTGCGTTTTAAAAAAATATAATTAATTTTTAAATTTGTTTGCATTCGTCGTACATTTTCACTTTGTTGACACCTAATTAAGTCAACATAGACTTACTTATCTTCTGTTTGCAAATTATAAATAATTAAAATTGCATTAAATTTTTTGAACATTTTTAGAAGAAAAGGAGTTATGTTTTCGTTTTATATTGATTTTCTGATACATTATCTTGAGTCAACGAATACTTATCTGTACAAAAAATATAAAAACATAATTAAAACAACATTAGTTCTTTGAAAAGAATTTGCCTATTTGATAAGTGCTTTCAGTGTAGTTTGTCAAAAAATGAATAAAAAACTAATTGGCCTTGAAAGCACTATGACCGAGCTTCTTACGATTAATTGTGTTGTGTTTTTCAAAAAATGTTTGTACACAATTGATCGATAACTGCACCTACATGTTTTTTGTCGGCTCCGAACGGCTAATGTTCATGTTCTCAGGAAGCATGTTTTTGGTTCGCTGAATTCGAATTCAAGATCCGTTTAACCCTATCACGAAAGGGGAACATTTTTTCGTGCTTTTGTATGAATTTTTTTAAATCACCTTTTCTTAATTTGGCCTTAAAATGACGTGATAGAACTAAACTGACCTCGGCAGCGATCAGTGACATCGAAAAGCCTTATTCAAATTTTTTAAGTGTGAAATGTTAAAGTTTCTTCATAATAATTTGTTTTCATCTATATTTCAGAATTTACGGGGAAGTACATATCAGAGAACAACTTGAGTGCATTCAAATGGCGTTTGTAATGTCTCGTCAAAATACGAGCTACGAATGTGCCTTCTTCATTAAAATTAATGCGCAAATACATGTACCAATAGCTGTGGTACGAATGCCGTAGAGTACGAGCGATGACGAATACGAATGCCTGCGAAACATGAATGTCCGACGAAGCCAGACATTTGCCAAAAGCAACGAATATTCATGCTTTTATGTTTATTCGCAGCAAGGAAAAAAATGTCGAATATCGAAAATGGAGCGAGATAGTCCAAAATAACCATTTTTTACGAGTTCCTAAGGGGGATGGTATTATCGAGACGCGTAGATAGAGGGGTCGCACTATACCAAAATATTGCATCAAAATTATTTAAAAAAACAGAAAAAGCGGGATATCTCGAAAACAGATCGAGATAGGCTAAAAATAACAACGCGTAGATAGTGGGCGTCACACTGTATCAAAATATTGCACCAAAAATATTTACTATTTATAGATAGGCCAAAAATAACCACTTTTTACCTAGAATTCAAAAAACTATGAAAAGCAGCAGCAAACACTTGAGCTTCAAGCGAATCATTCGAATGTCAGCATTGTCTGGATGCTGCCTTTGTATCGATTCGCAGTCGTCAAACACTGCTCTAAGCAGCAATCGTTGTTTACGAACTCGAGTGGTATGCATGCATTTTTTTTTTTTGTGCGATTGTTGTGACGGCGATTGTTCTCATGGTTCTCATGGACGAATGGTCTCATGTAGTTATTTGATATGTATATAACTAAATTTTAAAATTATTTAAAAAATTAGGTTAATTTGAAAGAAGGTTCTATGAAAGTTTGGAATATTGTAATAATGTGATTTTACAAAATGTTTTTTTATATATGATCATTAAGGTAGTTGGTTTCATTCAGGCGGCAGGAAATTTTTTCGATACTCATTGTGAAAGCTGTATTAGATAATTGAAGATCCTTAATTTCCAACCTAGGTTAAAGGGAGTTTAATGAGCAATATTTTATGAATACACATTTTCCATTAGAACATTTTTCAAACATTCGTTGCATTTCGTGAACGTTCATTGCTTAAGTATTTATCATAATAAAATACAATCGCTAAATCAGTTATCTTGAGAAGATTGTATTTTTAATCGCTCATGAGCCAGTTTTCCCGCTCAAATTTAAAATTCTTCAAAAATTTTTTTTATTGTTCAATGTTAATGCGGCTTAGCTTTGCTTCGAGCACCTTCTGGAAAGATTAAGTACTTATCTTTTGACCTTTCCCTAATAAGAGGAAAGACCAGAGCTCATCAACTTTATTCGGCGACGGATTCCTCAATATAATTTATTTTTTCAATATCTTCCACAAGTTCTTGAACGAATTTAAGTAAGGAGGCTATGGTGGCCAATATTGAGCCGTTTATATATTATCACTGAATTTCGATGTAGTACTGCATTTTGTAAGAGAGGTATTGCAATATATTGAGAAACAATTACAAATTCTACTCAAAATAAAGAATATACTGACGATGATTTTGACACACAATCTAAATAAAGTTATGTCAAGTGTTGCTTTTTACCAAACCTTGAAAGAATTAAATTTTAAATAAATCTAAACTCTCTCAATTATGTCCAGTACTATTTTTTTTTTTTTAAATAATAAGAACCGACCAAAAACAGTTTTACGATTTAAATACAAACCAAAATTGACTCAATCAAACAAACAGTTTTACTGTCGATTAATTCGAGAAGCTTCTAGAACAATACCAAACTTCATCTTGTGTACACTTTTGCTTTAATAGCTCTAAATTAAATTAAAAAAAATAAACTAAGAGAAAAATAAAACAAAACAGAGTATAGCAGTTAATACAGTTTTAATACACATAGATAAGTGAAAATTTTCGAATATAACGAACACAAATTAATTATAGGTAACATATCGCAGTTCAATGTCAAAAAAATTAAATATCTTTTAAAGTTTTAAGTATACGCTTTAAATAAATTAGATTTTGTTTTAATATTATTAAATAATTTAATACATTGGGTATTGCTTAAACAATTAGTGAGTCACAAAATTCCGCATTTCTTCAAAACAAGTCGCCGTTTGCGTTTTGGATTCTTTTTGGCCGAACGTAAGATGATTGTGCCTGTATTAGAGGATTTGGTGAATGTAGGACTTAAGGCACTTACAGTTGCCTGTTGACTCGTGGGTTGATCTAGATTATTATACGACTGCATCATTAGTTGATGACATTTTGTCGCCAAATAGCGAAATACTGAAGCCACATTGACATCCTCCTTAACGGATGTGCGTATAAGACGACAGCCCAATTGACGCACTAGACTCTCCACCTCATCCGAAGTAACCGCAGAATGTTCGACGAGGTCAATTTTATTTTGAACAATAACTGTTGGAATTTCATTGCATTCATTTTCGACTTTTCGTTTCCAATCTTTGACAGCTTCGAATGACTGACGATCTGAGGTGCTAAATGTTATCACACAGGCTTGCGCACCACGATAATATGCTTTGGTAATAGCATCGAACTCCTCCTGACCTGCGGTATCCCACAGCATAATGCGTACATCCTCGCCATCAATTTCAATTTGTCGCTCGAGAAAATCCACACCGATGGTTTTTTTATAGTCTTTTGTGAAAATACCCTTACAATAACGCTGGATCATTGATGATTTTCCAACGCCGCCATTGCCAACTATAACAACTTTTATGGCAATTTCAATGTCATCTTCCCTCATGTTGTCGTTGATGTTGCTGTTGTTGTGAAGTTGGTCGAGGCTTACTGCTGTGCGTACGGCAGCATGCAGTTGGTATGCTAGCCAAACCTAAAACTGGATTTGCAAATATCCAGAAACTTCTGTTTATCTTCTGAAATAAGATTCCAGTTAGTAATTTATTTTGACTTGGATTTAGCTAATCTCAGTTTTCGATAGACATGTTTGCTGTACTTGGCTGTATTGTTTAAGATATTTATTATACTTCTTAATTACTGATCGAAGACGAATGAAGACTTTCTGAGTTGGTTGCACTTGTCTTGAAATTGAATTCTACAGAAATTTCTTCTGATCTATTATTCACTTTCTTTTAATTGATTTCTCTTGAAAAGCATCAACATTCGCAATGAAAATTTTTCTTTCATTTTCCGTTAACAGGTTTTTACCAATTTTTTTTATACACACACAAGCACAGGTAATACAAAATTACAAAAAAACCGCACCTTTTGTAGCACGTCTCGCTTGCTTGCCCGGTTGCTTCTGCGCGCGAAGCCTTTAACTCTGTCTTATTGTGTGTTGTTTTTGCTAGTATTTTTCCATTTTTCATCTATTATAATGATAATTAAGGCCACTAAAATAGGTCTGTTTAGTAGGTTTGAGTTCTATTTCTTCTATTTTTCTAAGGTTAGTCTTGCTTTTTACAGTTTTTCCGGTTAAAGATATTGCAGCTGAGTCTTCTTGGTTGAATGACACATGAGCTCTTTATGGCGAGAATCCTTAAAACTCGTTGATATATTCTCACTGCAAAAACTTCACTTTTAACTAAACGAATATGTATTCCAATATTCTGTAGAAACACTTCCGTTTTAGTCGGCGTAAAATAAGTTTTTATGTTGTAAGATTTCATTCAAGTAATACCACGTTGAGGAATGTGTATAGCTGTTGCTACTGCTATCTTTCTTCTGACTTGTTCTCTTCACTTCAAAGACTGTTCACAGGTATAATTTTATTAATATAAAAGACGAAGGAAAAATACAAGCTGTAATTGTTTGCCTGTCTTTTATTTTTTTTTTTTCTGTTAAAAGTAGAATTAAATATGCAACTTGGGTTGATGCTCCTAATTAAGTAGGTATGTATGTAAAAATGTAGTCTATTCAAATGAAGTTCAAGCAACTTCTAAAGCTCTAACGAAGTTTTATTTTACATTCTATACGATTAATTCGTATACAATTTGATTGATGCGATCTCAGTCTTTTCTTTATTATTTTGTATGCTTGAATATTGTGAATTATGGCCTAAACCAGAAACAAGAATAGCACGACCAAATTGTTAAGATGCTTGACATCGAAATGAATGTCTTGTTTACATGCTTCCAACGTAAAATCTGAAGTGTTTAATTATTATATAAAAAAAAACTTGTTGGCTGCACAAAAGTTTGATCGCGTCTTTGATCGCGCCTAACACAAAACTAAAACCAAATCTCTTCGCGTTCTGTGCTTGTGGCTGACAAAAGATTTAACCAAATAACTATGTAAGTTTGTGTCTATGTATATAAGGTATACTTTTGTGATCAATGTTCATATTTTCACACATCTCGCTTGGCACAAAAGTCTATTGATATGAATCACGCTCATAGAAAGAACATAAATTAAAGTTTATTTCTCTTCATTTTTTGAAAACTCAAGACGTTTTGCAAATTTATATTGTTTCACAGAACTTTTCTGGGAACATGAGAGGGGCTAGTTATTGGCTATGTTTGTCAGATTAAGCCATAAACTCGAATTGTTTGATTAACATAACCGAAACTGAATGTATAGAGAAGATATTGAGCTTAAGGGGGGAAATCAGTCTAAGATATCTATTACAAGCTTTCTTAATTAGTTCTTAAAAATGAACTAGATGCATTTTAATTTGTTGAAGAATTGTCATTGTTTTTTATATACTATTATAGAATATTAAAAATTGTAAATTCAATTTTATTGCAACTTTGATAAAACCTGTTATAATAAAGTTTCAAATAAAATTAAATATTTTGTTTGACCTAGTTGTTTGCAATAGAGTAAATTTTATGAATTCATTTACAAAAAAACAACCCATACTTATTTAAATTTTACAATCTTAAAACTACAAACGGAAAACTGGTTTTACATATGAAACTCCTAACAGCGTCGTAAAAGTTCTCAAACATTAATGAAATGTCAAAAATCGCATTTAAGTTTTGCCATGAAATATAATTTAATTTTATTCAGTTGGTAGCGGAAAACTTAAACATTTTATTTTACTCTTCAAATTTCTTAATAAATGCTTATGTTTCCGATTAACGAAATTGTTATAGGATATAAACAAAATCAGTCACAAAGTCAATATGCTAAACACATATCTCCCCTTAACATCTTTCATTCATGACATCTAGTAGTTGTGTGGGACTTTTTTTATCGAATTTTACTATGTTTTCAATAGCATATAACGAATAATATAAATTCATTCGTTAACGGTACATATTGAAAAAAAAATCATAATTTTCACACATCTATAGAATGATTTGTGTATCTAACTTTGCCACATGATTTGTTTTATTATCTCAATTCAATGACAATAGATAGCCTCTGTTGACCTTATTAAATTTTCTAAATAGTTTGAAGTGTTTTTTATTTAACTCATTAGTCAGTTGCTACCTGAAAGAAAATTTATTATTTGTGTATTGATAAAACTAAATTGGCATAATTAAACACCATCAGTATGTTAACGAAAGAGTTAGACATCGAACGGAATGAATGTCATTATATTGCATATAGTTAGCTCAAGAAATATATTAATTTGTTGTTAATTTTGTTGATAACATGATTTGTGAGTTTTGTTATTCGTTTAGCAATTTTGTCTATGACAAGTGTTGTCAGATTTATCTCTATCTAAATGGTTCAACATAAAAGTAAGTGTTGAAAATCTAAAAAAATTTGAGCATTATTTTTTATTTACATTCTTAATTTCAAATGCATCACATTAATTTCCAAAATTCGAAATTTTAACATGTGTTTTTCAATATCAAAAGGCTTGAATGGGTTAAGGTTTTGATCTTCATATCAACAAATACGAATTGAGTTCAAAGCAAATTTTCAAACTTTCAAGATAATTCCTAGAGAAAACTCTTCCTTGAGAAAATTCTATAATTATTTCGGTGACGAGGAACTTAAACTCCAGGCTTTCTTAATTTTGCATCCATAAAATTCAGAAATTTAATATTCTTTTTGACTTAATTTTTTTCCATAATTTTTTTTACATTGATCACTCTATAGCGTGAACGTTTGAAAAACTGTGTAACGTAAACATAAGAATTCACTACAAAAAACCCTTAAATAGTGCATAAACATGAAAATGTTTATTAACTGTTTAAAATTATGTAAAAAACGACATTAAGTTTTTATCTCTTAAAGAGTAATAAGACATAATTTTAAAAAAGGGTACAGAAATCTTCTTTCTGGCAGAATAAGCTTACTAACAATTAGCGATTTAGAAGTATACTTAGAATAATACTCTTTTCATAATCGCTGTCTATGTGCCACATTGAGTTAGGTTAGAAGGGTCGTGTACCGTTGAGGTGCTTCCGTGGAACTTTTTGTTCCATGACGAAGTCCTTTTTTGATTTTTAGCCCCTTAAGTTGTGCTACCCAAAAAAGTTATTCCTTTCTATGTATTCTCGTTTACCGAACCATCCTGTGCTCTTAATGAACTGAACTTCCATATGTCTAACAATGGTGTGTTCGCTAGCTGTTTCAAATCTATGATAAATCTGTTTATCGGAGTCGACGATTCTGTAGATTTGAGCATTCACACAGAAAGTGGGTGATTCTGTCTTTGTTCACGATAATTACTGCTTCGACAAAAGTCTGGTGCTGTAATGCCAATCCTATTGTTCATCATACTCATAGGGCAATGACATGTTGCCAAAAGCAAAAGGCTCTTATTTCTGCTATCGCTTAGTTCTGACCAGAGCTTTCTAGATATAATGCAGTCAATTCTGGAAGCTCAGTTTGTAATGGCATTATCTCTGGCTTTGAGGTCGAAGCTTCTTTTGACGACGCGTATTGGAATGTACACGTCTATAAGTTTCTATTTAAGATTTTTTCTGTTCGCTTCTTGTCAACGCATCTACTTCGTCATTCCCATCTACATTGCTGTGTCCGTTGACCCAGCAGAGAGTGGCATTGTGGATATTATAGACCCTGTGCAGAACTTCTTTGCAGTTTAGTACCGTTCGAGCTTTGGTCATTTTGCATTCCAGTGCTTTGCTATTCATATTCGTGTTGTGCACTACAGAGGTAAGTATCATTCAGAGATACCCTTAAGTGAAGATCTATTATTCTTCACTGAGGTGTTTGTATTTTTATCACTGAGGAAATAAAGAGAACATTGTCATTGATATCTCATTAAAGTTTGAGTTTCTTAACAAATCGCAAATAAAATTTATGCGCAAATGTAAAATTTTCTCAACAAGAACAGGTCAACTTTTTTTTCATTTCAGGTCAAAATCTAAATTTGGGTTTTTTTTTACGAGAAAGAATAATATTTTTCAGCGCTTAAATTATTACTTTCGACCAGTGCATTTTTGTCGAAGTGCCTTGTAGTTGCTGCCTATATATGTTTTCAAATATATAGCAATCACGCAATCCGAGCTCGTTTTGATTTGAAAATTCGAATAAAATTGTTCATTTTGCCACAAAAATTTTTGTTAATAAATAAAAGATAAAATAATTTATCCCTTTTTCTACATTTTGGGTGTGTGCTAATTGGCAACTTTTCCTACTGTCGACGGACGGAAATTTTGGCAGTTCTGAGTTGAATTTTACCTTTCAAAATTTGTAGTAGCCCTAGGGGGGCTATTATTTTAAAATCTAAAAACTTGTCATAACACATTAGTTAATTACTGCTGAGCTCTATAGTGAGCTGAATAATCTCAAAATATTTTGTTGTTCTTGGTATTCATTTACTTGTGGTATTCTCGGTGAACGTGCTCCCATAATATCGTATTTTTGACGCTTCATATCGTATTTACTGTAAACGTCATATATTTTCAGCATTTCGTTCCGAATACAACGAGATCATATTTGTAAAATAATTTAATATAAGAAAACTTTTTTTTCAACTAAAAAATGCCGGAAACTGATGTAACAAAGATGAAGGTTAATACAACAGAAAATTAAGCACAGATAAAGCATATATTTTTAATAATTTAACTTCTGAAGGTTGCTGATTTGAAGCGCGAGCTAAAACTTCGTGGATTAGTTACAACTGGTAACAAAAATGAACTGCAAGAACGCCTACAAACTGCACTTATTGATGGTGAGCTTTCTTTGGAGGACACTGCAATATCCGGTGAAGATTTATTGGACGGTGACGATACCGTATTGACAGATGAGGACGAAGCCAAAATATTGGGTGCCGATGAGAATGAGCTACTCAAGAGTCCTACAACAACTCCTACAGCACTACCAGATTTAACTTTAAGTACAGCTAAAGATCTCGAATTAGAGGATCATGGGATAAGGCCGACACCGAAAAAAATTATATTGAAGCGTAAAAGTTCATTTACTGCTATTGGGTCATTGGCAGCCAATACAACTGGAGCAACGGATACAGCAGTCACTGAAACAAATACCACCAAAGAAAATAACGAGCCCCCAACAACCAAGGTAACCAAAATGAGTGATCGCAATCCCATTACCCTGGCGGCTACGGGTGAACACCATGATAATGCTGTCACTAAAGTGTCTCAATTAAGTTTACAAGAACGTCTCGAAATGCGAGCTAAAAAATTCGGAATCAATACAAATGTATCTGGTACAGTCTCCAAAAGCACTTCTTCTGATAAGAGCACTGCAGAATCAGCGGCAGCTGATGAACACCAAATAGAAATGCTAAAGAAACGAGCAGAGCGGTTTGGTTGTGTGGTTTCATCAAAAATCGCAAAATTAGATGCTGAAGAAAAATTGCAGAAACGCAAACAACGCTTTGGTGGAGCAAGTACTGAAGCCAGCGGTAAGAATGCACCGACCAGCGATGTTTGGGCGGAGAAGGCGCGTCAACGCTTAGAGCGATTCAAATCAGGATCCTCAACAGCGCCTACCGTTATTCCTACATCAGCAACTACCGTTGAAGAAAATTCATTACAGAAGATTTAAATAACTGCATACCGAATATCTTCTTCAATGTTTACTCTTAATTAACTCTTCAAGTTGACTTAAATAAATAAGTTATTTCATTGATATACATAATTTAAAAATTGATTGAATTTAATGTGTTTCATTACAAACTTGCAAGTAATGAAAGATCAAATAAAATTAAACATGTCAATTTAAAGTTCTTATAAATAATAAGTTGTGTAATTAATTTTTTAAAGAATTTAACGAAGAAATAATCAGTAACGCGTTATCGTTAAATGTTGATATATCACTAGTACTAAACTATCGATTTTACAGACTCCTAAGTAGCTACCACTTAATTTTACTATCATTGCTTTCAACTGGCGAATTTAATGTGGACATGTCAAAGGAAAGAGTGTCACTTGCTTATTTAGTTGTAATATCAGTTGTACATACCAACTCCGAATTGCCTCAAATCAATCCTTTCTGGCATTGGTTTATTGTTTAGAAACCCAAATATAGAGTTCTATATTTAAAGAACTTTTCGCGGACCCACAGCCATGCGTATGCCAAAATAGGGTATATTTTTGAACAACGTAGCTCTGGCAATTTACAATCGATTTTGTAAATACAGTATCATTGGAAAGGTAATTTCGTATATTTTAAGGAGAAAAAATTGAAATCTTGAAAAAACTGCAGTAAGTCAACCCATTTTGCAACCAATATTGTTAGTCAATTTTGGTGCAGGCGTTGTATCGTATATAATAAACCTCTGCACGAGTGCGCTTGAAATGCGTTTCAAGCCACTAGTTTGTGGTACGAGCCTTTGCTATGTTATGTTCTCATCAATGAAATCAAGCATAACACTGCAGAGAGAACTCGTCGCTTGAGCAGAACAAGAACAAACGAAAACCGAATCAATGTTATGCACGATTCGACAAAGAAGAATGCAATGACTGCTAAGTTATGTAAACAACAGCAGAACGCTTGATGTCGTGCTGTGTTCTTTTGTTTTTAGTAGTACCCGACCGATTATTCGGCTTCTGCTTCCGTAATAGTCATAATCGGCCGATATTTTCACCTTCGGCTTCGGTTCCGGCAAAAAAGTAGTAACAATGCAGACATTAACTGCGCTTAAGATATATATAAAAATAAACAAATGACGCACAAAAAGGAATGCAAAAAACAAGCAAGCTTCGCCAAGGTTCTGCTGTGTTAGGTGTGATTGATGCATTTTTCGCTGTTATCAAAGTGTTCTATTTTTATAAAACGAACAACATCGTGTTCTGTTAATGCAAACAGCATGCATGGTTATGTTTGAAGCCGACGAGGGCTCTGCAGTTGTCGTTTGTTATCATTAAATGAATTGGATAACCTCTGCTTGACTAACAGAGTTCTGTTAAGTTCTGAACTCTGCACTGTTGGCTCTACTGTTGTAGAAAAAACGAGTGCATTCGTGCAGAGATTTAGTATATAACCCCCTTAACACATTAGAGAACTTGTTCGTCGAACAAAATGGCGGGTCGAACGTATTTCAAACTAGTAAGGTATATCTTCGACTTGGCCGAAGTTAAAATACCCCCACGGCCGATTCTTAAGGGTAAAAGAATCTTAAATTGGAGAACTTTTTGTATGAGATTTTGAGAGATTTTATTATTTTCATGTGTCTTAAATACATACATATCAAATTGTTTTCCTGGAGCTTTAATATTAGCCTTTTTATAAAGTTTTCAATTTTGGGATTGTATGGGAGGTGGGCGTGTAAGTGGGTGGGTGACGCCCATTTTTCTTACACACCTCAGTTTTGACATAGAATACACAAATACCGAGTTTCAGTTTTGTTACTTTAATATTAGCCTCTATATAGATTTTTCAATTTTGGGGTTGTATGGGAGGTGGGCGTGTTAGTAAATGAATGCCGCCCATTTTTCTAACACATCTCTGTTTTGACATAGAATACATAAATACCGAATTTCAGTATTCTAGCTTTAATATTAGCTTCTTTATAGGGTTTTCAATTTTGGGGTTGTATGGGAGGTAGGCGTGGTTTTCATCCGATTTAGCTCATTCTCGAACTTGATCTTAGTTTTTTAAAAATAAGCTTAAATATCGAATTTCAGCACGATAGCTTTAAAATTACGGCTGTAATCGTGTCCACAGACAGACGGACAGACAGACGGACAGACGGACAGACAGACGGACATGGCTAAATCAACTCGGGTGGTGATGCTGATCAAGAATATATATACTTTTCTATACCTACCACGCCTCCTTGTGGGCGTTACACACGTCGTGACAAAATTAATATACCCCTTACGCAGTACGCGTGGGGGTATAAAAAGGATCAAATTAGGGATGTTTTTCTAACATCCATGTTGACATCAAAAGATCAACATCGATTCTCGATGCTTATCGAACAAAAATTATCGATGTTGCCCAACATCGTCATCAATACAGAAAACAATGTAGAATCACGGAACTTATTTAGTAAATACATGATCAGTAAGGTGGCTTGAAAACACGTGTTTTTTCGACATTTATATTGAGAAAGCTGTTTACACGAAGATCCTACATCCAAACGGATTACAGTTTAGATTTCACAAAAACAGTTTTCGTCAAAAATCATCCCTTTTTCGTCGGAACTTAATTTAGAAAATATCTACCCAAACCTAGGTTGCAAATTTAAGGTCTCCAAAAACCCGAAGTGATTGATTCCAAAATGGGGGCTTCGAAGACCTTTAATTTGCACCCACCTTAATTTGAAACACCTAAATTCAATTTTTTTCAAACATCAGCGTTCATCAGTTTCTGTTAATAGAAAAGTGCATAATTTTGACTACTCTTATAAAAACAAACAAATTTTCCATTTCAGCCCTTGAAAGTACTTTGACCGAGCGAGCTTCTTATGATCAATTGTGTTATATAATGTTTGCACACAATTGACCTAGAACGGGACCTACATGTTTTATGCCGATTCCGAACGGCTAAAGTTCATGTTCTCAAGAAGCTTTACATGGCATTATTTACTCTCTGAGATTTGCCATAAGCGGTTTTCACGATCTGGAGTTTATGGTCTTGTATTCTGTATTTTTGATATTTGTAGTAAATTTGACAATTATACACAAACAAAACATATACATTTTCCAAATACTATAAATACTAATTTTACAATGGTGGAACCCTATTGTAAGTTATGCATAGTATTTGTGTATTTGACAAACAGCTCACTTGACGGTCTATGGCAGCACTGCATTGTAGGAGTGCTCACAATCTGTAGCAATTTCTTTTTAATTTACTAAAAATACTACAAATACTCCAGATCGTGAATACCGCTATTGTCTACAGGTGGTGACCGATCAGAAAAATTTTTTATTTAAAAAACTTTTGCCGCGGCTGGGGATCGAACTCGAGCTCCGAGCATGCAAAGCCGCACACTTAACCTGCATGCCACGATCACCACTACTTTTATACATTTCAATAAAACACTAGTCACATAAAACAATAAATAATATTAAAATCAATTACATAAAGTGCTAACCGGATTTGACCAAAAAGATCGAACGTCGGCCGAACATTGCGAATGAAGAATTTTTCGTCCACTGCATGAATGTCGTTCGGGAAGATTTTGTTGCGAACCAATATTTCGAACCTTGGTTCGTAGCAAACGTTCGGTGAGATATTGCATAATCGATGTTAAAACATCAATTTTTAAAATGTATTTTTGTATCTTTTTTATCTTACCATCGATGAACATCAATTATCATCGTACATCTCTAGTTCAAATTGATAAATTCATTGGAAAATATCGAACGTCGTTTGCGAACAAGAGATGAAACAGTTGTTCATTGTTATATGCGTTGGGCACATTCAGCTGTCAACTGTTGTGATAGCGACACATCAGTGGAGAGCACTGTTATCGGTATTTAAAATTCAGAAAAGTTGTCAAGTTGATGAAATGTCAATCGTTGTATCAAATACCAATGGAAATTTTGCCGAAAAATAAAAAATTTTGTATTTTTAAATAAATTTTAATGCGTAACTTCATGTTTATGTGCATCAAGTTTTGACTTAACAGTTTGACTAAACTGTTGAGTACGCTGAATGTAACCAGTGAAAATTAATCGTATGCAATGACGGATTGCGAGCCAACCAAAATTCACACTCGAAATCACTAAATCCCACAACATATATGTAAAAATCACTCGTGTGACACTCACAGCAAAAAAATCACGCACATAGAAAAAAAATCACGCAAAATCACACAAACAGAACAGAAAATCACATACAACAGAAAATCACTCAGAAGCAATTCTAATTGTACAGCATAAAAGAGCATTTAATGCCATACAATTTTACAAATAATGAGATATTTTCTGTTATTTGGTAATATTAACAAAAGCTTATTGTAAAAAATTTATTAATATCTTATTAACTAGATCAAAATTAAGATATGAATTAAGCATGAGTGAAAAATCACTCGCTTCATTTCAGAAACCACACATTGTCACACAGCCCTCAAAAAATCACGAAAAGTGATTTATCACACGAAACTGGCATCTATGATTGTGAGCGCTCTCTTCTTTGTTATATTTTTTTGACAGATGGTAGTTTCCACCTTGTAGTTATTATATAATGGTTTTACTGATTTTATTTTGAATTTATTCTGATCGACACCTTGAGATGTGTCGATTATTAATCGAAAAATTACAGTCGACACAGAACGAATTTTAATTTGGATGGTAATTTATGATAATTATTTAATTTCGAAGTAATTTCAGTGCAGATTTCGTACATGTTTTATGCTTAAATCAAGAATGAGCCATAAATTACGATAGTTGATCATGATGTTAGTGGTCCTCATGAAATTTTGAAATTTTGAAACCACACAAAGCTCGCAAGTTTTACTGCGTATATCTGCTGGTCTCTTTTTTCCACAAAAAAAAATGTACGCAGTTTTTACTATATACTAAATATTATATACATTATACAACATTTCACGTACTAGCTCAAAGATCTCAGATCATTCGCTTACAAGGTCCAATTGACAATATTGGGCGTAAAATCATCTTTTCTGACGAGGCGCATTCAAATTAAAAATGTCATTTAATCCAAACTGCTCCCATCTATCTACAGGCCCATTCATATAAAAACTAGTTTGTTTCCTTTAAGGGATTTATTTCAGTATGAATTAGGGTGGTACTTTGGACATCAGTATGCCGCCTTGTTGATTATAATTATTTTGCTTAATACAATATACGATAAAATAATTAAAAGTTGATTAATGTTGTCTGCATATTTATTTTAAAATTACTGCGGGAAATTACTTTTAAAAATATGTAACTTTTATCGTTCTTCCATCCATGCGAGATCCGTCCATTAGAGCTGTAAAGTTATGAAATATAATAAATATTTTCACAAATTAAAATGATTTTGTTACCAATTGCTAGCTCTGCGTCACGTTCTTTAAAGAAACGCACTACACCAACATCGTTTCCACGAATTTCAGCAAATTTAACTTCTCCAACATCACGGAATTTATCACGCAATGTCTGCCAGGTGCAGCTTAATGGAATCTTAAATAGAAATAAATTTTAAAACTGCTCGTTCTATCGTTATTTAAAGAACTCACATTTTTTATAATAATAGTATCGGATTTCCTGGGATTATTAGAACCAATACCACCACTGTTGTTTCCACTGCCGCTGCCTCCAAATATATCCATATTTTGTGTGTTGTATTCATTGCTATCCTGACCAATGTTTCCACCACCGCTATTGTAGGAATTACGCAACTGTCCATCAAATCCACCGGAACCACCTCCACCACCACCACCACCATTATTGCCACCACTACCAGAATTGAAGCCAGCAGATGAGTAACCAGAGCTATAGTTGTTACCACCCGTGCTGTAGTTGTTGGTAAGTCCAGCATTAGCTGAGGACAAAGAATCATCGTTTCCAGGAGTTATCGGGGCTTGTCCTAAATTTAAGCCCAAGTTGGTGAGCGATGAGGTGAGCAAGGGGTTGGATAAAGCCGCACCAAGTCCACCAACAACATTGGTGAGCGCAGCTAAATTAGAGCTTGAAAGATTGCTGAGATTTAGTCCGGCTGCAGCCAAGTTAGCATTTGCTTGTGCTTTTTGCGATTGTACTGGCGCAACTGGAGTTGGCTGAAGAGATGAACTAAACATGCCACCGGTACCTCCAATCATCGAAGAATTTTGTCCAGACATTTGTTGCTGCGATTGCATTTGGGATTGCTGCACATGAGCTCCCTGTTGCTGTTGGTTTATTATGTTGGGTAAATTGCGAGCAACATCCTTCAATGGTTCGCCATTTTGACCTAAACCGATTCCTACTCCACCCAAACCCTCGGGCAACTTAAGTCCTTCACTTTTATCTGGTATACGATCCAAACGTACAGTCATGCGACGATCGTAAAGCATTTGACGATCAAGCATAGAGATGGCCTGAACTGCTTCGACTGGATGATCAAATTCAATCACAGCAAAACCTCGACTGTTTCCTTCTTTATCCAACGACAAATCGACACTTTGAACTTTACCAGCCAATTTGAAGACCTGCTTAAGTTTCTTTGTATCCACTTTATAGTCGAGCTGCGGAATATTCAAGATAGTTATTTGTTAGCAATTTCATCATTAAAAAACTTCAATGAGTACCAAATGTTTATTAAACCCGAATACTTCTCAGATAGCAGGCATGTTTGTTATGCACTTGGAAAGGCATGTTGTAAAAATTAGCAAATTCTATAGGAAAAATATATTTAGCTCGAAATCGTGCAGATGAGCTTTGGCAAAATACATATTGAAATTATTTTAAAATTTCATAACTTTAATCAATGTTTATTATGCATCGTTAGGCAGAAATAAAAAACCACATACAATGCTACATATTTTTTAATGGCACCTAGTTCAAAGGATGTTTATGCTAAGATGCTAAGAAAACAATCAAAGGAATACAAATCCATATTTGCTTACGGTGATATAGTTTACTTTCTTTGTAAACATAAATTACATTATTCAGAATAAAGCAAAATCATAGCGATTTAAACCGTTGCATCAAGTCTTCACTAAAGTTGTAATCAAAGAAGCAATGAATCGAGTTTTGAAAAACATGCCAACGAAGCAAATTGTTTTGATAATACCAAAGTGAAGAATGTTTTTAAAGAACTGAGTTTCCAGTTGTTGACGATTGCAAAAAATCTAAGCAAAATTCATATGAACGCAACAGAAATCAATCAAATATCACCACGCCCACGTTGAGATGTTCTATTTCTGAAGTAGAATGATTGAATGCTAACTTTCAAATTGTCTTTAACCGTTTCAATAAACGAACAAATAATCTAAGTGTAAGTTGTAAACATAAAGAATAAACAATTAATAATATACTCACATTAGCGACAAACACTTTATTATGCAAAGGTCCGTTAATTCCCAGATTTTCCAAAAACGAAGCAGAAAGCCCATACAAATTGTAATTTGATGAATTATTAAAATCATTTGACATCATGTTAAAATTGTTACGCCCAGATCTAAAAGAGTAAATTAGCGAATCAGCAAATCTACAAATATATTCCACGCAGCAAACGTAAGTGCGCATAGTTTTTCCAATATTCCGTCTTTCCTGTTTTTATGAAATCATATCCTGTTTATTTGTGAATAAAGTCACAAATCCAACAAAATATTAATTTATTTCAACGTATCGAAACCATCAGCAATCTGATGAAATTTTTAATAGAAAACAAAAACTTGCTGCCGAATAACGTTATAAAAACCATCGATTGTTAAGTGAAGAAATATCAGAAACACTTTTTGATATCTAATTTAGCCCGCTCTGAACAGTTTCTTGAGTGTAAAACTCAAATTTTTATAATACAATTTCCGTATTTATCTGATCAATTTTGGAACACGATGTAAAATTGCATTGATGATTTCTCAATTACTGGGTACATAATAATTCCACAATGAAGCGTTGCTGCACCTTTTGACGTTGGACAACGGAATGATGAACCTAGTGTCTAGAATACGAAGTTCACGTAAAAAAAAAGAATCCAAGAATCCGTAACAACAAAAAAATTCGAAATCTAATTTTTGACTTTTTATAAAGAATTTTACTTGACTTAACAGTCTTAACAAGTTTCAAAAACTCATACTTGAAATACTTTCCGAAAGCTTAACATATGTCTTAATAACGTTTTGTCTTCTCATAAAAAACTATAAAAAATCTTACTCCAATTTGGATTAAAGGTGATCCATAAGATAACTTTAAAAGCGATTTTCTCGATTAGCGCATATAACTAAGACTTTTTGCATTCTGTTTATTATAGCATTTACTATAAAAGTACCTACAATCATCACTTAAAAAAACTAAAAACTTTCATATGACCAAAGATATTCTTAATAATTTGTTACAGAAGCTGACAAATCGTTGACACCGTTTTGGCCTAGTTTATCCAAAAAAATAAATTCCAAGAAAATGATTTAGGTGGTCAAATGAAAAAGACCTCTTAATAATTGGAATAATAGATATTCTGGAGATTCTTCGCCACAAAAATAAGCAGTCAAAGCATTGACGTTAAAAGATTATTCGCAATTAAGTCCACCCAATTATTTCCACCATAATACCGAAACGAAAAGAAAACTCAAACGAAACCAAAATAATTTGGCACACTTGATACAATGGCTGTAGTTTTGTTGTCTAGTACAAATATCAACACAAAGTAATACATAAAATTCCCATTTTTACGAAGCTAAATGTATAATACAAAGACAATTTTTAATAAATTTTATCTAAAATTTGAAACATAAAAACACTTGGAACATCAGTGAGAAAGGAATGGTACGGGGTTGATAAAATCATAGAAAAATTTAGTTAAATGATCGGGTAGGTACAATGTCCTTTTTTAAAACAAGATGTATATTAAATAGAATAGGAAAGAAAGCTTGTATGGTGGTCATTATGAAAACCGCTTACAGTTGGATGTAGACAAAGCTAAAAATGTACAAAATACAAAATACAAATTGATACGGGAAATATTTTAAATGTTCCATTTTCAGTAATTGACATAAATTTTAGTGTATGAAATTTAAGTTCTGCATACCTTGACAAAAAATTCCAAATAACTTAAAAAAACGGCGACACGTTGAACTATTTAGCCCCTAACAGTGATATGGCAAACCATTCTTACTACTGAAAGTTTCAAAATATTCTATTATATATTTTTAACTAAGTATATTCAACTAATCAAATATCTAATAGTATTCATTTTAAATGTCCAATACAATAAAAACTTATAATAATAAATAAAACAAGAATAAAGTTATTGAACCAAACAGGGTACAAACGAATTTTCGAAACTCACATCTTCGAGATATAATAATCAAGCGCAACCCAAGTGGTTTAAGGTATTTAAATATTTTTGTTCATTAGACATTCCGTAAAAAAACCTTACAATAGAATTTTATAGTAAATATAAACGCTTATGTAAGAGAAACTGCATAAAATAAAAAAATAAGAAGACCCTCTCTTCATATACTAGTTACTATATACGTATTCTTTGTTCCTCTTGTAGCCGTTAAATAGAAAATGGCAATATTTGCAAATATAAAAATATCACGACTGCCGAAAATTGAAATACCAGCAATGAAAATAAAAATTTAGATCTCTTAATATACTTACAGCCTATCATCATCTCGTCTTGAAAAACCACGATCACGATCATCAGATATACTGCCACCAACAGCACGTCCACCTGATACAGCAACTCCATCCCTCATTATTCGACCATATTGATCTCTTTGCTCGCCATGATCCTCTTTTACAACTAGCTCTCGTCCATTCAATTCATACCGGTTCATTTTTTCTAGAGCCTTTTCAACATTGTCAGGATCCTTGAATTCAACAATGCCGCATCCACGCGCCTTTCCACTCTCATCATGAAATAGTTCAACATATTCAACAGAGCCGACAATACGCCGGAATAGATCTTTCAGATCTTGCCAACGGTAGTCATAGGGTATATTTGATATGTAGACGCGACAGTTTGGACGATCTCGGCTACGATCCCTATTTCCACCATTGCCACCACCAGCGCCATCGGCATCAGAAAAACGGGTTCCACGTGCACCACGTCCACGACGATCGCGATCCTTTTCGCGAGTTTCTGCATTTGTGCTTCCAGAATTGCTATCCTGACTTACATCTGTCTTCATTTTTAACTTTTAACACTATTACTTCTAAAATATATAATACAAAAACCCAATATTACATATTTCATGCCAAATACATATAAAAAAATTAAAATGGAGATTTTTCTGCGTGCCAACAAACTTAGACCCATTAATATAAAAACTTACAGATAGAACTCACCGGTATAATGAATTTATAAAGTTAAATTAAATCTTTTCCTTACTTTCGAGCGCAATCGATAAAATTACCCACAATAAAATGTTGGTATAGCAAAAATTAAGCGGCGACGCACAGCAAATAAAAAATGGCGTTATCGCAGGATTGCAAGCATTTTGACGACTATCAGTGCTGCCAAGTTAATTTAGTACCGCCTTTCATATGATCCAACATATGGTAAACTGTGGTTTTCACATCTGGCATTCGTGTGGCAAGCAATATGGCGGCTTGTATGTGTTCGAGAAAGCGAGCGTTCAAATTACGGAATTTGTTTGGCACACACAGGGTTATATTTGAGAACAGTAGAAATGTACTCTTAAAAAAGTATTTATTGCTTCGAAATAAAATTATTTTTGTGTGGGGAAAATAAAGCAAAAATGCTCTCCAAGTCTTCCACACCTGCTTACTTTTTTCGAAACAAAATTTTTGATGAATCCAAACAGAGTTATCACGTATACTGTATGCAATTTACATAGAGTACTACCAAATAGAAAACAAGAAGTACCAAACATTTCTCATATCGTACTTAAATCATTAGGGGTATTCACGATGTGGTGTATTTTTGATAACTTCTTGCAATATTTACAATTTACAATCCCCTCTATACAATGAAACTTGCCGCGTGAATTTTTCTTCAATTTTCTTTTAAAGTTTCATCTTCAAATTACATGATGAAACTGCTCTGCAGAGATTTTGCTTCAAAATACAACAAGCCAAAAAAATATGAAAGAACAACGTCAAAAAGTTTCATGAAATCGCAGCAAGAGAGACTTTTTTCATTCACTTTCGTTTCCTACTCTATAAGTGTCCAAATTAGTCCAAATTAGTTTTAAGATTCGTTAGTTCATTAACATTTTGTGCTGAACAATTATAAAGCTGTGGTTGGAAAGCTTAGGAAAAAAAAGTGATCATTGAATACTCATGAAATGAATGCTGTTTGTATTTTCTTATATAAATGGCATCGCCAAAAAGCAGGCCACAGAAATACTGAAACAAAAACATCTCGCCATGGGGATCCTGGCTTTTAACTCAGTATCAAGATGTTTTTTATTTCTTAAAGCTTTGCGCTATAGAGGCCGAACCATTTTTTGCACTATCGGTTACTTCCTAAACGTCTTTTCAGCCCGAACCATTTTTATGACTGTCGGCTACTTCCAAAAGTCTTCTCAAGGATTTGTAAGCCTTGACTGTTTTTCCAATTTACTCTAGCTCCTGTTATCGAGCTGAGAACCAAGAAATATCGCGAAGCCAAGCCCAGGCTGGAAAAAGCTCTTGATTGAAAAAATATATTTACGGTTGTTGTTTGATATATTCATATTTTGAATATTTATTTATTTATATTTTTGACAAATATCAATTGAATATTAGTTGTGTTTTTTACCAAGCAAGTTGTAAAAAAACGACCGCTTATCATATGTGTACTCGCTTAAATAATACAGGAAACTGTAAGTCGCTTAAAAGTTTGCCGACCAAACGAAAAAATGCTTCCAAGTTATGTTTCAATAATTGTGTATATTTCATATAAAAGGTGGCAACTGTTGATTATTGACAGTCAATAGTGATTTCGAAATATACATTTTTTTGTACCCAATTCTTTTTACGAAATACTCAAAATTTATTTTGAATGAATTTTTCAATATTCAATAAGATTCTATTTAATAAAAAGAATAACAAGATTGGTTAAATATTCGTACTGTTTAAAAAAATGATTGGTTGTTTAAACGTTAAGTACTGAAAACCTTTGTAGTATCGGGTATATTTTCGGAACCGAGTTTGAAATATTTTATATCTGAAAATTTATGCAGCACTAGTTTTCAAAGCTTGTTACAAATAAAATAACTTGTCAAAAAATTTAGTCAACTATATAAAAGCCCTCCATCAAGATGACGCAATTGTTTTTTGATAAGCCGGTCGCGAAGCCACCATCGCCAAGACTCTGAAAAGCCATTCAGCTTAGTGGGCCCGCTAGAATTAAAAGATTCAAACTCAAGGTAATCAAGCATATGGACATAAACAAGCTGAACAAGAAGCCTAACAGAAATTCTTTCCTCAAAGTAGTCAACTGCAGTCATCTGATGACAACTCGCTACACCGCTTATGATATCAGGTTTGATAAAATTTTAAAGAATTTCAAATTACCGACAAGAGGAAAAAATACTCTTTTCAGACAAGCGCCAAAGTCGAATCCCATGGGATACTGCAGTACATGGAGGACATAAACAATGATTCTTTGAGTGATTCTTTGAAAGGTGCGGTTCTCCTCATGAGAAGTTGTGTGCGCGCGAATGAAACTTGTTTTACTTTTACCGTTTCAAACGATGTATCTTGTGATTAAGGATAAAACCTTAAACTTCCAAAGTGAAAGAAGGACTAAAACATTTGAGAAAAAAAATATTAATTCTTTTTGCTTATGCTGCTTCATTCATATTTGTTTTTGTCTGCTCTTCTTACTTATATTTGAAAATTGATTATTATTTTTTCAGATTTGTTTTCGTTTTTTTACTTTTTTGACATTTAAGAAAATGAATCCATGCCGTTTTTTGCCTACTCGCTTTGTAAAAAACACAGCTATTGTTGCCAAGCAACTTTAGCACCGAAATCTGTTAGAGAGTGGCTGAACTAAAATTATATGTTCTCAACACTTCCAATTTAGATTTTAGAACTGATCCAAGTTTCGTTCTGGATCATTTGTTGTTTCTGTTTTCAATACAAAAAAAAATCCAGATCTAGATCTTGGGCTAAAAAAACGCATTTTTCGTTGAGAAAAGAAAACGCTATAAGAGAGCTTAATTTCAATATTAATGTTTATATTAAAAATAACATTTGCGAGCGCGAAAAAGAATGAATAACTTACAGTTTCCACAATGAAAGCCGAAAAAATTTTCATTCGCCCGAATAAAAACAGCTACATTAATGATTATATATAAAAAAAATTTTGTAAAATCACATAATCAATCATATAAATACAAACGGATTTTTGAGAAAATTTTTTAATTTAGTGATATAAGTACTTTGTGAAAGCGTTCATACAAAATTATATATAAAAACATAGATTGTGTGTTCATGACATCGAACATCGAAAATCGATAATCATCGAACATCCCTAATTTGATCTTATGCTATGTTCACATTACGGCATAAATTACTTAAGTTGTCATAAATTACTTTCCTAAATCAACTGCGTTCATACTAGCTGTTCGTAATTTATTTTAAAATTTCCATGACAACTCTAATATTTGTTTACCTTATTTTGTTTTGCTTGCATGTTTTTATTTTGAATTTATTAAGTTATTTTAAATTTCCATGGCAATTCGCATATTTGTTTATTTTATTTTGTTCGATTAATTTTATTTTGAATTTATTCTGATTGACACCTTGTGATGTGTCGATTATTAATCGAAAAAATTAGAGCCGACACAGATTGGATGTTAATTTGGATGGTAATTTATGATGAATTACTTAATTTCGAAGTAATTTCATATAGTTTTCCCACTTGTAAATTACATAATTTGTATATGATTTATGGTTAAATCAAGAATGAGCCATAAATAAAAATAGTGTGAACATGGTATTTCAGAGCCCACTTTCCAAATTGTTTTCTCAAAAATAACCAAAAATTCACAAAATTTCAAGTTAGAACTACGGCAAAAATATCGCAAGCTAAATACAAAACAGTCACAACTCAAAATTTATCGATATCGATTTTTTTGCAATAAATCAATTCAAAAAACAGATTTCATTATTTTCTTCATTAACTGGAAGAATGAAGTTTGTGTGTTTAAATTAAAATTTCCGTTTTTTTGTAGTTTCAATTAGAGAGTTCTGTTTTTCGCTTTTCCTGAAAAGTAATTTTTTCTTTAGTTGTGACAGTTTTGTATTTAGTGTGCGATGTGTTAATATATGATTCTTAGACAAAAACGTTTCATACGGTTTTGCAGGCACCAAAAGTAGCTTAAAATTATGCCTTATCGAAGTCATAAATGTTGTGAATAGGGGGTTTCGCACGGTCGTACATGTCAGCCGACATTGTACGACGACAAACTAACGGGAATATTTTGTCGAGCTTTCGGACAATCGGACATGTACGACGACTTCATTTTTTTGCTGACTCTCGAGAGTAACACATCGGTGTAATAATGACTAGGCAATTTTTAGCGGCGACTATAATTGATCAAATTTTGAAAGAAGAACATGAAGAAAATATATGAAAATGAACTCTGTTAAAAATTTCACATGCGAGCACTTGCCATTGTTTATTTTATTTTTTTTTTCTTACTTCCTGTTGTTGCCTAAGCTGATGTTCACTCGTTGAAAATTTTATACAAATGATAAATGCAGCGAGTCGGACCGACATGCGTTCGCACGAACGACATGTCGGATGGACCGGCAGAAAAATCAAAAATTTTTGATTATCATCCGACATGTCGGTCCGACTGTCTCATTTGCTTTCGAATGATCGTACATGTCATCGTACATGCCCAAGTCGGATGACATGTACGTCCGTGCGAAACCCCCTAATGCCATTATATGTTGCGAGTGACTGCTAAACGAACCCAATACAAATATCTTTAAATATTTCTCATAAATAGAACCGAAGGTGCACCCTATGCTAAAGTAAACAGCTGATCGAAGCATAATTTTTATTTTTATGAAATGTGTTTCACTTAAAAGATATTAAAAAAATGGCTTCGATATCAAAGTTGATTAATTTAACGAAATCATTAACAATAAAAACAGTTTTCACAAATATTCCTTCAAGAACTGTGACTACTTTTCCAGGGACACCCCTGTTGTGGTAACAAAGTGTTTCTCAAGATGCTGAAATACTTTATGTAACCTCTTTATTTCTAGTTCATCTGTACAATGCTTGAATACACCAGTACATGGCAGATCCATTAACTTAAACAAATCTTATCAAATTCATACGACTAGTGCTCACCATGGTTTGATGGAATTTTTTGATGATAAAAAGAATTGGTCGGAAAACGAAGTCAAAGTTGGTCGTGCTTGGAAAAGGGAAGAGCTTCGTATTAAATCGAATAAAGAACTACATCAACTGTGGTATATTTTGCTAAAAGAGCGTAATATGCTGCTTACCATGGAACACGAGTACAATGATAACATGGAATTCCTTCCAAGTCCGGAACGTATTGATAAGGTTTTTAAATAACTAAATTTATAAAAATGTGTTCTATGTAAATTCAATTTAAAAGGTAAAGATCTCTATGAATAATTTGGAGACTGTTGTACGTGAGCGCAACAGAGCTTATCATGAATTGGAGACAGGACTGGATGGCGAGCGTCCTACAAAATTAGTTGCAAATCAGCTTGGAATAAAATTCAACTATAAGTAAGTTAATCAACTCTCCATAAAGTCTTTAATTCAACTTCATTCTGTATTGTTAGATATTGCGAACATGTGCTCCCGCCATACATCAACATAAAGTACCTGAAGTCGCGACCAATTGGCTATGGTGGGTATGCGGTACGCAAATTTCTGCTGCATTATAGAGAAAAACTCTATAATGAAAAACGCAAAGCTAAAAAGTAAGTTAAAAAAAAATCAATTTAATATTTTAGTAATTACAAAAAAATATAATCTTTTTTAATTCTAGCCGATCACGAAACCAAGTGATAATGTTGCTTCGTCGTAATCCACAGTCAGACATCGAGTTGCTGCGTCGCAAATTCCCAGATGTTGATATTGATAAGTTAAGGAAAACTAGTAAAATTCGCGGGCATTTTGTACCGAAGATAGAAGGGTGATATTGCAGTTTTAAAGCATTTATTCTAGCAAATAAAGAAAGGAACTAGTTTCTGCAATAATTAATCTTCATCATATTCGTTTGTAAATGATATTTTCTTTCCTTCAAATGCCGCAATGGTTGGTTTTAGTTTCTGCTTGGCTGCCCACGAGGGATGTAACTTATCTTGGGTTGCATTATTGTTCGAAACATTTATGTTTTCTGCTTTCTTAAAAACTGTTTTCATTGTTGTGTCTTTATTGTAAGCACCATTTATGTCATCATCGTCGAAAGTAATTTTCTTTCCTTGAAAGCTTGTAATAACTGGTTTCAGTTTTTGCTTTGCCGTCCACGATGGATGCAGAGATTTATCGTTACCATTTTCATGTTTGCCATGAGCGCGGTTTCTGGTACTTTTGAATTCGTCTGGTTTTTCACCTCGTTCCAAAAGTCGCCTCGTTCTCCGGTTTCCTATCATGTATGTTTCCTCTTTCTTTGCTTTTTCTTCTTTTTTTGCAGCGCTTTCATTAGCAGTCTTGTCAGGAATAATTACAGTTGTCGTTACGTAATTTTCACCAGTTTCAGTTATAAAGAAAGGATCCACAACAAATGATACTATTGGTTCGGTTTCTTCTTTTGTAACAATCTTCGTTTCGTGTTCTATTTTTTTATAGCTTTCATCCGAATTTATTGTTAAATTCATAGATGATTTTACAAGCTTAGATTTAATGTCGTTATTCACTTTTTTTTGCTTGGTTTTGGTATTTTCAACAATAGCTCTTGGTAAAAGTTTGGATTTTAAGGTTCCGTTTTTAGGTTTAACATTTTCGGTTAAATCAATTTCAACTTCTCTTAGATCGTTGTCTGCAATTACGGTATTTACTTTTTTTGATTTGGTTTTAGTATTTCCATCAATAGCCCTTGGTAACATTTTGGATTTTAATTCTTTTTTAGTTTTAACATTTTCGGTTAAATCAATTTCCATTTCAGTTTCGCTTAGTTCGTTGTCTGCAATTAAGGTATTTACTTTTTTTGGTTTGGTTTTAGTATTTGCATCAATAGCCCTTGGTAACATTTTGGATTTTAATTCTTTTTTAGGTTTAAAATTTTCTATTGCATCAATTTCCATTTCACTTTCGCTTAGTTCATTGTCTGCTATTAAGGGTTTGGGCACATTTGGCACATTTATAGACACAGATGAATGTTCTATATCTGCTTCAATTGGTTCAATCTTCCAAGTGCCAGTTGCTGATAAACCAACATCTTCTTCCATGTACGGATTATTTTCTTTAATCCAATCAATTCTTTTACGTTCATTTGCTTTTTGTTCTTTGACATCTTTGCGTTTCTTTTTCTTTTCTTCAGTTCTATCGATTTTTGCACGTCTCTTGCTAGGCTCCAAAAGTTCTTCTTTCCACTTAAGATCCGTATCAGTCAAGTTAAGTTGTTCTTTAAACATTATTATCAAGTCTTGGATGACCTTGTTTTGAGCAAGTAATGCAATTGCTACTTCTTCTGGAGTAGAAAGTCCATTAGTTATAATGGTCGAAGGATTCTTTTCAAGCAAAAGAATTTTCTTAACAGCATCGAAGCATTTCAGTTTCTGGAGTCAAAGTACAAAATACTGTTAGTAATTCCAGCATAAGTTTAGAAAACAAATTCATTGGAACTCACCTTCAAGTACTCCAAATTTTCTGAAGTTTTTCTCAAACGCTCTTTGATTTTAGGGTTGTCCGGATGTTTTTCTAGCTGTGCCTTGAGCTTTCGTATTTTTTGCACCACTTTGTTGATTGTCTGTGTTCGCCCCTGTTGAATCTTTTTCTTATTGGTAATAATCTATTGAAAAAAATGTATTTAATAATAATAAAACACTAATTTTTTTTATTACAAACCAAATTATTTAATTGAAGTTTATTTAACATGTTTACAAGTGTTTATTGATACGTAAAATAAACACGCTAGTTTTTCAAATTGTTGTTGCTAAAATTTGACAACTGTCCAAATAAAGGTATGACACAATTTAGAATTAGAGATGATCATTTATGATTGAATTCGATATCAATACTTTTAATGCCTAGAGACCAGCTTTGTCAGATAAATATACCTCCAAAATTACCTTATTCTCGCATTCAATTCTCTCAAATTACCACACGCCAAAAATACCTCAAATTACCTCAAAATTGTGCAAATTACCACAAAATTACCGCAAGTCAATAAAATACCTCAAATTACCTCAAAATCGTGCAAATTACCACAAAATTACCGCAAGTCAATGAAATACCTCAAAGTTGCTTAAAATATCACTTTAAGCGGTGTTTATAGCAAAGTATGAAATTATGTAACGAAAGTAAACTTAAATTGCAACATATTAATTATCAACAGTTAATAAAACAATAATTTTTAATAATTCAATTCTGTATTGAGTTCAAAAATTATTTCTCAGAAAAATTTCTCCAGCCTTATAGCAGTCCTCGCACTGCTCATCATAATTTTTCTTTTAACACATTCATAATATTTAAATGCGCCTAAAATGTAAAAATACTTTAATCTTACAGAGTTTTTGAATAACTATGCGACAATGATCTTTTTCTTCCAGACATAATTATTTTATTTTTCACTTTGCTATTAAAAATTATTTACGTTCCTTTGTTGTTAAATATTGAAAACACTTTAAACACAAACAAACTACCAACAAGAAGAATGCATCAACAAGCGCATTCACTCAGTTAACCTTTTCTGTACACATTTCATACACGCGTACTTCTACCACAGTAGGTAGAAATCTCTTTTTGGTAATGTGAGGTATTTGTGGTAATTTCGGTATTTTAATTCTCTCGCGTGGGAAAAATCGCACATGTGGTAAAAATTTTCTCGCATGAGAATTTTTCTCACATAAAGCGATGATTTTTACTTTCTCCTGCAGCATCTCGCAAGAGCTCAAAAAATACCGAAAGCACTATTTATAGTGCAAAACTGGTAACGCTGCTAGAGACGCTTTCAAATTGCCCAATTTTTCAAGCAATTTATCAGATGATCACTTCAAAAGACACGGTTCCACACGGTCGCACATGCAGGTAGACTTCATTATTTGATAGCCTTCTTGTAGTAAGCAAAATTTATTTAAGCAAATTTATTTATTTACAGGGGAGATTACGATTTCCGGGGCGCCGCGAATCATGTTTTTTTGTTGTTCTCTATCAGAAAACATCTTCAAATCGCGGCGCCCGGAAATCGTAATCGTGCCTATTTACATTAGGGGTATTCGCAATGTGGTGTATTTTTGATTAATTCTTACAATATTTACAACGCATTGTGAACAAATCATCACTTAAGACTGGGTAGTTCATCATTTAGCAGAATGAGAAAATAAAATAATTGAAACGAAGCACTGAATTAAATTAACTTTTATCAAATAAACACACAACCCAGCCAGTACCTTTATTCACACTGAGTCCACATATTTGATCAACTGATTTACAAAGAATACAATAGTGTTTCGTCATTGTATTTTTGCTACAGGGTTGTATTTTGAAAACTGTACATTTTGTTTTTGTAATTTTACTTCATATATCACATTTATCAAAAATACACAATACAAGGGCAAAGTATCAGTCAGCAGCAATTTTGTTTTTTGACTGCTAATATGTCTATTTCTTTACTCCCTTGTAGTTACCTAGACCCCTTTTACATTGATCAAGACTTGAAAGCAAGTTTTTGTGACGTTTCTTTTGAACTTGACGAAATCTTTTACATTGTTCAAGACTTGAATTAAAGTTTATTTCTTCTTTGTTTGCTTTCTATGAAATAAAAACTGCAAATAGAAGCAAATAAAAAAATTGTTATTAAAGCTGCAGCTCAACAAACGCACGTTGATATGCGAAAAATAAAATAAAGAGTACTACCAACAACGCGAAAATAACTTAACGAACACGAAAAAATTTACTTTCTTGTTCAATTTCTCTTGTGCCGCTTCCGGTGTGCGGCGAATTGCCTATAAGCTCACAGACTTGATTTGAAGTCTTGATTAATGTAAAATGGGTTCAAGCGAGCTTCTAGAACGTGTATATCTATACTTTTTGTGGTTCAAAAGAGAGAAGAAGGATGAGTATAACATCGCTCTCTCGAGCTACAAACTTGCTCAAAGTGTGCTGGAAAAATTTCTTTCAGCATCATAAAAGGGCTTACACATCAGCGAACTGGTTCGTCAAACATCGCCAGGCGAACCAGGCTGGACAGAGCTAGCGTTCAAATTGAACGAGCCTGTTTATAGGGGGTTTCGCACGGACGTACATGTCATCCGACTTGGGCATGTACGATGACATGTACGATCATTCGAAAGCAAATGAGACAGTCGGACCGACATGTCGGATGATAATCAAAAATTTTTGATTTTTCTGCCGGTCCATCCGACATGTCGTTCGTGCGAACGCATGTCGGTCCGACTCGCTGCATTTATCATTTGTATAAAATTTTCAACGAGTGAACATCAGCTTAGGCAACAACAGGAAGTAAGAAAAAAAATAAAACAAACAATGGCAAGTGCTCCGCATGTGAAATTTTGAACAGAGTTCATTTCCATATATTTTCTTCATGTTCTTCTTCCAAAATTTGATCAATTATAGTTGCCGCTAAAAATTGCCTAGTCATTATTACACCGATGTGTTACTCTCGAGAGTCAGCAAAAAAATGAAGTCGTCGTACATGTCCGATTGTCCGAAAGCTCGACAAAATATTCCCGTTAGTTTGTCGTCGTACAATGTCGGCTGACATGTACTACCGTGCGAAACCCCCTTATAGAACATACGATTTTATTTTTTTTTTCGCCATTATTTTGTCATATATGAATTCATACATTCAAGTGTAAATGCAGGAAAAAGTTATTGAACAACTACATTTGTATATAAAAATAAATAAAACTACATATTTATGAAATAAATACACGTTATGCAGTAAATTTTACTACAGTATTTTTTTGAGTGTATATATTGGTTCATTTGCTTTTTATTGTTTTTTATTTGAGCTGGTCATTTTGTGACTACAAAATATCACTAGGTATGATGCTTACGATCAAATTGTAGAACACGTTCATGGAACAGCTCTGGTTCGAAGGAGAAAATCAAAATTTTTTTCCAACAAGCTAACAAGTTCGACAAACTAGCTTCTTAACTAGCGAACTGGCTTGAACATGGCTGCTGCTCAACGAACCAGATTGCTAATTTGTAAGCTGCTTAAGAACAAGCCGGAAGAACAAGAACCAAACATCAAATTGACATTTCTTATGTGAGTTATGGTTATGTTGTGCACTTGAAAATAAATGTACAAATAGTGGTAATTTTACAATTAATGATAATAAATAAGTTTGAATAAATTCATTTCCATTTTTAACTTTCACTTTATAGGCTTCAAAAATAAATAGACAAATCTAAATTGGCACTGTTTACGTTTGAAAGGTAATCAGCTGTTTTTGTGCTTGTAACTAGTTAGAAGTTGTTTCCGTACTTTGAACACTTTTCTCAAAAATCATTTTACTCTCTCAGCTTGAACTTCACTCGCCTCTTTTCTCAATATTATGTACGGCAACACACCAAGTTTGTATTGAAACGTGAGAAAAGCGTATTTTTTGCAGAGTGAAAATTTATTTAATACTCGAAGGACGGATAGGGGTAATTGATCCATTTTTATATCTGATTATGTTCTATCTATGAGTGAAGGAAGTATATATGAAGAATATTAAAATGAAACTTTAATGTTATTTATAAAATCAAATACTATTTTTTTCTTTAAAATTATAAATTTTATTTAAATGTCTTTCTAGTGATAAAATAATTCAATTCTTGTAATGAAACACAAATTTGCCTCTATGACATAACAAGCCCAGAGAACATGATGTGCTTTGATTTTGTATAATGTTTTTTTTAAAGCGGAGATTTATACAAGGAGGCCATAAAAATTGAGGGTGTGGAGTGAGAAACGAATGTGAATGAAAAAGTCTCTCCGGTTGTGATTTCATCAACATTATTTGACGTTATTTTTTCATATTTTCGTTGTTGGTTGAATTTTTGGTCGTAATTTGAAGGTGAAACTTATGTCTGCCAAAATGCATTGTCTCGCGACCCACACGTTTAGCGCGCAGGGCCACTGCCTTCATAAAATACAGCTGACTGAAAAAACTGATTAATTTATTTATTTAATACTTTACATTGTCATCATTTATGTGAAAGTTGGCACGATTACGATTTCCGGGGCGCTGCGATTTGAAGATGTTTTCTGGTAGAGAACAACAAAAAAACATGATTCGCTGAACAAAAAATCGATAACTCTATTAGTTATTGAGTTATCGATTTCTTAAAAAAATTTTTGTTAAAAGATCTGTTCAAAAAAACATCTATATCTTTGCCGTTACTCAATGGATCCTTAAGATTGATATGTCATTTTAAAGGTCATTAAATGACCTTGCAAATATATATCTTATATATATCATTGCTACAATATTTTTAATTTTATAATCGAATTTATTCCAAAGTTGAATTTTTTAATAAAAAGAACCGTTATTTTCTAAAAAATGTACGTTATTAAGTTACTAAAAATATATTTTTTTTGAAAAGCTAACAGTTCAACCTTTTGTTTGACATATAAAAATATACATTTTTTATTTAATTTCACACTATATTACATAAAATTAAAATTTTCCAAGTGTTTTCTTTGTTAAAAAATCTGTTCACAAAATTTTCTATATCTTTGCCAATATCCAATGGATCTTAAAGATTGACATGCTATTCGAAAGGTAATTAAATGCCTTTTCAACAATATATAATACAAATAAAATTTCAAAAATGTTTTTTAATTTATAAGCGAATATATATCAGATTTGAATTTTTTAATTAAAAAAACTGTTTTTTTCTGCAGTATTTTCGTTTTTAAGGTACTAAAAATATATACTTTTTGATAAGCTGAAAGTTTTACCTTTTTTTCGATAGATAAAAATATTTATATATTTTATTTCGACCAAAAAATACAAATTTTTTTAACTGACTCGAAAATCCCGTTAATTCATCTAAATATTGTATTGTAATGGCGATATTCGTAAATATGGAGTAAGAAAGAAAAACATCTAAGGTAAATATGAGTGAAATAAGCAATTTTCCGTACAAGGGCAAATCATTGTATCATAAAAAACACGACAAAAAGTAAAATAAATTATATATATTATAACCAAATGAAAGATAAATTTTTAAGCTTTAATAATTTACTCTTTATAATTCATAGTAATAACGGTAATTTTTGAGAAAATAACGGTTTTATGTAAGAAAATATTCTTTTATTGCATAAAAATACCTATAAAATACAAAGTACTCAACAGATTTCATTAATTTAAAACTTTTCTAAAAGCCTTATATATAACCTTTTAAAGTTTACCTTAATCATTAATATCGGTTATATATTAAGAATAATACAGCCGATTTTCTTCATAGACCTTATAGAAAAAAAAATTTTTAATAAATCGATAACTCGGAAACAAATCGATAACACAACATTTCCTTTGGCTATTCTTATTTTTATTAAGAGTACTCTTCGAATCCATCGTCAAATCGCGGCGCCCCGGAAATCGTAATCTCCCCTGAAAGTTAAAAGCATAAATTTTACAATTGTAAAAAACTAGTAAAATATAAGGCCAATGCTAGCACCCAAAGGAAAAGATTTCTCTTGGCACAGTACCATTTAATTCAATACATGCACTGAACGCGACTTGGGGTGTGTTTCTTGTTGACATTTCAAATATGTTGATAATTTTTCATACAGTGAACATAGCATAAAGCCAAAATGGCGAAATTTTACTGAAAAAGGAGAAAAACATCGGCGCCGACTAGTAAACGAAAAATTAAATATTGCTTTTGCAAATCTAATAGTGAAGAAAATAAGATACTTATATTTATTTTCTAAATTATGTTCATAAACAGGACATTACGGCTGATTAATTTCGTTTAAAATAAGGAAAAAGTGTTTTGATTATAACCAAGAGTGAGTTCGTTGACAAGATTAAAAAATTTATTTCATGCGTGTGTGTTTCACCACCATTCGATACAGAACTAATCAAGGACCTTAATTATTTCAATTAAAATAACTGCATGCTGTTTACAGATATTTAAAATAATCTTAATTCAATGTAAATGATACTTTATCAAATAAGTATTTTTGAATAGGCATTCATCTTCAATTGTTGTGTACAAATGAGTCACAGTTTTCTTTAAATTCATTTAAATTCTCAACAGAGATTGCAAATATTTTTAATCAATCAATACATAGAAATATATACATATATATAAATTTACATAGATTTGATCTTTGCAGAAAATCAAAATTAATAAAATCAAGGGAAGGAAAGAAAACAAAACTAAGAAAATTCTTTAGCGAGAAAATTAATATTTGCTACTGAATCAGCCGCAGCTACATAAATACTTAGTTCACCCTTATTGCTTCAGGCCAAAATTCCTTGAAATGACTGAATATAAATTGGTTGTAGTTGGTGCCGGTGGCGTTGGAAAATCAGCGCTTACAATTCAATTAATACAAAACCATTTTGTAGACGAATACGATCCAACTATAGAAGACTCTTATCGAAAACAGGTTGTCATTGGTACGTGTTTGCAAACGTAAGGAGGGTGTCATTATCAACGAAATTTATCGATTCGTGTTTTCCAGATGGTGAAACTTGTCTTTTGGATATATTGGATACTGCCGGTCAAGAGGAGTATTCAGCAATGCGTGATCAATACATGCGAACAGGTGAAGGATTTTTATTAGTATTTGCCGTGAATAGTGCGAAATCGTTTGAGGATATTGGTATGTGTTGCTTTTTTTTTCTACATCTGCCATGCATGATTATCTTCAACTTGTTAAAACTTATTAGGCACTTATCGCGAACAAATAAAACGCGTAAAGGATGCTGAGGAAGTTCCTATGGTGCTTGTGGGAAATAAATGTGATCTGCAAGCTTGGGCAGTTAATATGAATCAAGCAAGAGAGGTAAGGATATAAAGTAAAAATTTAATTTAGTTTTTAACAATCATTAAAGTGAATATCGAATACAGAAATAAATTCGGTTAAAATTTTAAAGTTCGTTGATCAATCTATAATACACTATATCCAATACAACTCTGTAAGAATTGATACACCAACGTGTACTACGTAAAGGGTACGCAGATTGTACCAAATTTTGACACATTTAAGGAAAGGTCAAATTCAGTTAGAAAATAAATTGAATAAATAAACATTAAATAAAAAATCAATGTTTATATTTTTAAATCGCTCATTTTCTACAATATCGTTATTATCATAAAACATAAAAATTGAGTTTATTACACAGAATCACTACTGGTACAGTGATCTATACTTTGTGTTATCTTGATTACGATATCTTTGTGAACAAATGCTTTTCCTGACAATTCTACCTTTTTGAGTATTATCGTTTTTGGAGAAAACGAGCGAACTAAACTATGTTTTGAAAATGTATCACATTTCGAATAACAGTTTATGAACAAAACGCAAAATCATAAATAAATGTATGAATCATAAATACAAGTTAATCTTTTAAAATTTAAATAAATGACTAAATAAAGCATATAAAAATTAAACATAGCAATTTTAAATATATGCTTGTCATGATGATGAGTCATTAATCTATTTTTTTTTTTTCTACAACAGGTTGCCAAACAATATGGCATTCCATTTGTTGAGACATCCGCCAAAACTAGAATGGGTGTTGATGATGCATTTTACACGCTTGTCCGTGAGATTCGTAAGGATAAAGAACATAGAGGGAAAAAGAATCGAAAGCATAACAAACTGCCTCACCACAAATTCAAATGCGAACTGCTGTAAGCTACTATACACATGAGTGGACTCTTTTATTTCGTATAGTTAATGCAAAACTGAGTAAAAAATAAGTACTAAACGCAACAGAAAACTTCGTACACAAATCGAAAAAGCAAACAAATATGTATGTTTAAAAAAAAATACAAGTATTTCTTAAGATTTTATTTTGTGCGCATAATATAAATCCTATTTAAAATCTATAATATAAATATTATTCATATTTAATTATTAAGTAATTTGGTTCTAACTAAAAAAAAAAACAATACATTTTTAAAATGTTTTTATATTAATTTGTAAAATATATTTTAATAACTTTTTACTTGCTTAATTGAATAGACTAATAAGGCAATTGCTATTTTATCATTTATCTTTTTTAATCGAGCAATAAAGGCCATTGAGTTGTAAACATTACATTCAAAATTTTCAAAATATTATAATGTTGTCATCAAACTGAAGGAATGGAACTATAATTAAATCGGTCTTATAGATCGAAGAGTCTATAAGAGAGACTTCTTACATACTTAATTGTTAAAAAGTTAATATTTTCACACTTGGATGTTATCAATACTATGTGTAATATATTATGCATGCAATCACAATTCGATTTATTTTATTCCAAAAAAATAAACTATCTTTTTGACAATAATTTAAATCACAATTTTTGTCAAAAAATAGTTTATTAGGAAAATTACTTCAAAATGTAACACGTTTTCGTACTTCTCACAAACAAGACTCACAGAAAAGATAGCAAAGAGATGACCCTTTTCTTGTTTTTAAAAAAATTTATGATATTTATATTAAAGGACTTACTAGTTGTCCTCAAATGATATTTTCTGTTGAATCTGCAGATCTTAGCATGTAATTTTTAAAAACTATATTAATCTTATTGAGTTATTCCACATTGTCTACAAAACGTCACATAATCATTACTTATTTTCTGGCATATCCTTGGCGGTAGGCGATTGCAATTTCTTGGAGATAGAGCAGCAGACGATTAGAATATTATAGTCCTCGGCGATTTTTAGCAATTCTATTTTGCCCTGGCTAAAGGTCAGAAGTAGAAGAAGTTCAAGTAGTACTTCTGAATTTAATTTTAAATTAATGAAGTTTTTATTTTTACTAAATTGTTGTACTTCTTCTATAACGACGATGTCCAGAACGCAATTAAAATCGTTATTGTTTTAAATCAAAAATAAAACTTATTCCTTTTGCATGCGTCATTAAATTACATTCCAAACTTGTATGAATGGTGCTAAACTTATTTTCGCATATTTTCATGCAATATCCGAGGCAAATAATTAACTTTTAAAATAGATAGAAAAGGTAAAATTTTTGCTTTAAGTGTCACAAATTGTATGTGAGTGATACGAAAGATTTAAAGTGTTGTTTAACTTTCTAAAAGTAAATGTTTTCTCTCAGAATATTTCGATGGTTAAGCGCACTAAAGTGATAAGTGACCTTTTGACGAAAATAGGTTTACTGCATTTTTCAATCTATCAATATAATATCTACCTTGTGTAAATTGATTGAAAATGTATAGCCAGTGAATGCGTGTCAGTACACAGTTAAAATTAATGCTTTGTATTGAAATGTATTAGAATTTAAAAACAAAATCGACGTTCCTGAACATTTGATATTTTTCACTTATCACTTTAGTGAGCTTAACCATCGATATGATGTTATCGAATATTAAAATTTGTCCCACTAACAAATAAAACTGTTAGGGTCAACATACAAGACCCAAGTTGTGATTAAAACTTCAAAAATTTTAATGTTTTTATTAAATATAAATTTGTTTAACAACAACCACAAAATTAATAGTCATTTTAATTAAATATTTGTAATTGTTATTTATCCAAATCTGGTTATTTGTCATACAAGTTTCAAAAATTAAGTAATGGAATTATTTAAGATTCCATTAGATAGAGAATTATGTTACCCAATGGAATGATATAAGCAACAATAAGGCATATATTATCCATCCATTGTGAATATCATTAAAAAAACTATGGTTTTGCAGTGGTGGCCCAAATAACTCAAATTTAAAAGATAATCAAAATCATTTTATATTTAAAATGAAATTTGATAAAAAAAGTTACTAAAATATTGATGTTTTTACGCCTTAATAAAAACTCTTTCTAGGTTAATTGGAAAATTAAAAATTTTATCCTGTGTAATAAAGCATAAAAATTGTATTTTTTATTTATATTTTCACATTGCAGTAAGCAAAAAGTGCAGAGAGAACTATGAAACTATTATATATGCTAGTAACTAACTAACTATAGTATTGTTTAACCGTACAAATTGCAATAAATTTGTCTGTTTGCTACCAGTTAAAGTCACTAACTAGCGACATACGAGATGTGAAAATATTGCAAAAACATTTCAAAAGCCTTTACTAAATTTTCTTCGTAGAAAAAATATTCTTTATTATAAGTTTTGTGCTAATGAAGCTTATTCAGTGTCATCTCATTTTAACATCATCAATGCATATTTATTTTTTTTGCTTAATTAACGTGGTCAAATAAGTTTTTGTTACAAAACAAATTTGGTGCAACTTGAATGCCATATATTTTAAATAAATATCTATCATTCTATCTATCATTTCATATAAAAACGCAATAATTTGTGAAAGTATATAAAAATATTGGATATACATAGGTACACAACATTTTAACATCCAACTGTACACAAATAAATTTATCTAATTTTGATCATTTTAGTTTTATATGTTTAATAAAGTTCTTTAAGCAAAAAACAAAAACAAAAAAAAAATAGTTTACTCTGCCAATTATAAACTGGAGATTTTACCAAATTAAGTTTTTATAATTTTATACAATTTTTGCATATAAACTATTATTATACATAAACATGTTTAAACGATATATATTTACATAATTTGTGCGTAGATTTCATGATTTTGTTTACATAATAAAAACTTAAACAATAAAGAATTTTCAATTAAAATTGAAAAGTAGTGTTTGGTTTATTATTTTCAGCAACAACTGTTGCATGTAGAGGTAAACAAACGGTTTATTGATTTTGAATATTTACTATATTTAAGCAAATAGCCTACCAATCCAATAACCTGTGTTACTCACAGTTGTTGGTTCAATAGAGGTATTCATGATTCAGTGAACTTGCCAGACATGTTGAGTACTTCTGCACTTTACAACAATAAAATACATTTACGTTTAAAATCTGCACATTTGCCTTTACAGGACTTAAGCAGTTTTGCATATTGAAAAATTTGACAGCTTTGAAAAAGTGATACGGCATGTTAAAGTTTATATAGTAATTACTTGATAAATAATAATCTCAACCAAATCATAATCATAATTAATAAATCATAATAACTCAGCAAGGTATTCCAAACGATACTTCATGTAAGATGGACCTGTTATACTGTCCTACATGTATTGTTCGTATGCTAATGCAGGCTTCAAATATGCGATCTCTTGTACCACACGGCGGCCATTTCCACACAGGTTCGATAGTTAAGAAGCTAGTTCGCCAGTTTGGCACACCAGTTGGCTTGTTGACAAAAATTTTTTATTTTCTCTGTCCAATAAAGCAAAAAAACCATTCTCTATAACCTTTACGTTACCAGTGTGGTATTGAACTATTAATCTAGTACTAGTACGTAGAGTAAATTTAAATGATTTAAGTACGATGTGCACCCGTGCAAAACAGTGTTGCTGGGTTGTGAAATTTAAAAAAGTACTAAAAAGTACTGTTTTTGTGAAAAAGTACTCCTTTCTTAGAGGGGATTTATACAATGAAACTAGTCGCATGAGATTTTCTGAAGTTCTCTTTTCAAGTTTCATCTTCAAATTACATGATGAAACTGAGTTGCAGAGACTTTGCTCTGAAAATACAGTCAACAACGAAAATATGAAAGTATAACGTCAAAAAGTTTCATGAAATCACAGCCCAAGAGACTTTTTCCCCTCATTTTCGTTTCATACTGCGCACCATCACTTTTGACAGTCTCATGCGACTAGTTTCACTGTATAAATCCCCTCTTACCATAACATTACTATGAATGAGTTATATGAAACCCTTTTCTCTGACAGGTTATTTGATAAATTTAACAATAAATAAAACACAACAAAACTTTCCGGTGGGCATAGTTCATAAAAACAATTCTTGCCGCATATTGTTTTGCTAACTCTATTAATTTAATAGTCAATATATCTAAATCAGATTTACTAGAATCCATGTCTTTTTTATTAATTTCCGAAACTTTTAATAATGATTTTATAACCAGCACCGATTACAGACGACACTTTATATTCGAAGTGTTAAGCAAATTGTTAATTAACATAGTACGAAATAAAGAGGAGGAAAAAAAGTAGTGCATTTAAATGAAATGTCAAAATTTGCTCGCCGTGCATTTTTCTGTCGTGTGACCTACCAACGTGCAAATTGAGAAAAGAGAATAAAAGTGTTCATTGCACGCCGAGCAAACGAGCACCGTGTGACCTCAGCCTTTTAGAATCAGATTGTTGGTTGATTGCTGGTTGCTCACACGACACGCCAATCAAACTCTGCAAAAAAAACAAAAATTTTGTTTCGCCACCCACCAGCACTGTTCAGATTGTTTGATTGCTGTCCTGTACAGCAATCACAAAATTAACAAATTTTGAATGCTGTAATCTAAGCTCATCCGCTCTCGCTCTCAATTTTTTTGACAATTTCACATTGAAAGTAACAACAAAATGAGTAGATTGTTTGAATGGCCATCACTGTGCGAGCATGACAGAACAATGAGGTAGGCTCATATTTTCACGGCTGCTCAAATGTTTAATTTTGCACTAACGTCAAACAATAAAGCCAGCAACAAATGAGTGCTATAAACAAATTTTTAATTCTTTTCCAAAATACATTATTTGAAATCCTTGCCATGTTTAGTTATTAATTATTTTTTAGTTTTTGCGGTGAAAGTATAAAAGTAGCCCTAATAAATAAATTTTAACGATCGTGAATACCCTAGTATTAAAGTTTATTAGCACTATATTTATGACAGTTCGCCACTCTATTCTATAATTTTCTACGTTTTTTCAGTTTTTGTAAACAATTGTAAACAATTTACATATTTTACTGAGATATGTCAAAATATTACAGCTAATTTCTTAAATAGGTGTTAAATATTGCTACAAACAATCACTTTAAATATAACGACAATGTTGCATGTCGTATTGATTCAGTTGGGTTTTGATCTCTGACACTATTTTGGTTAAACCTTATGAATCGCTGTTTTGCCTTAAAAAATACGTATACTTCCCAATTTTTAAGTGACTTCAGTACAGAAATTTTTCAGAAACTCTTTGCATTAAACAAGATTTTTTTCATTAAAATAGCGGTATTCACTCTGAAGTTTATGGTCTTGTATTCTGTATTTTTGATAAGTTTGATATTTGTAGTAAATTTGACAACTGCATACAAACAAAACATATACATTTTCCAAATAAATACTAAATTTACAATGGTGAACCCCTATTGTATATTTTGCATAGTATTTGTGTATTTGACAAACAGCTGACTTAACGGTCTATGGCAGCACTGCATTGTAGGAGTGCTCACAATCTGTAGCAAATTTGTTTAATTTACTTTAAATACTCCAAAAACACCAGATTGTGAAAATTGCTATTGTATTTTGAAATATTGTATCACTGTTTCTTACAGTTTTGACATTAAGGACAGGTAGTAATAACGGCCTTATTTACAATAGTTCTATTTCCATATGCACTTCAAGTAAAGTTCGCGCAAAGTTCAAGCTGTGAGAGTAATTTGATTATCTGATAATCTGAAATTTTATCAAAAAGTACGGAAACGACTTCAAGCAAGTTTCAAGGACAACAGCTGATCGCGCAATTTTACAATAGAAAAAATTGATTATTTGCTTGAAATTTACGAGTTATTTTAATACTAGTTTAAAACTAGAGTTATTAAATATTTCATCATATTTAAAACATTAGCACTTATATTTTAGGATAATAAGCGTATTTATTTAAAAAAAAAAAACAATTAAAAATTTCGAGATGTCAATTTGATGAAGCTGTTTTATCAACTATTCATGTGTGATCGAACCGTGCTTGAAGAAATTATTCAGGTAAACTTCAAGCTAGTTTCAAGCTCTGGAAATCGACATTTCGCTTGTTCTTTTTCTCTCTCGAGCTCGAAAAATGTGTAAAGAAAAGGTTTCGAGTAACTTCAAGTTACTTGAAGTGCGTACGGAAACAGACCTAATATTTAAAACTTTTTTATTCCAGGAAATGGCAAAAGAACAGCCGTTGTATCGTGTAAAACTCCCTTTAGACCCGTATGGCATAAAGATTATCAAACTGACGATAAATTCATATTTTTACACTTTTAATATGTAAATTGTTTTTAATTCATGTGTGCATTTTTAATTTGAGTTTCACAATGCTTTAGTTAACTGATGGCAATTTTGTTAAAAATATAGCATGATATTTGCTATAATGATAAAGCATATGTTTTTGATATTTACTTTAAATAGTTTTCTTTTGCACAAGGATAAAACAATGTATGCAAGACGAAGTTCAAAAGCAAAATGTTTTAATATTTCACAAAAAGAAATCGATTTTCAACACCGTAATCCTTATTGGAATCCATCAATATTTGTTTCTCTATTACATAAATCAGCTGTTAATTAACTTATGGTTTAAACCACTACCACTGGTGGCTTAACCTCTAGTTAACTTTGACTGTGAAACTCAAATTGAATAGTTAGCCTCTGGTCAGAGCTTAACTGACCAGATGCACACTTTTCTTCATGTGATTTGCATTTAATTGATTGGCACAGAACTTAACTTTACGTTTCATTCCTCAACATTTCAACCCATGGACTCGAGTACGTGTTCGTTTTAAGTTAGCGAGTAGATTGTTCAACTCGTCACATCACTAGAGCAAGCGACGAAACAACAACGATAGCAAGAATTCCAAAATTTCGGAGTGAAGTCTTCGGAAAACAATCACAATTGCAATTACAATCGTATAAGTGGATAATATAGATACGTGAGTATATCTGAATTTAAACATAATAATAAATAAAATAATAAATAAATAAAAATACTGTGCTTTAACATTACTTGGCAAGTTTTTAAATGGATGTATACACCTTGAATGAATGAAAAACAAAGTACTAATTAGTATTATTAATGAATGAAAAAAACATGTTCAAAGAATTAAGATAAAGTCGAAATTAAAACGAACTACGAGAAAAATAGGAGACAAACAAAAATGACAGCTACTGCTGTGACTTTTTCTACTTCTCTTTTATTCCATTATCATTTATTCTTATTGCGTTGACATTCTACTCGCATTACCGTCGCATTGGATAAGAAAAACGAATAAACGCGTAATCTTTTATTATTCACATTCCCTGCGTTTTCCTGTTTGTATTTTATCACATTTACTTGCAATAAGTTCATTCGGGTTTTCCAATTAAGATAATCTTGTGAAAAATGTTCAAAAGTTGCTAAAAAAAATATTTGCTTATTATATAAAGCTGGCTTGGATATGCTTGGAAAACCTAGATATTAAAACGTAAGAAAAAAACTAAAGTTATAAAGAGGTCAAAGCACAGAACGCTCCATTGAATGTGTGACTTAAAAAATAGTTTTTGTGTCCAGTATTAAAAACTATGCGGAAATCAGTGTGGAAAACGCCCGATCATATATTTTAGAACTTGACTGTTATATAGCTTGTTTAAACGAATGCATATTAAATACATATTTTCATTTAATTGATTTGTGCACTTTTTTTCAACATGAAAAAAAGAAGGGTTGGTTCAATATGATGAGCCATTTTAATTGATTAATTGGACACAAATTGAAATGTGCTGTGCTGTCGAGCTCTTGTGTCTCGTAGAACTTTAAAATGTTCGTCGAGGTTACAGTCGGTTGACCCCACAAATGATAAAAGTTTATACATACATGATATATTCAAACGGGCTCGAAATATCTCGAAGAAGAGATAAAAACAAATAGCTACTATTAAGATTGTCATGTGTTTTGTTGTAACAAGATAAACTTGTTAATTGCATGCATTTTTATTCCACTTGCATGTAACCATGTAACGTAAGTGTAAATGTATTTTATGCGCAAAATTCAAACCGCCTTATAAGAAGGCGTTTAAAACTTTATACAAAAGCTTTAACGATAGCTGGATTTTAAAGGGAGTATTTTCTATATTGTGTAAATATTCAACTAAAAATTCATTACTAAATATAAGTACCTTTAGTTTATTTACAGGAATCTTTTCAGGCTTTTAAGTTGTAGACTCTTATTGTTAAACAGTATCATTTTGATTAGTTTCCGAGTCGGAGTCTATTTTTCAAAGTTAAGCCTCTAAGGATAGTCCTTAAAAACAAAGCTGGAAAGTTTTCAGAGGAGTTTGTGTTTTTGCTGAATCTATTAGTTATCCAGTAAATAGCATATTTTTGTATATAAATTCTGTGCAATTATTGCTTAAAAATTGTAGGTAATCGTTGTTGTTATGTATTAAAATTGTCGGCAATTTTAAATCAATTAGAAGTAGGCCCGACGCAGATGTACAGAAAGAAATATTTAAAAAAGCAACAACTTTTTCTTATAATATATCGTTTTTTTCTTAAATGTTATAAGACTACTTCATTTATTCAGCTGATATAGCTGAATGTAGAATAACATATAAAAAAACTTCCTATGTTTATGGTTTAATTTCTTTTGTGACTACTCCTAAATATTCTTAATTTTAGATAATCGAATTTAGTGAGGTGTTTGTTTAAAATAACCAATTCAAAAATTATATACGTGAAATATTGGGAATTTTATTTAGTTTTTTAATTCCAGTAGTAGAATTCCCAAATGGCTAAACAACGATTTTCGAAGACGTCATGGCATGCTCAATTACCGATAACGTCAACGATTATCGATCGTTATCTTTTTGTGAATTCCGCTACAGGTTGTAATTGCAGTGTACTCGCATCATCTTAGAGTGCACTTGCAACAAAAAATACAATTTTATTCATACATACATTAACTAACTGTTAAAATTACTACAACAAATAATTAATTTGAAAATACAACTATTTAAATGCGTTAAATGAATTTATTTAAATGTTGGACACTAGAAAAAACAATTGCTAACAATTAGATACGACCCTAGAGAATATAACGCCCCCTTAATACACTGAGTTATCTATTATATATGTATTTATGTATTAAGCAATATTTTAATAAGAACGGGTAAGTGCAGGTAATGTGGTGGTAGTGAGTAGAGTTTTACGCTAGCAATTTTATTTAAAAATTCAATAAATTTTTGGTTAACTTGTACAAACCACTTTCATCTTTGCCAACTATTTTCAATACAAGCAGCCACTCCCAGCTGCCATCCACATTACCTCTTCCCATTAAGACAGTTTTTATTTTAATTGTGAATACAAATAAGCATTAAAACTTCAAAATATAAGACTTCATAAAAAAACAATACTCCGGATAAAGTATAAGCTGCACAAAGCACCACGTATACCAAATACTCACTCACCGCCAACCTGTTACAGGCATTTAACCGTGCTCCATCCAAATACCCATCATACTTTTTGAAAATAATTTGGACTCTTCTCTGCATTCAAATCTATATTTCAGAAGAAAATGGCAGACAGTGCACAGGATGAATTTTCAAATGATCAGCCCAGCAGCATAAATAATACAGAAAAATCCGCACCAATATCAGAAATGACGGATAATACGACAAACTTCAATATGAACTCTTTACCAGAAGCGCAATCATCATCTGATCAAATGAATAGTAATAAAAATAATTTAGAAGAATTGAAAAGATTTCGTCTTATTAGAAAACATAACGAAGACTCTTCTTCAATGAGTATTAAAAAAGACAGTGAAATGCCATCCAGTACAGCCAAGCAAATCAAGCTGGATGAAACTGAAACAGTAGTTATTAAAGATCTGATAGTTGAAACGAAAGAATTACTCAATAAATTAAAAAATGAGTGTAAAACGGACGAGCCAAATAACCCAGAGAAGCTGCAAGTTTTTGAACAAAACAATGAACTTGATTCAATAGCAGACTTGTTACCAACTGATGTACTGATAGAGAATCAGAAACATTTTGCTATAAACATACTAAACAAATTAGCTTATAGCGACAAAGGATTAAATAAAATAGAAGAAACAATTAAAGCTGATTCAAATGAGCTAACTTTTAAAGGTCGTATTGAAAAAGGTGCTGTTGACTTAACAATACTAAAAGAGAAAGTTAATGAAACTCATTGCGAATCCTTGTCTAGGCAAACTTATGAGCCCGTTGCTGTTGTTGCTGATGATGAGAATAGCAACATTTCCACCGATTACGAAACTAATTTGCCACCAGAGCAGTTGAATGCACAAGAAGAGCAACACGACTTGGAGTTGAGAGCTTCGAAAGCCACGTTCTTGCAGCATTTGCCTTGCTTCAAGTTAACTGGCAAGATTCCAAAATGTCGTGAATGTCGTCGTAGAAATGTAGAACGGCAATCAGCTAACAACGACGACGTTTACTGCCGTTTTTATGAGTTTCGACGCTTGCAATATAATGAAAGCGGCGATTTAGTTGTTTCAGGATTCCCCAATCCTTATACTGAGCCCACACAAGAAGACTTAAACATTTGGCAACCAGACAAACACACTGAACCAACAGCCGGTTTTATGGACATTCAAGTGTGCCGTTACATACTGCTTCATGCGGGCGACCAATTTTGTTATTTATGGCGCCAAGAGGCCGAGGCACTTAAAATTCATCAAAATATTCACAATGGCACCATTGCCTGGAAGAAAGTGGTCAAGGGTATACGTGAAATATGTGATGTTTGTGACACTACACTCTTTAACTTTCACTGGACTTGTGATAAATGCGGTTTTGGCGTTTGTCTTGATTGTTTCAAGGATCGTAAGGAGCAACGTAATGCTTGTCGTAAAACACGTGCTCACACACAACGCGGGCGCGACGAGTTCTATTGGTTGATGTGCAATTCCAGCCAAAAACATAATTTAAATGAATTAATGTTAACACAAATAATTGCTGGCGATGCCTTGAACGTGCTAGGTAGGTTGTTACATCACGTTCGTACTTTATGGCAAATTCCACAAGTGTGTGGTTGTCTTCTCAGCCAGCAGCAATTGCCAACTGATACTGAAATAAATGTTTTAATACAGGATATGATAAAAGAATCGCAGCTGAAACAACAAACAAGCGCTTCCTCACTTGCTACCGAAGAAACAAATCGTAAACAAGCTAAGATGGAACAGTTGCATGCCAAACGTTTAGAGTTTGCGCGTGCTAACGGTATTGACTATGTGCCGGGACGAGTATGGACTAAAGAGACTCTGGGCAAAGATCCCATAACAACTGCGTTTGACAATTATAAGCATATCAATTTTCTACGCAAGGGTTTGGCTGGATTGCGCAGGTTTCTACCACCACGTGCAATGAATACAAGACATTCAAGTTTGTTGGCTCCGGGTGTGCCACACGAGTGGTTGTGCGATGGCAAACTTTTGCGTTTGACCAATGCAATGCATCCTGATAATCGCATTCTTTTCCAAGAGGTCTGGAAATGTGGTCAACCCGTAATGATATCAGAAGTGGCACATTCGCTTAATTTAGACCTATGGCGGCCTGAGGCGTTCTGTCGGGACTTTGGTGACAAACCAAATGACTTAATCAACTGTCTTAATGGTAATCTTGTGCCAAATCAGCCAATGCGTCACTTTTGGGAAGGTTTTCAATGCATCAAGAGACGTTTGCTCGACGTCAATGGTAAACCCATGTTATTGAAGCTCAAGGATTGGCCACCGGGTGATGATTTTGCAGAAATTCTTCCAACACGCTATTCAGATTTAATGAAAGGTTTGCCGATGCCTGAGTACACTTTGCGTTCTGGCAATTTAAACATTGCCAGTTGTTTGCCAAAAATGTTCGTGCCACCTGACTTGGGTCCAAAGATGTATAATGCATATGGATCTGCGCTGCATCCTGATAAGGGCACAACTAATTTACATTTGGACATTTCAGATGCTGTTAATATAATGGTCTTTGTGGGCATACCTGAAGATATGGACTGCAAGGTTCAGACAACAGCAACGCAATGCGCTATTGAACAGGGAGGCTGCGATTATATAACTCGTGCACGTTCGCAAGATAAAAACGTGTTGCCTGGTGCTATTTGGCATATATTTCCGGCACGTGATGCTGACAAAATTCGAGATCTACTTAATCGCGTAACTCTAGAGAAGGGCTTTCGCCTAGAACCCGATCACGATCCTATTCACGATCAAAACTGGTATTTAGATGATAAATTACGTGCGCGATTATTTAAGGAATACGGTGTTGAGGGTTATCCAATTGTGCAATGCCTGGGAGATGCTGTTTTCATACCTGCAGGAGCACCTCATCAAGTTCAAAATTTGCACAATTGTATCAAAGTAGCAGAAGACTTTGTTTCACCGGAAAATATCACACATTGCTATCACTTGACTCATGAATTTCGACGACTATCTCATTCGCACACTAATCACGAGGATAAACTTCAAATTAAAAATATTATCTATCATGCTATTAAGGATTGTTGCAACATACTCATGCGAGCAGTACACCAGCGTATTGATGAAGAATTAGCAAAGCAGTCCAATCAAGCCGTTAAGGACAATGTAACGCTTGAATCGAACAATTAAAATATAAACTAATCACTATGCAAACAGTATTTCATGTTTCATATTCTTTTCTCATGCAAGAAGATTCTTTTATCATATAATTTCGTTGCTGTTTTTCCAGTTTAAATGTCTCTTAGTATATAAAATACTTTGTTTAATTTATCTATAATCAAATTTATAACGCTATTAAATATTGAAAATTTATGTTTAAATCTTTACCTCATGAATTTCTTCGCTGAGAATTCAATTAAAAACTTACGACGGTGCAAGTTTCAGTTTCCAGCAGATGCCGAGAGAAATCTTTTTAATTGCGGAACATCATATTAATTTATTGACATTGTCATTTATAAATATTTGCCTTCTTATGTAACATCTGGCAGCTGCGATTCAAGTTTTAAGCAAATTCATATTTTTGGTGTTTCATTTATTTTGTCCTATTTTATGTTAGAGATCTCTTAATGTATCAAAACTATCAATATTTTAAAACCAATCAAATGTTAAAATTTAAAATGTAGACTTAAACACATTATTATGTATTGTTCGATTAATAATTTAGACAAATAATTTGATGATTTTATTTCCAATAAATTAAAAATATAAGATCAAATAATAAATTTTTAACTAATTCGTTACGAAGTAAGTTTTTCGTTAATTTTGTTCAACGCAACCGCCACGGCAAAAAAAAACTGCAAAGTTTCTTCACCTACAACATCTATTTGGGAACAGTGCAATAGCGGTCAGAATTTTTTTTTATTTTATGAACAATTTGTATTCAGCACTACCTTCGAAGGAGCTTTGGACCAATTTAAGACAGACTGGGTTATGCAATTGAAAACCCAAATTATGACCTTGATCCTGATATCCTTAATCCGCCAATTGTGACCTACTGATCAATGAGACCGAGTGTATTACAAAATTCGAATAATTTTATTCTCCGTTATTACAAGAACAGGAAGAACAAGATAGGATTGTTATTTGGAGAGATTAGCTTGATTAAATATCTTTATTTTATGAACATAAACTATTAGCAACACGTTTCGAAAAAGCTTCAGTTGAAAACCCCGGTGCATGAGACCGACGTCACCATTGATCAAAGTATGATTTGCGTAACCATTGACGGGTTAATGATTACTTTATAGATAGCTCAGGGTCTTCTGATAATTTGTTACCAAATGTTTCAATTTCTTCTATTAGATGATCTAATTTTGAGTTTGTTGATGAGAGTGATATTGCTCGTTGTATCAATAAAATAAAATCAAATGCTGTGGGTGAAGATTTAATATCTATCAATTTTATCAAAATTATATTACCGCACATTCTAAGCCAATAACTTAACAATAACTCAGATTCTAAATCACTGTTTCACAAGCTCTTTTCACAAGCTGTTTCGCAAGCTTTCCCAGATGTGTGGAAAGCAGCGATAATCGTTCCTATTACTAAAAAAACCAATGCTAGTGATCCGTCTGATTTTCGTCCTGTAAGTCTGCTATCATCTTTATCTAAAGTAATCAAGACTCATGGTAGAACAAATCTCAGAGCATATTAAAAAATATGACCTCATGTTTCCACTTCAGTCCGGCTTTGGATTTCTGACCTGGACACAGTTGCTCTACATCTATTTTAACGATTCTAGATGACGTCAGAGTGACAAATGATTAAGACCTTATAAATTTAATATGACGGCTGGACTTTTTCAAGGCGTTTGACTTTGTTGATCATAATATAATATGTCAGCAACTTGAAGACAACTTTAATTTCTCTATCATGGCTGCATTAGTTTAAAAGTGTTAAAAATATTGATTCAAATATACTAAATTTATAAATTTCAGAGATTTAAATGATTTTATAAAGTTATTTGGATAAAAGGTAGGCGTAATTTAATTGTCAAAATTCCAAACCTTATGTACTTAACATCCACATACCCAATTTCATCACGAAAGATTTAAAACAACCGTTGTTACCGAATCTACATTAATACTTATAAGTAGACAAACAAACCTTTAAATTTAAAGTCGATTTTAATATTTGTGTTCGGCATCTAAATAATAGAAACAAATAAATTTTATTTTTTCCATTTGTAGATTCCAATAGAAAAAATCGTCCAATTCTTACACCGAAAAATCAAATTATCCATCCACCGTTGATCACGATGAATGTCCTGGTGGTAATATCCGAGCAAACTTACTAAAAATTCAATAAAGTCAATTATACCGAAGAAGTAAGCAAGGCTTTCTTCTTCCAACTATTTCTACAACCACTACAAATAACGCAATTACATATAAATAACCAACATGACGGTCGATTTCAACGATTACTTTTGGGTACCACAACAATTTTCATATTTATTTTTCTATAAAATTCTTATTCCACATATTCTCTATTCAGGGTGAGAAGAACAATGGCTTCGATGTTCTTTATCACAACATGAAGTTTGGTCTGGTTGCTAGTAAAGAACTCTCGGAATTTTTTCGCGAAAAATCCAATATAGAGGAACAAAGTTCGAAAATGATGTCGAAACTAGCACATAAGGCCAGCACTGGAACGCTTAGTAGCACATTTGCTCCTGTCTGGACTATACTGCGCACATCGGCAGAAAAGCTCTCGACATTACATCTGCAAATGGTGCAAAAATTAAGTGAACTTGTTAAAGATGTTGCCAAGTATGCCGATGAGCTGCATAAGAAGCATAAGACGGTTAAAGAGGAGGAATCACAAACACTGGAATGTGTACAATCGATGCAGGCCTCGACAGCTGCAGTCCAAAAGGCCAGAGATGCGTATACAAATAAAGTGCTGGAATTAGAAAAATTACGCAAAGAAAATGCATCTCAAAAGGATATAGAGAAGTTTGAAACGAAATTGAAAAAACTTCAAGAGGACTATAAAGCTTTGCTGGACAAACACAATCCGATTAAAAATGATTTTGAGCGGCGCATGACGCAGACGTGCAAGGTTAGTTTTTGCGACAATCGCAATGTGTTTTTTTATAATAATTTATTTTTCAGCGGTTCCAAGAGATCGAAGAAGTTCATTTACGTCAAATGAAAGAGTTTCTATCGACATATTTAGAGCTGTTGCAAAACAATCACGATATGGTTGGTCAGGTAAGCAGTGGAAGTTCAACACCTTGTCGTCTTATTCTAATAAAATTACTTTATTTTACTAGGTGCATTCCGACTTCAAACGTCAGTTCTTAGACATGTCTGTTGACAAACTTTTAGAACAATTTGTTCTAAATAAATATACAGGTCTGGAAAAACCCGGTAAATTAAAAATACAGTCTAATGCATAAACAATTGGTAATAATTTATTCACACTTTCCATCAGAAATTCCTGAACTGGATTTTATATCACTTTCAATACAACAGCAGCAATTGTCTACTACGTATCGCTCAAACAATACAACAGCATCAGTGTCATCATCAACAAATTCTGCTACAAGCATACAAGGTGCTACAACGCGTGCTGTTGTTTCTTTGGATCATCGCGGCGTAAGTGGCGCAGAAGCTGTTTCGCTTGGTAGTGGCTGTGGCAGCCAAGATAGTGGTAATTTAAATGTAGTAGATGACGGCTTATTTGCAGTGCCCACTGCGTTGTCTCGACCAACATCACCTGAACCAGCTGTTGCAACAACATACAATTCAGCAGGAACACCCACAATAAATACAACCACAGCAACTTCCTCTGTCCGAAGTAATTTTCGCAATTGGTTCTCTTCAAGCATTCCAACAACATCGGTTTTACCATCAGCGACAGCAAATAAACAGAATGCCACAAATGTTACTGCAACAAATACAACCCAACGTTCAGCAAGTGGAAATTTCGGTATGGATAGAAATGGTTCCGGTCCGAACATAAATTCTCATAATTCAGAGCTTCAGTCACAGCAGGATAATAATAATCAAGGTTCATTAGTGTCGTCTGCTTTAACACAATTAACTGAACAAAAAAATATCAACTATAATAATAGTTCCACCAACACAACAACCTCCACCTCTTCCTCTATGCCAAGTAGGTTTTTTGTTTTTTATTACTTATATTTTTAATTATTATTTATTTTCTTTCTAACATTTTTCATTTGAATCCTTTTTCAATTTTTGTTTTGTTTTTTTTTTTTCTATAAACTGAGGCAATTAAGTACATTTCTTTGCACGCCAAAAATTCTTCTATACTATTTTCTGTTTTGATAAAAACCAAGAATTCTAAAATTGATTTAGTACATGCATATGTGTTCAACAGTAAAAGAGTTAGTTTTGCTATAAAAAAATGCTAAGTTAATTGTAAAATATTTTGAAAGAAATTTTTACGACATTATCAAATCAATAAATAGTGCTCATAAAGCATCGCTCCTGCAGGCACACAGATAATCTAGATCCACGTTTGTCTATGAGATTTGCAATAGACTCGACCTGTACATCTTAATTTTCAGTCAAATTTATACGGTTTTACTTTCCGTACATCTCAATGAATAATATAATTAAGTTGTTGAACATATCTTCGATTGTCAGTATGAGACTGATCTTTAGATACGACAATTCGAAACATCTAATAGTTTAAAGTAAGAATTCGTTAAAGAACTTGCAAAAATTCTTTTCAAAATATATTAAATTTTGGTGTGTGATTCAAACGAATCTCGGTAGACCCGGGTTGGAATCTGAAACAAAAAGCTTTTTTCAATAGAAATCAATTATCTGATCGGCCATCATCTCTCTGCAGACAATGGCAAATGAGTCGACATAACACATGTTGGTCCAGTTCGCGATCAATAGTGTATAAACATTTATAACACACACACATACACACACATTAGAATTAATCATTAGAGGCTCCGGTCAAAGTTCTTTCAAGGACTGGGATGGTCAATTTGATGATATGTTAATTTATTTTTAATTTTTATGACATATGTCTGTATCAGAATAAAATGCTATATAGCCCAACAAAATTTTTGTAAAAAATTTATATAAAATAATTTAGCCATTTTTTGGGAAATTTTTAGCTAGCTCTTGTCATTGTGAGTTGGAAACCTTGACGTTTAACAAATGTGCATGAGTTTACGGTCCGGTCCGTACTCTGAGGAGAAGCATATAAAGCACATTTTTATTTTTAATTACTGAGTGAATTACTCTAAACTTGGTTTTTAATATATCAAAAATTCTTATTTTCAGTTCGACTTTGAGCTAAGCTTTATGGAGTTTTTTTATCCAATTTTTTACTTTCAATATTAGTCAATATTAAAGGCAATAGTTTTTGGATTAAAAGTGTTTGCTTAATTAAAATCCTAAAATTATAATAAATAATTTTAATGGATTCATTTTCAAATGTGTAATTTTGTATAGCATTTAATAATAACAAAATATTTCTCAGCAACCACCACATTTCATAAATTTAAAAAAAAATACCTTGATTGCCGTCATTGTTCATGATTTCCGCGATTTTCTTAAAGAGTTATAAAAAGATTTAACTAATTAGTTATTTTTTGTAAATAAAAATATTGTATTGTAAGTCATAAACAATAACGGTAATCTAGGAACTGCTTTATGTACATATATTGTCTTTACATAACTATGTTGTGTGGAATTTGTTATGTTGAGTTATAAAATTTAAAATTTTTCTGCAAATGAGAAATTAGAACTGTGGAGTTATGTTCATATTGTAATATATAAGTTTTTATTCGTTTTCTTATTTCAGCTTTCTACTTATTTCTATAATTTTCTATCGGTGCCAATTTTTATAAAATTTACTTTTATATATAAAATTCATGCTGGAATTGGCACGGATTAAAAAAACAAAAATGTTTTAGTCACAGAATTAAGCTTTTCCCCAATCCCACTCACTCACTTTTCACTTATATTCAACATTTTTCTATATACAATTATATTGACTTACGCTGTTTGTCCGTTAATTCAAATAATGTTTTAAAAACACATAAAAATAAAACATACAATAAGCGACGGCAACAGCATAAAACTCCCAACAACTCTCCACTAACCTCTACATCAGTTGCAGCGTCCAACCAGTCAGCTGTTGCAGGCACATGTAAAAACACCTCGGAACAGATACATTCAACATCGTTAAATGAGCGCCTTACTACGCGACAACAACCAAGCCAGAGCAATTCACGTCGTACAACATCACTTTTGAATATATTCACATCAAATTCTCAGGGTATGCTAAATACTTAACTAATATACTCGTAACAGCAAATGATAGAGATAACTACAAATTTGAACTTGGAGCAACATTCTTAACAACAACAATGGCAAAATAGCATTCAGAATATCTAGGCTCGAGAATTTCTTCATACCGACACTTACTAGAAAATTTTTCATTTATTTTATATTTTTAATTTGTAATAGTTCTTTTTATTAATGCTCAAATTGTAACACTTTTTTATAGCCAAATCTTTTCAGACAATAACAAACCTGCTTATTTGTTTGTCAAGTCATTGTAGTGCTTCTTCTTTTGACTAGTAAAATGAAATGGCGTTCGGTTTTAGCTGATCATTCAAGTTGTTAGTTTAAACATTGTATTAGCTTCATTTTAATTCTAATCCGTTAATTCAATGATTGCTTTAATGGTGTTTGAAAAAAGAGTAATGAGTTTAGAAAACTTAAGAAACATTATTACAGATGGCCGACCATTATATTTCAAAAAGTATCCACACTGAGGAAAATTCTACATTATACCTACATATTTATTGTTAATTTTAATTTGTTTTTAAATAATTCATGTTTGTATGAAAAACTGAAACTGCATAAAGAAACTTAAACTTCGGAAATATAAATATATTAGAAAATAGTCATAATAATTGGGAAACTATTACACATAAAAGCATTCAATTTTAAATTTTCATATAAAGAATATCAATAACGCATAACCATAAGATTGCCGTGGCTCAGTTAATTACCTTCTTTACTGTAAATTATATTGAAAACTATTTTTGTGCCAGCATTGGGGCGGGGCAAGTCAAGGTAGTACAAGTGATTCACGAGTTGCCATCTAATACAAATTGACGGAGATAAAGACATCAGTTATCTCAGATTGAAATTTTTATGTTTCTACAACTTTTCACCAGCTCTTAATCTTAGTTATATGTCAACAAATTCACAATTTTTTGTAGAATTAGACAAATTTGCCTTTAAACTTCTTGTCATGATTTTGCAATAGTATATCACTCAGTTAAAGCAACGACGCTGGTTGTTGTTGTTGTTTGATGAAGCCGAATATATTTTTCCGCACTGTACAAAAACCTCTATTTCATTCATTTGTGACTTGCTTTGGATGGTGTTTTGGGTGCCTGTTTATAACACAAAACCAATATATCTATATTAATCTACCGCACGCTTTACAAAAAATAAATCGTTCGGCTCAGTTCCTAAAAATAAACTTTGCTCTTGCTACGATTAATGGTAAGCTAAGCCGTTGTGAGAAATCCCCAAAAATCGTTTTGAAAGTTTTTGTTAGATTTATGTTTTTCTAAAAAAACAAGATTTTTCAAATTAGTTCAGCTCACCAATGGCTAAAATGTTTTGAAATTTACAATAAAATAAACCAAAATCTGGTTTTCACTAAGTCATTATCAAGAGTCAGTTGTTGTCAGTTTTATAAAAATACCAACACATTGTCAAAAAGTTTCATGTCAAATCAAAAAAAGACATAGTGACAAGGTTGTTTGAACAAAACGGAGCTGATCCGAACTATTTTTTTTTTGTAAAGCCTTAATTAATCTATAAACGTATCGCATGCTTGGTTTTAGCTGTTATTTTTGTTTGATTTTGTTTTATTTTTAAATGTAAAACTTGTTTATAGTCCCTGTTGTACAACGCCAGTGAGAAGTCTTAAGATAAAACTCCAGTATTTTCAATCATGAGACATTTTTCCTTATTCCCTAAAAACACAAAAAGACATATGTATAAAGAAAACTACCACCCTTAAGGCTTTATTCGAGTTTTTAAGCAAAAAAAAAAGGTTTAAATAACTTATTTTTCATATGACATTATTTACAGGTTTTTTTCAAAATTCTGGCTAGGCCAATCAGGAACATTTAATATGAAAACAAACTAAGCATATACTTGGTGCTTAGATATGTTTAAATAAGAAATTGGCTAAGATTTCCAAAAGATACCGGCGAATTTTTCGGCCTTGTGCTTTAGCCCATCTTGCTGTATTACGAAAAAGTACACCAACGATATGCAAGACACGTGAAGCAATAGATTTTTGTATCGAATAAAGTATTGCTTCTCGTGTCTTGCTTCAATCAATAATAATATTAATACTATCGATAAGAAAAAATAATGAATATCGGTAGAGAACAGTGAAAAATTCGTGGAAAATATTTATTCGGATATCGAGTACAGAGTAAAAAAGTTGTTCTTTTTTATAATTTACAATTATTTTCCTAAAATTATAATTGGTTTTTAAGTTATGTAATTGAGCTTCACTTAAGATTCTAAAAGAATTTAAGGTACTACTAAACTTTAGAAATTTGAAAAAATTTAATTTTTTATTCCTTTGAAAATCATCTCAAAAAAGGATTTTGTCAATATCAATACATATCGTTTGACGTCTCGTTGTGTTACTCTTTTTCGTTAGGTGTTTTTTATTACGTTTCTTACTTTCGGCTCTCAGCCCTTTAGCTACCTTGTTTGTTATGCTATGGGACAGTCTATCTGGTTTTTTTGTTTTAGACTTGCCAATACTCAGAAGAAGTGTCCGCTGAAGGCTAAACGTCACCTATAAATTAGACAAATTATGAAAATTTTTAAAAATAAAGTTTTTTTATGAGAAAAATATAAAATTTTTTTAATAAAGAAGGAGCTGAGAAAAAGACATTCTCAAAAATGTTCTTTCTAAAGTTTAGTAGTACCTTAATTCCCACAACCGTTCATTTATTTTATATTAATTAGTGGTGGCTTAAAATAAGTGATATGCTCTATTAGATATAAGATTATTTAACATAACATATTGTTAAGGGTTTTATTATTTGTATGGAATGTGGTGTTTTGAGTTTTTAATAATTATTTTTGTAATTGAAAACTTTCGCTTGATAACTTTATAAAAACAAACATTTGTATCTTTATAACTACATATATTGAACTTTTTACTGTCGAAAACACTATTATCGGAGCATCTTTAGAAAAGAATTTTATAACATCAAGGAATAATAGATGTATATTTTAGTTAGGTTATAAAAAGTTTAATCTATTTCTTTAATAGTTTCAGGTATTTTACGCAGTAGACGCGACAAAACAAAAACGAAAAAATCGAAGAAAAAAAAGGATTCGGAAAATGTTGACAATAATATACAAGAAGAACGACTGGCGAGGTGGGTGAAACAAAAATTGCTCAGTAATAATAAGAACTGCAAAATTCTCACAAATAATTAAGAAGTTTCATAAAAAATATTTTATTTTGTAAAATTTTCATCAACATTCGCTTTACAATTCTTGTAGTGATGACATTGGAGGTAATTCGCATGCACCTCATCTCGAAGATGCTAAGGTAAAAGCTCAAAACTCAAGTGGCAGCAGTAGTGCCGGTGGAGGTATTGCACCATCAATTTCTTCAGCTCCTGGCAATGTGGAGACCACAACAGTTGTTGCAGCTGGAAGTGTAGTTGGGCAGAGTGGTGCAGTTGGATTTGCATCTACCGAAGTTGATGAAGACGGTTACAGCGTGCAGCCTCCTAAAGAGATTGCCTGGGAAGAAAATCACGAAAATGGTAAATTTCCTTGTTAATGTTGAAAAACCAAAAAGGAAGACCAATTTCATTCGCCATTCACCAGTTTATAATTTGCTTTTAATTAATTCTTTCACTTTGAAAATTCTTAGTAGAAAACGTGTGTTTTTTCTTACAGCGGGAAGTTTCTACTCTGACTCTGATTCAGATTCAGATAATGATAAACCAGATAGAAAGATACATGTAAAGATAAAACCACTCAACAATGGTCAGGCGCCAATGTCAGCGAGTGTGGATGAGCTGCGTGCAACCGTGGAGAATATTTCACTATCGCCCACTGGACTATTTTCTGTAGGCTCAGATATTTTACTGTTGTTGAATATTTTTATGAATTTTTTCTTTTCTTATTAAATCAAGCAGCACAGTCAGCAGTTACAACAATCGAGAGTGGCTTCACGCCAACAATCACCAGAAATATCAAATGCCTCAACGCCTACAGCAACGGTGCATCCATATGCACCATTGCAAAGCCCAACATTGTCAATGTCTAATAATTCCAGGTAATACTTCATTAACATAAAAACTTAAAAGTTAAATTAACTTTTTTTCAAATCGAATGCTTATTTTTTTGAACAGATATGCTGATTTGGGTGATATTTTCTCAGAAATTGGGGATATCAGCGCCTCGGCACCTGCATCGGCCACAATTTCAAAATCCAACAGTCGTCAGATACCTACACCTACATCGGGTAGCATTGCTATACCACGACCACCATCGCGAAGGTCCGAAATTGCTCCTGCTGGACGTGGACGCATAAGTCCCTCACCGATGAATCGTGCCGATAGCATTGGTAGTTTAGAGTTCCGTACAGCCATAGGTGGCATAGGTTCTTCACGAGGTCCATCTCCATTAACGATAGGCATTTCCGATACGGTTCCATTGGCGGTGGCATTTCATGAAATTATTCATGCTTATTTTAGGTATACCTCAAGCATTTTATTGCATATCTTAATTACGAATCAAACAAACTTTTAATTTTAGAGGAAGCGACGAATCTCGTTGTCAAGTTAAAATATCTGGCGACATGATGTTATCATTCCCCGCTGGCATTGCTGGCCTTTTAGCTAATAATCCAAGCCCATCAAAGCTTGGTTTTCGCATAAAAAATGTTCAAAATTTGGAAAACCTTTTGCCGAATTCTAAAATAGTACAAATGTAAGTTTCGTCTCAACTCGAATATATATGATATGTGTTATATTAAATGCCTTCTTTGTATAGAGATAAAAATCAATCGAGCTCCTTTAGTACCATGTTGGAATTTAATATGCCAGCGCTTACAGCGCTGCTGCGTCGACAGGCTGAACACAATCCAACAGCATCGTATTTCAATGTGGACATACTCAAGTATCAAGCGCGTACAAAACCAGGTGCTTCGTCGTGTCCCTTCCAGCTAGTTAGCTATTGGAAATGTGAGCCATCATTTACAGCTCTAAAAATTGACTATAAATACAATAATCATGCAATGGCAAGTCCTTCGCCTCTGTTAAATGTGTCATTATCAGTACCGGTAAATGGATCCGTACGCAATGTTCAATCGAAACCACATTCCGCTTGGTAAGAATTTACAAAAAATTTAAAGAGATTATAAAGTAATTCTGAAAGTAATTTCGGAAATTGCTCAGCATCGGATATTATTTATGGGTTTAATGTAGTATAAAAGCGTGCTCTTAACTCCGATAAGAAACTAAAGAATTCAATCGGTTTCGATCATACGTATCAAATAAATAATTTGCATTGAATAAGGCAATGCTAAGTTGGAAAAATCTCACTTGGCAGCATATCTTTGTCGACAAGGCATATCTCTGTCTTAACAGCTAAAATTATATTTTATGTTTTCAGGAGATAATTTTAAAGATTAAAGCGCTGTCTGAAATCAGAGAACCCAGACGTTTGCTGTTTAGATTTGATGGCCTTAAACCAGAGAAGGGCACAAATTAAATTTCCTATCCCATGGGATTGCAAGCAAAATGCTGCTTACGCAACGTCGACACATGAACAGTGTAAGCTACTTCGAGTGGCTTACGATCGTGTGCATTCGGCTGTTGCTTTGTTTTTATTTTGGCAGCAAATCAAGTCAGTTGCTTTTCAGCATTTGGTGAAATAACATCTCTTTGCGCAATTTTTTAACATATAGCGAGAAAATACGTAAAATTGATCTTCGTTTTTCTCTGCTTTACACACAATCAAAGAATGTGATAGTATGTGTGTGCCCATCGCTGCCTTAAACAAGGCATATTAATCCAGGTACTATAATAAGAAAAAACTGAATGGGAGTATAATGTCAAAATCAGAAATGACAATGAGCAATGTTGCTTCTGCACCAAAAACAAAACAAAAGGGGATTTTTTTAATTAAAATTAACTTACACCTAATATCAAAAGTTTAAAATTGTTCTTCACAAAATCTCCAAAATACAATTAAAACATCAAGCACAAAATTCAATAATTAAAAAATTAATAAACTGTAAACTTACACATACGAAAATTAGAAAAGGCTAGCGTAAAGTTTTTCTCTGAAAAACAAAAAAATCCCCCAACTCGTGGGTGGGGCATTATTTGATTTTGACATTAGACTCCCAAAAGTCGGCAGCGCAGTTGCGTTTTATACTACCTGGATAAATATGCCTTGGGTATTAAACACTCAATTTTCAAGATACAATAGATATATGCGTTTTAGTGCATTTTGTTGACAGGAATGCAATGAAAGTAATAACCTAACTTTTTCCTAACTCGATTTTAGAAGTTATTCCTAGTCGACACAGATAAATGTGGATGGGGATTTTTTCATTCTTATTATATTTAAATTTCATTAAAACGATTTGAATACTCCAGAAAAAATTGAATCGATTTCACTAAAATTCGGATAAATCTAATGCCAAAAAACCTAAAATTCGACATAGAAACAAATTTTGGAGATCAAAGAAACGAAGATAGGAAACGGATTATAGAACACATTTTATTAAAATATTATCGGAGTAGTTTTTTAAAAAATATATGCAAAAAAAAAAATAATACACATTTTTGTATACATGTTTTTCTTGTAATTTTATACATGGTTAATTTTAACAATTTCCAATTTTGTGCTCGCTCTTAAAGGCTTGGCGAATCGAATAGACTTATATGGAACTTTACTGATATCTCTCAAAATTCACCAGACGGCGGCGTTGGAACACTGCGAGCGCGTTTAGAATTAAGTGATGGTCCTTCGTCACCCGCCATAATGACCACGCAATTTAATTGCGAGGGAACGACACTTTCCGGCATTGAATTTGAACTACAAGGCAGTGGATATCGCTTGTCGTTGGTGAAACGACGCTTTGTGTCCGGTAAGATTATTTCCATTCCCACAGGTTCGCAATTACAATAATTGTTCATTCTGATTATTCACAGGAAAATATGTTTGCGAAGGAGATGGTATACGTAGTGGTGCAACGCCAACACCACCATCTGTTGGCTCAACTAGTCCATTTTCAGCAAAATCAAATTAAATTCAACAAATCTAACTAATGTTGAATAATAAGTTTAAATTTTTTGATATTTTTTTAATGCGCATTATGGATGAAGAATACATTTTCTCTTACAGAAAATAGGCTCGTGACAAAATCGTGTACTAATCGTTAGATAACATTTAATTATGAACGTGCGAATAATCTAATTTCAATTATATTTAATTTGTAAATGAATGAACAGAGGAAAAACTATAATGAAATTTATGTATTATTGTTAAGTATATAAAATGTTGATTTTATTTAGAGTTATAGAATAAAACCCACAAGCAAAACATACCATATTAACATGCAAACACATATTACTAACACACAGCCATGCAAGTTAATTGCTTTTTAAGAACAATTTTTGAGTACAATAAGTATAAAATAACATAGCAGTAATATATACATACCTATATTAAATTTGAAACCAAAAAGTATGATTTTGAAAAATGTGTGCTTTAAATGTTTGTCGTATTTTTTTCTTAGAGACCTTTAAATTTGTTCTTTTCTGTTAAAAAATAAATAAAAAAAACAATGTTTATTTAAATAATTCAAACTAAAAACTTGATGTTTTTAAGTTATCAATCTATTGTTTATTTCTAAATATTACTTGCTTTAGCCTTTTGTAGTATTTAATAAATATTATTCTGTATTATTATTATTTTAAGTCTCAAGTTCTGTTGCATTCAATTAAACGCATATTGACACATTTACACAATAACTTAACAGCATTAAAATATAAATAAAGAGCAAGTTGATACTATGAAAGCTGTGACGTTATACATATGTTTGTTTCACTTTTACGCGGAAATTTCACGAACTCGCCAGTTCATTGTTTTTAATCAAATTTATTATTTGAGATTTGACAAGCATACTTTACTTACCCGATAAATGCGAAAAAAATAATAATGAAACTACAACTACTAAAGTTATTTGGACTTGATGGGTTTCGAAAACATTTCGTCATTTTGATAGCATATTTCAATTCAGTTGATTGAATTTTTGTAAGAGAGTACCGGATTATGCTGACATACCCTAAAATTGATTGAAAGTTTTAAAAGATAGTTTTTGCTGTAAAAGGGTCTAAAACTATCTGGAAATATGTTTTAGAAGGCTTCGGCTTGAATTTGACTTGAATATGATGTACTCAAACTAGTTATTTAGCTTTGCGAACAAAACTTGAGAAAAAATTCATATATTTTACCGAAAATAGTATCGTAACTGGCCTGAGTTACGACTGGCCTTAACTATAAAATTACCCGAAATATGTGATTGAATTTTAATGACTAATGCTTCATGTTAATCATGTATAGGATCATTACTGTATCTTTTAGCATAAGGATTGAATATTTTTAATAAAGAGTATTGAGAGTATTCATAGATAAAAAAACACGATTTCCTAAATTATGAGTGACGTCCTTTCTATATTAAGGTGACGATATAAATCATATGATTAAAGCATTCCATTTGAATTTTGACTCAAATTTTCTTAGTGTTATTGAAAACTAAAAAATGCAAATATTATTAACCAGTTGAGAGTTTTGACTTTTTTTATTTAAGGCTGATGTCACTTAAACCAACTCTATGTGAACAGACAAAAGCTTAAACTAGTACAAATAAAATAATTACATTTTTAAAATTATTATATATTTAAACTAAGTATTGTAGTGTTGCATTTCTAATGACAATCAGGCTTTAGCTCTGTCGTCCCGACATGCCCGGCACACGGTAGAGAAATTCCCCATCATCGTCATAATAACAATCTTCAACTTTGTAAGTAGCACCTTTGCTTCTCAATTTTCTAGGTATATAAATACGATCTTTCACAGTTGTCATTTCAAAACGTTTCTGATCCTCTTGAGTGACTACAATTTCTGTACTTTGAAATTTTTCAATCAGGTTGAAAGAATTATTGGCGTCACTTGAGTTCTCAAGGTCTTTTGGTAAAACGCCACTACCACAAGAACTACCAAAGACTTCAAGTGCTCGCTGCTCTAGAGAAACATCTGAGCGGGTATCGGCATTAGCGGAAGTATTAAAAGGGTTCTTAACTTTTAATTGTTTTAATTCCTGAATTCGCATCGGACGTTTGTCATATACTTTATCTAGCAGATACGTATCCTCGTTATCATTTGGTTTTTTAGTTTTCGTTCCTTGTGTTTTTGATTTTCTGTCTTCCAAAAGCGAAACTTCAGGTTCATGTTGCTGTTCATTATATTTAGGGCAGCTGGATATAATTGAGCTAAACTCAGTTCCTTTAGGTTTTGGCAATTCCGGACGTGGCTGCCATTCTCTTTCAATATTCATCAAATCGCTATTCGTTCGATTGGCGAACTTAAGCAGATGTTCTTTAAAATCAGACTGTAGTTGGGGATATCCTCCTGCGCGGAAGATTTCCCAATTCTTAATGACCAATTCATCATGCTTACGCAAACGTTTCACTGAATGTGGCTTCCAGTCGGCTCGTAAAATCTTATTTACTATTTCTGGTGTAGCTGGAAAACTTTCTGTAAGTTTTTCTCTGTTCCACTCTTCTGGATCACGATCGTGCAATAACCTCATTTGTTCCTTTTCGGCATATGTTAAGAAATTTGGCAAGTTTTCTTTGAAGTATTTCTGTTTAACTACCCAGTGACGAGTCCGTTCTTGATATTGCTGTTGTTCCTCTTCGAATTGCTTGTGGGATTTGTGAACATCCATGAAGTCAGATTCGAACTCTGCAAAGTTATGTTCGATTTTCTCTTCAGGCTCTAATGCTTTCAACTGATGGGTGCTTCCAGGATTTGCACGCCTGCCTGGTCCACGAAGTAGTCGTGGAAGGCCGGTATGAATTGAACGAAATATATTTTTATACATTCTTTTTAATTTTATTTATTTCTTGCGCACCATCAACATTCTAGACTTGTAATCAAGGATGCCAGACTGGAGTGATTATTAATTATGGGTGATTTTGTAATTATATCATGTTTTTTTAATATATCAATTTTTTTATTTTAATATACAGTTTTTATATGTACACAGGTATATTAAGGGTATTCATGCAACTGGGCAAAACCCTTATAAACGGTATAAACCGTATAAGTTTATTCCCCTTATAAATGAACTGTCAAAGTTTGTATGAAGAAGCTTTTGCACAAACCAGATATCTTTGATCAACGATTAAGCTGGGCAAACGAACAGGCAAACTTATAACATCAATCAGCTGATTTATTTTATTAAAGCAAAGCAAAAGAAAAAATTAGAAGCAGGAGAAGATATTGTCAAAATTGTAAAACTAATTAACCCTTTCAATGGCTTGCCTAGAAAAATCATGGACAATGTTTTTGAGCTTATATTACCATCATTTAAGCAAGTAAAAGATTAAAAAACATCCCTCTGATTTTTACATGAGCTGCTTTGCTTTTGGCAGGCTGTCTAATATAATGGACAAAACCACGATAACGTTATATTACAATATTTTAGTTCAACTAAAAAAACCAGAGACAAATGCAAATGCGTTATTTATGCAAATGTTATTATAAAAAAAATTATACTTTCACACCAATTAAATTAAATAAAATGGAAGAGGTAAGAATGGAAATTTTGTGAATTGAAGGAATTAAAAAATATTTATATACTTAATTTGCAGAAAGCAAACCCTGAACTTGCAAACAGCTGATATATGATGCAAATGCTCAATCGACTTTTAAGGGATGCTCATGCACCTGCCTGATAAAAATAACTAATTGCCCAAATTATATTCTTGTCTCTTTGCATGAATACCCTTATGTTTTATTTTATGACATAAGGGGTTGATGATTTTTTGAGGAGTATGTTCGCATACTTACTTATTATACTAATTTGTTTTACTTCCAGATTTCTTAAAGACAGTGAGGGATTTTGTGCGATTTTGAAATAGCTACGGGTTATATTGTGCAATTTTTCAATCATCATAGGATATTCTGTGAGATTTTGTTTTAACTGTGGTATTTTTTATTCTAATGGTTTCGAGAGTGATGTTTTTATATTGACTGCATTCAAGCCGAAAAAGCGCTCAGGTAGCGAAGAAGCATAAAGTGATACTTTCTGCTGAAAAATATTTTCGCTACCTAAGATGGCGACCGCTCAGGGAACATGTTGTGTGAGCGGTTTATGCTACATACCATTCAGCTGGAAAGTTGTGTAGCAGCTACGTAGAAAATTTTCTGCTGAATGCACTGATTGTTAAATTGGGATAAAAAGATTTTTGTAGGAATCTGGACTGGCACCAACGGGTGTAATTATCTGACACATACCAACAGCTGATTGCTGTATAAGTGTACAACACTTATACAGTACAGTAACAACAAATGCAATATAGTAATAGTCAAAACACAATGATTGCATTCCGCAGAAAACTTGCTGGCGCCTACATGAATGCTCCAGAATGTACTTTCGTACTATTTGGGAATACGTAGTTTTTATTTTTAAAGTACGAAACAATTAAAGTGTGGTACTTCAAAAATGAAGGAAGAGAAAATTGTTCACATCTCTCTTAGTCTACTTATTTTTGCTCACCAATTTCCAACTGAAGCGTTTCCTATTTTCTTTAATTTATTTTTACTTTTGAAAATTGGTTATTTCGGAGTAAAAGAATTTGTTTCAAAAGTAAAGATTTATCCTACGAAATTCAAATAATTTATTTATACTAACAATATAAAACACAAAATATTATTTAGGAAATAAACATTTAAATTTATTATTGCTGCTCATAAGAAAACACTAGGCTAACGATATACATATGTACAGTTAAGGTTTCTTTTTCCAACGTAATCAGTTTTCAAAAGCTAGATTCAAATCATTTGTATTGAAGTGTAAACGTTTAGTTTGGTACAATTTCAAAAAGCCGCAGCCATTACATCAGCTCCCGAAATTATGCTATCAGAGGCAACAATTATTTGTGACCCAGTCATTCGCCCAACGAGATCACAAGCACCAATCTCTGAATATGTTACTCCACCAACAACAAAAACAAATAAGTTACGTTTCCTTATTGGAAATACATTTTTGAGCTCAGACTGTTTTATAGCATTAGCGAAGGATTTAACAGTGTAAGCAGTGGTAAAAACCGAAGAGTCGGAGACGTGAACTTGTAGTTTATCAACCATGCCTAGTTTTGATGCTAGATCTTCAGCTGAAGGTACTTTAAGCAGCAGCGAGCACAATTGTGAGACAAGCGGAATGTAAAGGCTGTTGAAGACATAACTTGGACAAGCGCCTCTAGTTTCTGTTGTTGCTGATCTTGAGGTGGAATCGGGTAAGCCATCATCTCTAGTGTTGCCAGATGAAGAGGCTACTAGAAGCTTTAGTCGATTTGCATTGGCCTGAAATTCAGTTTGCTGAAATTTCGGTATTGGCAGGTTGGATAAAAGTTTTGCTGATTTGTTCAATGATTTTTCCTCTTCGAGAGCAGGCAAAAGACCCGCTTTTGCTAACTGTGTGAAAATAGTCAAATATTCCATTCCAAAATAGTTGCAATAATTGCGCACAAATTGACTCAACTCATCTGAGCTGAGGCAGGCGGATAAATGCAACAGGCACAATAAACGCAGTGTATTGTACTGCTGAGCATCGGTGGTGAGTAACTCGTCAATTTCTTGCAGAAGCTTCTTGCGTGACGTGTTATTGAGTATGTCTTCTTCTAAGGACTGCACTCGTTGAAAGTTTTCTGCTAGCATTTCGATTACTTTTTCACTAGCATTTAGATGACGCATTATTTTAGTTTTAAGTTCTGTGATTTTGGGTAGTTTTCTTGCTACATAATCGTGCATTTCATCAAGCTTCATATCATTCAGTTTGTGCACCTCAAGTCCAATTGCCTTGGCCTGCGCTCGCACCAAACTACTTGCTTGAGAAAAGTGCTTGTAACGGTTTTCACCATAAATCTCATCGGCAACTGAATTAAGGCGAATAATAATTTTAGAGGCAGGCTTCTCCGCTTGACCTGCTATATCTTCTTTACTTTTTTCCAACATAAATAATGCCAGCTTTTGTTCTAAAATTTTATTAGATTTTGTCGCAAGGTCGATTTCTCCAGTGCGATTATTAAACACTTCTAACAGCAGACCAGAATATATAGCAGGAGTCAGTAAGCTTGAGACGTAGTCTTTATCGCGGTCTATTATAAGCATTGCAGCAAAGTCACCGCCATTGTCATTAGCTTGTGATTGTGGCCAGCTTCCAAGTGCATTAAGCATTTTCACAATGTTTGCAGAGTGATCACCATAAGTAAGTATAATGTCCGGCCGACCACAACACATTTGAAGAGTGCGCAATGTACCAGCTATAGAGGGCAAAAGTGAAGTGTCTTCTCGTAGAAAAACTGTAGAGAGCACCTAAAATACAAACAGATTACAGGACAGAAATATAGGAATAGTTTGATTCAAATACATTCGAAATCTCCATGCTCATTAGGCCGCTATCTAAATATATCAAATCCCAACTGTATCGATGCAGCTGGACTAAACCAAAGAGGCCTTCTTCTTCCAAAATAGTCTGAAAGTAAACTAAACAGCTGGGCACGCAGATAACGTGGAAATTTTTGATGGCAGCATTTGTGTCGGTGGGTTCCTTCGCCTCATGCTCATGCACCTGTTGAAGCACCTTTGTAAAAATGTCCAATTGGTTGCGTATCATATATATATGAACTCCATCCGCACGTCTCGAAATTGCTATCTCCACGTCGAATTTGTAAATTCGTTGTATTCCTTTGAGCCTTTAATTTATGTAGACAAGAACAAAATTTAAATATTGAAACTATGGAACTTACTTTAACCATGATGCCGAACAGATGCGTTCTAGCGGCTTTATCAGCGTGGGATCTAATATTAAATCCTTTTTGCCGGGTATCGAACAAATAATTGTTTGCAGTTTTTCTTGGGCTATCAATTGAAATCCTTGTAGTTTTTTGTCCAAAGAATATTCCATATTTTACACAACTTTTCAATCAAAACAAAGCAAATTATCATTCATAGGCGAATTCACCAGTGCTGCCAGTGCATCGTTTTAAAATCGATGCAGATGAATTTTTAGTCGTGTCGAATAGCCAGAGCACATTAAAAACAACAGCAGCGACAGTTTTCAAAATGTAAATGCATATTTTGTTTCGGCTTGGATTTAATTGTGAAGATATCAGAGTTTCTTTATTTTTTAAAATCTATTTATTCCAAGTTATATATGTTTGCGTGTATATATGTTCGCGTGAGTTTTTTAATTGTTAATAGCACTGTACAACAAAACTGAAGTTTTTAAAAATCCCAAGAGGTTTCACAAAGGTTTCCTAAGGTTTTGGGTTCGCTGAATCCAAATATGAAGTCAGAATTTTCGGGTCACCCTAGGTTTTCGAGCTATATTACCAACTATATTAAATATATACAAAAATCTTAAAACTTGTATGGAAGCCCCCATACGGAAGGGTCGGAGGGGATGGGTTCCAAGGCAAAAAATGTTCCTCTTGAAAAAGTAATGGGGGTCGGTCATATTGATTTCATTAACAGTAGTGGTTAGGGTTCTGCCTCCCCTGTAGCTCGAAAACCTAGGGTGACCTAAAAATTCTGACTTCAGATTCGGATTCAGCGAACCTAAAACCTTAAGAAACCGTTGAGAAACCTCTTGGAATTTCTTGAGTGTTGTACCGTGTAATTAATTGTTAACAACTTATCTCGAAAAATCTCTGTTTAACTAGGTGAGGCAAGTTAAAATTTACAGACAGAAATTCTAGGTTTAAAAAATGTAAACTTATATTTGGACACAAATTCTCAGAGAACCTTGAAAACACTTATAAAAAAATTATACTCAAATAAATTCAAAATAATAAAAATTAATTTTTTGATATTTAAAAATTTATTCCGATGAAACTGACAGTCAGCATTATTTTATCAAACATTTCTGAAATTTTTTGATGTTCTAGAATTTTTACTATAGTGCCGCTTAATAACTCTTTTAGCCTCAGTGTAAATTTTTAAACAGATGTTAAGTAAACTGCCGGTTAAAATGAGATAAGTTACGAAAATAATTTTAACTGAGTTTAAAATTTAAACTCTGTTTACGAAATCTGAGGTTAAGGAATTTAAACTTCGGAGATCAGTTAACGGGCCTTAGTTATTTTTTATTAAATACATTTGCCTGAACTCTTTTAAGGCCAGAAAATGAATTTATTTAGTTGTATTGAAAAAAGATGCTAATGGAAAATTTAACTATTCTTTGTCGTGATAGGAAACAAGAACTAATTTTTACTTTGTTTAAGATAGCAATTCTTCATATTATAATACCATTAAAAAACTACACTGACGAAAAGAAATCTAAAGTGTATACTTATATCTATAGGTATTGAAAAGCAGTACGTAACTTCTCATGCATTATTTTCTTAATAAATGTGTACTAAATAATATTTTAATTGTACTTAAATAATAAAGTAAATATAACACATGTTTTCTCAAAACAGCAGTTTGACAATGTTTGAGACTGAATGTTATATAAGCGTGCTTGACAAACATATTTTGTTTTGTCATGAATTTTGTCATAAATTTAAATTTGTTGCTACATTGTTCATTAAAGTGAAGTATTCAGAAATTCATATATATAGTATTTTTTTATCATAAAAACTATGTTTTTTCGGTTTGGAATCATATTATAAAAATTTTATGAAAGAACACCGTGAATAATTTTTATTTTATGCTGATACGCAATATATGGCTCTTCAAAGTTGGTTGGCAGCTCTAATTAAATTTATTTCAATTATATATTAAAAAAAATTTGAATACAAATGCAGCAAACCTATGCATTGCCGTTTAAGTTTTCCGATACAAAAACTTCTAGTGCTTTTGCTTATTACAAGGATTATGAAATTTAAATCTTGATCTTGTGACAAAAAACGAGCTTCTATTAAAGCGCTTGCCATGATCTTAAAGCATGAACATTTTCGGTTCAAAAATCTCTATTCCATGTGAAACTTAAAAAAAATGCACACACGTATTTTGAAAACACATTACACAAAAATACTATGATAATAACATGATAACAATTTAAAACCAATAAAAACACAATCACAGTAATAGTATTTACTTCAATGTTGAAATTTTCGAAATCGTACAATTTGCAGCGAGTTGAAGTAAAAGACCGATTTAAGGTTTTTGTCAGTTAAGTCAAACAAAACAAATTTTGTTCACCTTCTCATAAAAAACTTCATTTCTTTAAGTAAAGTAGAATGAAGAAAAAACTTCTTCCACAAAATAATTAGCTAGTATAGCAGAAGGTCAAGAAGCCAAACTTTTTAATCTCCTAGCATCATTTGAAGTCACAGAAGATATTAAATGCTATAATTTTAAGAGACTGTTTTACATTCAACTTTGGTGTGGTTTTATTACTAATTTTTTTTTATTGTAAATATCAAAAAGAAAAATGCCATTTGTTCGTGCTCGTTTTGTTATGTGCATGTTATATATTGTTTGTTGTAATTCGAAGTAAATTTGACATGAAATTATTTTTATATGAGATCACAGCTTATCACTGTCGAGTTCATTATAATGAAGTTTTGTAGGGCACAACAAAATTTTTCCGTTGACAAGTCTTTATAAAGTCATTGGTCGCCTGTTATTTCGGCTATTATAGCCTGACCAAATTTAAGTTGACGCGTTGAAAAGAAATTTTTTATCGGTGGTGTGTAAGTTGTTGGAATTTTTAGATATTAATTATATATAAAAATGGATTTCTAAATTGAATTGGACGTTGTCTTCAAATAAATACACCATTTTGAACAATGTCAATGCCTTGAATGCCTATTCAGAATATTAAGTGCAAATGTCACCGAAGTTGTTTACTGTTAGGGAAACAAATTTTTGACATTTGACGCTCATGTCTTTGTGTATGTGATAGCATGGGCTATGACCTGTGGAAACAGTTTGTTATTTATAACCCTATAGAGACTAATTTGTTAAGTCTTCATGACATGGCTTCCATGCAACAATGTTGCTGTCGTTGATTTCAATATATTTAAATTTCGACAGATAAAAAAAAAATATATATATATACATGAGTTTTTTTAAGTTCAATTTTGCGCTAGATGTGATTTTTATGCAGTTAATTTTCATTTTTGTATTGTTTATTTGTATTTATTGTTCAAATTCCAAGTTCAATAATTATAAACATAAAGTTATTCATTAGATCTTTTGAGGGCTCGCAATTTTATTCTTTTTTTGACCACCTTTATCCGTCAAAATAACTGTCACGTCATCGTTGTTACTGCTATCAAGGAGGTTTGGATTCAATTTATTTCGTGTTGCCGTGCTGATCTTGTATTCACGTTGTTCGTCGCCAATTTTTAGCTATGGTAGCGACAAATACTTGCCATGTGATACGGCGAAATAACAGAAAAACTTGCCTTGCAGCCCTGACAGTAGCATAAAATAAAAACAAAAATCAGGAATGAAAAAGTTTTTTCGACGGAAATGTATGTCAAAATTTTAGTCGCTCGGAAAACGTCATCGTGTGTGTAGCACAAACTTGCAATTAAAATATCGCATTCGTCGTGTTCCCAAATTAAATTGGTTTTGTGTTGATGCTGATAAGTTATTCTTTTTCCGTTTGTGTACGTTCGATTGTCAAGTGATAATAAAAACATAAGATTAGCAATAATAAAAACAGCTCTGTGTGAATATCAAAGCGATTAATATAAATTCCTTGTTGATTAAGAAAATCGCTCATCATTGCGTTCAGAAAAATAATAATCTGTGCATTTTGCAAAGTATCTGTGAATATACCTATATATATATATCAATATCTATATATGTATATTTTAAGTCAAGTGATATAATACAATATTAAAAACAAGTGACTTTTATGGAATCTTAAAGGCAGCAATATTTTTGATCATCTGGCAAATTATATTCACAAGGTAAAAAATAACAAAGAAGAAAAGAAAAATTGGAAGTTTAAGTACACAAAATATGAGAGTTGTCTGCAACTTTTAATAGGTACGGAAATTCCACAACACAAACACAAAATCGTGAAATGTTAAATCAGCCAACTGGCTTTTAGTGGCTGAGGTCGAGAAGGCCGACGCCAACTGTTGTTGTTTTTATTATTGTTGTTGTATCGGTTGGTCTGATGTGTAGCTGTGTCTGTCGCAACAACAACAATAAAAACAGCAACGTCTAGTGAGTCGGAGTTTTGATCTTGTTTTTTCTTAAAGAACCACCAGCAAGTGTTTGCAAGAAGTATATTTTTTATAAAAATTCTTTATTATAATAGCTAAATATCAAGATTGAAAGTCAATAAATTGTTATGGCAATATTATGAGGAATGTGTGTAAAGTTTTAAAAACATTGTGTTCAATTAATGCACATTTATAATATTAACGACATATGTAAATACTATACAAATGTTCTGGAAGCGCTTTACCGATGTAAATACTTCAATCTGTTATTCCACAAAGTTCTAAAAAAAGTTAACAGAAATTTAAAAAATTCCACAAGTTTGTATAATTTAATTTACCTTTGGCTGAATATGCCTTTTGGGGCCGTCTATAGAATTATAAAGATGTAACAATAGAAAAGAGCTTCGTTATGAAAACATGACAAAAAAGTCGCAATAAAGTAAACGTTTCTAAGCTGTCGAAATGCATACCAAAAGCTACAATACCAAATGTCGCTTGACTAAAAGAGATGGCTGAGAAGTTCGATATTCATCAGTCTAGTTGTCGGCGTATTCCCTAATGGTCACATTCCCTAATGGTCATTTTTAGAGATACAGAATGGCTGAGGTATAATGAGGTATCGACTCGGAATATCTATATTTTTACTGACAGCCAAGTTGTTATAAAATCTCCCTTAATGGAGAATTCCTAACATCATCTACAGCCCTAAAATGTTGCTCGTCTCCAAGAAAGATGACTGAAAACTTCGACATTCATGATTCTGGGTTCCCGTACATTCCCGGAAACTGTAGTGCTAATGGGCTTGGTAGATAAGGAACGGTAAGAATGCTCATGGAGGATATGGAAACACAAGGTATGCCACTTGGTATTTCCAAACTGGATCTAAGACATAATGCTGTGGTTTTAGCAGACTCAAGATGGAGTTATATTACTACCTGTAATATTACTAGACAGCTGTGGCCCAAGTTTAGTGAAAAGCGCTCCAAAAGCTTATACTTTTGGCTAAGACTGATCTTTCTATACTAATAGGTGTCATAACATGCCATTTTCTATAAAGTACTCATGCCGTCGAGTTCTTGCGAATAACTTCTTCAGAAACTGCATGTAAAAGAAGAAGTCGGTATCGCCTCTCCTTTCTTTATGCCCGCCTTTCTACCGCAGAAGACAAAATCATATAGGAATACCCTTTTCCAATGATCCTAGGTATCTCGAAAAAGCAGTTGTCAAGGGTCTACTGGGGCTTGCAGCAAGTTATGGGTGGTTTTCAAAAACATGGTCTCATGTGAGTTGCAGGGCAGATGCTTCTGGTATCATAACGGACCAATACTTTGGTATAGTGGGTCGATCGCAACCTCAATATAACCTTATCTCTACTTAAAACAAAGGTATTGCAAAATATTTGAATATGTTCCACAAAATCTGGGAAATACTTGAATGTGTTGTTAAAATCTGGCGGCACGCTGAAATGCACGAATGTTTGCCGTCACTAAAAATCGAAGAGCTGATTATTTGAATTTGATTTCGGGGAAATCCATGAATTTTGGAATTGAACGGCACGGATTTTGTTGATTGAGTTTTCTACAATAATTTAAAAACACTTTTCAAAGGTTATGGCATCAATATTTTTAAACACAATTTAGAAAATAAAAGAATAAGTTGTGCAGAATCCCAGGAGTACTGAACAGAACCAACAGTACCATACAACATATAATAACAAGGCATAAAGAAAACAATAGAATTTTAAATAAAGTCAAAACTCGATCTTATAAGAATAATGCGAGTTTAAAATATACTTAAAAATAATTTCAGTCATTCAACGATAAGAAGAGTGCTACATAAAAACGATTTTCCTATAAGACTTGCTCATAACAAAGTATTCATCAATGAGCTCAATAGACGCAAAGGTCTGCAGTTTGCCCAAGTGTTCGAATCTAAGCCAAAGGAGTTATTGTATGATGTTATTTTTTGTGGATAAGCCATCAAGTGGCAAGCAGTGTGGTACAAAACCAAAAAAGGGAAGAATGTTCTTCCCACGGTCACACATGAAATTGGGACTGGGATGGTGTGGAGCTATATGTCATGGTTCTTATCTACGGAGTAGATGATTTGGTTCTTATCGTCTTTATTATGAAACAATAAAGAGGTTATATAGACATATTCGAAGAAAATTTAATACCAAGTGCTGAAAAATGGAAATGGTAGCGACCTTAAAGATTTATGCAGGAAATTACCCTTAACACATCTCATTCAATGCTCGGATGTGGGCAGTTTTGAAGCGTCATCGTATTCTGAAAAAGGTTTTCACATTGAGACGAATGTTGCGGTATTCAGATACCATTTCAACACCTTTTTTGGATGAAAAAACCATGGGACAGGTTCCGTCCGCATGCGCATATTAAACATTTTTGTCATGTTAAAATTCTAAGAAGTTCATGTACCCAGAAAATGGATCTATCGAGAAATTATATAGCTGTTTTGATGAAACATCCACGAAGTGGCTTCGCGGGGCTCAGTCCACCTATCGCCTCCCAGGTAGCCAGACATCCTAGGGTTAAGCAATTCAGGTAAAATTTGCTTCTCATAAAGGTTGTTCACCTTTTTCTATGATCAATTTTGTCGGGCATGATGTGTGTGCTACTATACAATCGAGAACTGGTCCTATTTACATGTTGTATGAGGTCTACGAAGTACTAATGTTCATGTTCCCAATAACCTTGACATTACAATATTTATTGCCTGAGGCTTACCATTGCCTGCAGAAATGAATTAGATGAAACAATTGATTTTTTTTATAAAAATTACTCTTTCAAACGTAATTTTTCTTTTGTCTCAACTTTGTTTGAATCTAGAAATAGAAACTGAAAAAATACTGCACCTGAAAAAGTACCATATACAGCTGTATCGTATGTACATATATATAACCTCTACGTTACATACATTAAATTTTAAACAATATATGCCTTTTCGAGAATTTCATAAAAGGTAATGAAGATAATGGCGAAAATAATCGAATTTTTCTTATGTCCACCCGAAGATAAACAAATCAAATTCGCCAAAAATTTTTTTTGGAAAGCATTCAACTTCCGTTGGGTCATCATTCTATTCAAGATATTAAGATAAAAAACAAATATTCATGTTCAGCCTCATCACCTTCTTACTATTGCTCTTTCAGTCATCTACATACCACCTCCTCCGCCTGATGAACGTCATTTTTTTGCGGAGATTCATTCGCAAATAATAAAAAATAACAAGTAAAGCATTCACAGAACGCACGAATGACGTAAACAAATATAACGATATAAAAAAAAATCATAAACACAGAAAATAAAACCGCCGCGATAAAATGACCGAAACAGAAAAATAAATAAAAAATTGTTTTTTGAAAAAAATCACTATCATTGCTGCTTGTGTATTTTCAGTTATATTTCAATATTAGAAATGCAAAAAAATACAGAGCTAAAAAAAGAAGAAAAACAAGACAACAAAAAGCAATAAGTACTGGGTGTTGTTTGTTAATCTTGTAGAAATATGTTGCAGCGCACAGATCAATGCTATGTTTTTTATCGAACCACACACACTCCCTTCTCTTATTTCGCTGTCAAAATGTGTCCAAGAAGAGTTGTTCTTGGCAAAAGGACATGTAAACTGCAAAGGCAACGTCAGTCACTCAATGCTGTGGTGGGTCAGTCACTGCTGCCACTGGCGCCCTCCATCAATTCATGGAGAATGCCATAAAACAACAAAATACTGTGACTGGATTGTAACGCTCGATATCGCAGTCTCCTAGCGACATTTAGGGCGAAAACACGTCTATCAACGAAATAAAAAAAAAAAGGGAATTCTTAAATCTTGCTTAAATTCATTGTCAATCATGATGTAGTATTTGGTTTGATACATTGTAGTTGGAAAAGCAGTAAGCATTTAGGCTGAAGATTTAACTTTTTTTTCATTGTGTTGCATAAGAAGTAAATGTTTAAAAAAATCTATAAAATTATTTTAAACAAAAGATGTTTTAGCTACGTAGAAGGTATTTTAACCAGTTCTAAATAAAATCATTTCTGAAATCTTATCAATGAAATCTTAGTATTTAAAACGCAAGTATCACGCTCTGCACCTAATAACGCTCAAACTGTTCATTCTTGCTACTACAGTGCTTTTATGAAGCGAAAACAAAGTTCAGCCTGAAAGTATGCACAGAAAATTTAATTGATGTTTATCATTTCATATCGATTTATGGAAGAAAAAAAATCATAATTTTACAAGACAATGCTCCAGCTCACAATTCGATCAAAACCATGGCCAAATTCCACGAGTTACGTTTCGAACTGCATCTTCATCATCCATATTCTTCAGATTTAGCCTCCAGCGAGTATTATATCTGTGTCGACAAGAAATAACAGAATACACTATTACGGAAATTTTGATTGTTGTAAAGGGTTTTCCAATAAGAGGTGTTATTTGAATAGCCCGCTATTTCGGTAGTTATTATTTTTTGACATTTGACAAGTAGAAATTACGCCATTACTAAAAATGGAACGATAAACGCTTCAACAACGCATCGAAATTATAAAAATTCACTAAAAAAATGGTGATAATTTTGCAGACACAGTTCGCAAAACTAAAGCATTTTTTTGTTGTCCGCAATACACCGCAATACAGAAATTGGTGGAAAAATTCGAGCTGTTGGGACAAGTTAGTGATGTGAAGAATAAAACCCGTGCACGTTGCTCAAGAACAACTGAGAATATTGCTGCTGTAGCCCAAAGTGTTGAAGAAAACCCAGGTTTGTACATTCCTCGTCGTTCTTTGGAATTGGGCATTCCACAAACGTCATTACACCGTTTTTTGCATATAAAGACTTGGGTCTTAAGGCTTACAAAGTTCAGTTAACAATAATCCGGAATTCCATCGAAAAATCATCTTGACTGATGAGGCCCATTGTCACCTCGGTGGCTACGTCAACAAACAAAATTGTCGCATCTGGGGCTCGGAAAACCTAAGAGTTATTGTTGAGAAGCCTTTCCATCCGACACGTGTGACTGTTTGGTGGGGTCATTGGACCTTACTTTTTCGAAAATGAGGTTGGATCAACAGCTACGGTGAATGGATTGCGCTATCGAGAGATGATTAATGATTTTTTATGGCCGGAGTTGGATGGTATTGATCTGAGAAACGTTAACTTTCAACAAGACGGCGCTACTTGCCACACAAGCAACAAAACCATTGATTTTTTAGGCGATCACAATTGACCGCCGAGATCTTGTGATTTAACACCTTGCGACTTCTTCCTTTGGGGCCACGTGAAAGATAAGGTATACGCCAACAGTTCAGCGTCGATTCAAGACCTCAAAGACGATTTTGTTATGGAAAATTTCATGAAAAGGATATGGTCCTGTAAGCGTGATGGCCATTTGGCTGATGTTGTTTTTCATTATTAACGGCATAACTTCTTCTTTATTATAAAATAAACATACGATCATTTACCTCAAAAAATGGCATTTTTATTTGAATATCAAAATAACACCTCTTATTGGAAAACCCTGTACCTTGAAAATTAAGTATTTGAGCCCATCATATCTAAAAAGTAAAAGTTTGGGTTTCCCTGATTTTAGGTTGCAATTTCAATCTTAAAAATGTTCTCCTGAAAACCTGAAAATGAGTTTGGCTGTTATTCCTTGTTGACACAGACGTGTTCTCAAAATAATTGCTCCAGGGAAGGAGATTTGCGACGAACGAACGGGTAGAATTAGAAACTAAACAAAATTTCACAGATCAAATCTTACTATTCACAGGGCATTGCAATGTTAAAAAAAAATCGTTATAACAAGTGTGTCGTGCTGAAAGGGGACTATGTGGAAGAATAAACAATAATTTTGGCAAAAATCATGTGTTTTCTTTGTATGGATGGCAGCATCTTCAACGCCCTTGGATTGACGTTTGATGAAAAAATTTGCAAAAAGAAAAATTTCCAATTCCGGGAAAAAAAACTTAATCATGATGGGTCTGATTATGTCAATATTAAAAAAAAATAATGTGAAATTTCTCAAACATTGTTCTCCAATAATAGTCATCTATCGCCTTCAGGATACTACGACAGGACTTAAGTAGAGTTTCACGAATTTCGATTCAGTCTAGCACGAGAACTAAGCCTAGCAACACACTTGCTTTGTTCGTCAGCTTCCTGGACTCTGAGACATTTAGGAGAACTGCAGAGCTAACGAACTATCTAGAAAAGTTCATTCCCAGTCATATGGTACAAGGCAGACCCAATATAAATATAAATATTTGCCACGATATACTAAGAATCATAGCAGTTTTTTATATATGGCGAATTTCCACAAATCGTATAGCGAAGGTCCATCAGAATCCATAACGGACTCAAACAAGTTTATAAAAGAAAATATCTTAAGTCGCAAGTGTATAAATCTCACGAGTGAGGCAGTTCAGATGATGACGTATCGTCTGTTATAAATAAAATATGTAAGTTAAAATATTATGATTCTTACCCTAATTTTGCTTTAAGTGCCAAATGACAGCTCAAAAAGTGGTAACATGAGTTATCTAAATCTGTGTAACGTGAGTGACCATTGTTTAATTCGGCATAAAAAATTGTTAGCAAATAGAATAAAATTTATTTCATGTTTAAATTGATCCAATACAATCCAGTACGAGGTCCTTTTTTCAACTGGGTTGTTTTGATAGCTGCTATGTGTCAAATGGCTTGTCGATATGACGTTTGTGTTCAGTATACAATACGACTCAATCATGAATAGACTTATTCATAAACAACATTTATTTATTGTGGAAACTTACTACCAACTAATTAACAAGCGAAATTGCCGAAATTGACAACCAGAAGCAATCCAATAGCTTCCAATGTCTCCCGATAAATTCTCTATTTTGTTTAAGGGCAGGAGGCATCAGCGGAACGTATTTCACGTAATATGCTCGAAAGAGTTGTCGAAAATTGAACCCACAGAATGGACCATTTAAGAGCTAGCCGTGGACAATATTTGCAGGAAATAATTTTTTAACATCGAGTTGTAGGAAACGATCTTTAATTCCAAATAAAGATTTGCATCAATACATTGATTTTTATGTATTTTATTTTATAATTTAATAAATATTAAATTTTTAATTTTTTAACATTGAGTTGTAGGAACCGAACTATCATTCCAAATATAGATTTGCATCCGTACATTGATTTTCATGTATTTTATTTAGAAAACAAAGTAGGAAGCTCTTATTGGATCACTCTTTATTAAGAGAACAGAGATCTATTTTAGTTCATACTAACCCTAAACCAGAAGTTACCAAATGTAACGTGAGTTACCAGTCTTATTAAAATCATGCCTGCATTCTTTGGTTTATTTTTCAATTAAATTTCTTTGATGAGGGTAGATTTAAGTCAATGGAATATGGTATGCTAACTTTTTTAGTCATTGAAACTAAACTCGTAACATGAGTTACTGTGGAATTACCTAAAGGGTACCCACACCATTATTCTGTATGGAAATAAGAAGATAGGTGTGCCCAGTTCCACTTTCACACCAAATTGCAAACAAAGCACACTTTGGCAAGGCAACGAACACTGCGATAGGCTTGACTAAAAGCTCACCTGTTTCCTACAGGAACAAGAAAGAGCCCGTCTTACGATGATTTCGTACCATTTAGAGTAAAAAATATGACAAACGATTTATTCGATTTATACACATTACTTTTTATATTAAGTACATTTTTTGTGCATATTTTAAGGCTGAAACTTTTTCAGATAGTATCGATTAAAAAGTTTGAAAATCACTGTAATACAGTTTAAGCGATATTAGGTGCGCAACATATCACTTGCCTTTTATGTCATAAGATTATTATTTTGCAAGAAAGACACTTGATTTAATATCATTTTCGGTAAAAACATTGGACCGTGACTTATAAGTAATTCCAACTGGAGACCTCTGTCTTGACAGTCAAGCACGCTTCCACTTTACTGCAAAGGTCGCCAATTCATCTCTAAAGCTTAGAATGTAGAGCAATCCACATGAATAACCGAATCATATTTTAAAGTCAATAACTTCAGAGAATCGGACACCAGAAAACTGCAGTCAAGAATTCAAGTTGTCGAAAACATTGAACTACATATTTTGCTTACCCATGCAACAGTGTTTATTGTTGTGAACAAAGAATGTACCGCTTAACTTTGTTTCCGTTTAACTCTCTTCTTTTTTTCTGTATTTTTTTGTTTTTTTTTGTTAAATAGTAAAATGAATGGTGAAATACTCGAAAGCCCGGCGATTAGGTAGTTATCACTTAAGAATCTAAAATCAAAGTTAGGCGGTGAGGAGGTTTGTAGAAGGCAGAAGGTGCAATGCGCAGTTTTGTGTGTATGTGTGTGTGTGTCTTTTTTAGTATCGCGTTATCTATTAATTACATATGATTCATTATTACGCGGTTAGAGCTACAAAAAGTGAACAGTTTTCTTTATATATCTTTTCTTTCTCTTTTGTTGGAAACAGTGTTGCCACAAGTTCATAAATAGTTTCAAAATTATTTTATATTATTTAAATTATTAACAGACAAATTTATGTAGGCAACATTTTCAAAATGCCAGTATCAGTACAATACATTTCCCAGGAACCAGTTCTTTTTTTATAATCTTTTAGAAGAAATTTTTTAAAAAATTTGTATTAAAAACAAGCTTCTTCAAAATGAAATATGTTCATTAGACCGTATCACCTTGTATGGCAGAAAAATATACTTATTTTGACCCCGCCTCAATCGTTAGATATTTGAAAGACCTTTTCGAAAAAAATATTTTTTTTTTTTTTAAAGTGGTCCCTATGGTGCTATTTTGGTTTTTTCGTTATATCTTCGGTGTTTCTTGTTCGATCCGGAAGATTTTATATCTGTTTGTTTGTTGGTGTTATCCAAATATTTTCCGATTTTTTTTTTACCTCAAATGTTTTTTTTCGACTGATTACACAATCGATCTTCGTTCCTACCATATCATCCTGGTCCAAAAAGTCCAACAAATTAAAGCTTTGAAAAAATCATTATAACCAAAAATAGGTTAGTTTTGGTGATACGCTCTAATGTTCATGTTACATTATTATTTTTTTCGTTTCAAACATATTATTGTAAAATTAAAATACCTGTTTTATACATATTAATTATTTCTGGCTCTAAAAATAAGCATTTGGCGCACGTTGCTCGCAAATATTATTTTTTTGTATCTTTGAGACTTCTTCCAAAAAATGAAAATTAATAAAATATAGCTTCCGATAATTTTAGTTCTACATTTTCTAAAAACTCTTGTTTTTAATATAAATGTTCATATCTTGATGTATCTCTTATCTGACAGAAAATAAGTACTTCAAAAAGTTTGCTTCTTGCAAACTCAAGACTAACCAAGAAGACTGATTTGGCAACACTGGTTGTAAAGAACCTAACAAGAGGTCGATGCAGACATTAAAAATGCCAAGTCACTGCTACTTGCATTTTATATACAAACATATCCATACATATAAATATACACACATATAGTATAACTCTTATTGCTGTTACAAGCTTGAAAGATTGAAAAAAAAATATGAAGAAACTTGTTATTGTTGCTGTTTTTACACTATTGTGCCGTGCCTACCTGTAGATCATGGCGTCTACCGTAAAGTGCAGGCAGTAAATTAAGTTCATAGGAAGTTTATCTTTCTATTGATATAAAAAAGATCACAACAAACAACAGAAACTTTTTCTGAGCTTTTTTTTCTATGGATTTGCAAGATGAAATTATAACTTTTTTATCTTTTGATGATTGTAAGCATAATTTTGAAAACATAATAAGGGTATTCACTTCACTGCTGACATTTCCGAAACCGGAAATTTCCGAAAATTTCAGTGAAATTGTTAATCATCATCTTTTGAAAATTTAATCATCTTTTGAGTTGATGAAAAATAATCGTCGGAAATTTGCGAAAAAAATATATGTTCAGTAGTCGTAAGTAGACCTGTTTGATAGATGTGAGTCATTGTGAATGTGTACAAATTCAGTTGTCAAATTTTTTCAAATAATTTTAATTTAATTTTTTATACAATGGAAGAAACATCTTTAAAGGTAATTTTCTTGTTGGATTTTAAATCAATTAAATAAATATTTCACGTTTATGAACTTAAGCGGGAGGGCAACTACCATTCATAATACCGTTCAACTACCGGTAATAATAATTTATTGCTTTTCTTTATTATCAATGAATGTGAGTAATGTCAGTTTTCAGTTTGACAGAAAAAATAATTAAACAACGGTCGCTCACTTCAACTCTTCGGAAATTTCCGATTTGGGAAATTTCAACAGTGAAGTGAATGCCCTTAATATAAACTTTTAAAAAAAAAAATATTTTGTAAAATAATTTTTTTTTATCTAGCAAAATTATCTTATTCATTGATTTAAACATAAATAAATGAACTGGAACACGATGTAAGAGTCAAAATTCCTGATTTAAAAAAATTAATTTGAATATAGCTGAATATTAGTTCTAATCGTAAAGAACGCAAAAGTGTTAATTATGTGACTAATTAAGTAAAGCGAAAAAAGTTTTCCATGCGAAGTCGGTCAGGTGCTGATTCTATAGATATTCTAATAGAATTTATGATTTTATTTTTAATTCTTATTTATGTATCCCTAAAGATTTATGAGCTCGTGCTCCGTTTTATTTGCTTAAATTATATTATATAAAAGTATAAACATGGTCATTGATTCTATTATTCTAAAAGTAAATTTTAATAAAACAATATGTTTCTGCGATCTTTTGGACATGAAATCGCTGTAAGATGTTATAAGCTTTAAGCTTGAAGTGTTATACACTTTCTCTTTAGAAATCAAAGACATGTATATTTAAATGTTCGGCAAAAAATTCTTGTACTGGCAGCGGAGTATAATTTTCCACAAGCAGTGTATAAAATAAAGTGCATTTCATAATCATAAGACCCTTTTAAGTTATTTACTTTTATTATAAATTTATAAATCAGTGGGAACCTTCTATATAAGCTTTTTGTACACCATATGAACTCTTTTAATTCTGTGTCTTTGAGAAACCGGTTTTGGGGTCAGAGCTCACATTGCGCCATACAACCGTTATCTTTCTGTTGTCGATTGCTCTTTTACTGCACTGTTCGCTGTTACATAATGATAAGACAATGTCGGATATAAGTTTCTTTTAAGATTAAGATTTTAAGTAATTTAAAACGTGTTTTTTGATATTGAATTAAAACTAATACCAGTTTTAAGCAAAATGCCGTGAGGTACAATATTTGTCGAATAAAGAGCGTGGCAAAATATTGGCATACGAGTCTGAACTAATAGTATCTGCAATTTCGAAAAAAAATTAATAGAAGTCGATGCGTCTTTCGAAATTCTTTACGAAACCCAAATAATGATAATTTTTTAAAGCCAGTTGGCAGTAAACTGGCACTGTCTGAACGAGAACAGAAGTTAATTCTCAGAAAAAGAGAATTAGTTGATGTCAACTAAAACTCACTCTTATCACTATTAAAAATCGTTTTGCTTTCTTTACTATGTATAATAGATCGTTATTCTTCAAAAAGATCCGATTACGGCAATTTTTAGGTCGTGTTTTTATGTAAACTTGATTAATTTGAAAATTTTGAAAAAATAAAAAAATTTTTCGAAAAAGTCAACTATACTTTTTAGTACTAAGTAGTATCTCCACGATTTTTTATGGTTTCCTGACATTTGCGGGATAAACTTTCTGATAAACTAAATAATGGTGTTGTAAACCATTTTTCTTGAACATATTTTGCAATTTCAGTAGGATTTTTACACGTTTTGCTAAATGGTATTTTAATTTTTTTTTTGTTTTCTAAAGTGAAATGAACCCTTCTTCCCGTTTTTGAAAGAAAATCAATTTCTTTTATGAACCTCATGTGTACTGTCGACACGATTTTTGATTCGAGTTATTCAGTTTTTCGAATAACTTTTGAGAATAAGGAATAACTTGAGTTTTTCTCTCACATGTTCTCAACTTCTCTCTAAACTCTTTCTCCATAATAACCACCCAGTAGAAATTAAAGTTTAATGATACTAAAAGAAGATATAAATAACAGCACACGGAAAAGACATATCGAATCAAATGTCAGAATTTTTAAATTTAAAATTTCGGATACGACAAACGCCTATTTTTTTTTATATTTACGATTTCGACTCCTGGTTGAAAACTGGACAAAAATGCATAGCTGAATCCTAAACTGCAGTCAAAATATTAAAATTATACAATTTTTACCATAGAGTTGCCACCGAACAATATATTTTTAACACTTTTACACCTTATATAACCGTTTTAGGGGAAGCTGATTTCAAATTTGATGTCAGAATTTTCTAATTAAAGATGGCGGATAGGATTAAAACCAAATTTTCTTTTTATTTTGACGATTTCGGTACCTGGGCGAAAACTAGGTAAAAATGCGTCACTGAATCCGAAACTGCAGTCAAGACTTCATAATAATGTAATTTTTACCATAGGGTTGCTACCTATGGTGACCGTGGCATGCAGGTTAAGTGTGTGGCTTAGCATGCTTGGAGCCCGGGTTCGATCCCCAGCCGCGGCGAAAAGTTTTTTCAATAAAAAATTTTTCTGATCGGTCACCACCTCTCTGCAGACAATGGCAAACCTCAGGAGTAAATAATGCCATGTAAAGCTTCTAGAGAACATGAGCCGTTCGGAGTCGGCATAAAACATGTAGGTCCAGTTCTCGGTCAATTGTGTGCAAACATTTAATAACACACACAACACAATTGATCATAAGAAGCTCGGTCAAAGTCCTTTCAAGGGCTGAAATGGCCAATTTGTTTTATTTTTTTTGTTGCTACCTATTAATACGTTTTTTTTACAGTTTTGCACATTATAATACCGTTTTAGGGGAAGCTGATTTCAAATTTGATATCAGAATTTCGAAATTAAAAATGGCGGGTTGCTACCAAATTTTATTTTTATTTTAACGATTTCGGTGCCTGGGCTCAAACTAGGTAAAAAGCGTCTCTGAATCCAAAACTGTGGTCAGAATTTTAATCGCAGATTTTGAATCTGTTATCAGGATTTTAAAATTAGGGATGTTCGATAGGGTTGCCTTCAAGTTTTCTTTTTATTTTTTTGAATACGGTGCTGGGAAGAACACTAGGTAAAACTGCGTTGCTGAATCCAAATCTCTTGTCAGAATTTCAAATTATTGTCTTTGTTACCATAGGGTTGCCACCTTATAATATGTTTTTTTGAGTTTTAAACACTCTCGTAACAATTTTAGGGGGTCGCTGATTTCGAATCTGATGTTAGAATTTTAAAACTCAATATCGCGGATAAGCTTGTCACCAAATTTTATTTTTATTTTTACAAATTCGTTGCTGGGGCTAGCACTAAGTCAAAATGAGTCTCTTTATCTGAAACTAATTAACCATTTCCATATTTTTGTTTCGGACAGATTTAACATTTTTATATGAGATTAAAAATTCTGTGTAAAAAATGCTAACAAACTCTAGAATCATTACAATATTCATCTCATAAATATTACTTAAATGAAAAAATTCTTCCAATAAAATAAATTATTTAAATCTTAAATTTAAATTTTTTCAAGAATTCACTTTAACTCATTAACGCCAAACCGAAAAATTTTGATACTACCGTATTTGACTGTTCGTATGACTTTATGTTTTAAAATATTTTTATGACAACTCTCGTACTTCATATTTTCGAAGGTGCTTTTCTGAAAACTCTTTCTGGCAGTGTACATCGATGGTAAAGCGCACAAAAGTAATAAGTGAACAATTTTAAATGTTCAGAAACTTCGATTTTGTTTTTAAATTTCAATACATTTCAGTACAAAACACTAATTTCAACTGTATACTTAGTTTGTTTGCTAACATTAGTTATGCATTCTTAAGAAATTAACACAAGATAGATATTATGTTGATGATTTGGAAAAGGCAGTAAACCTATTTTTGTCAAAAGGTCACTTATCACTTTAGTAAGCTTAACCATCGACATTAAAGTTTGGACAAATAATTTATTTAACTCAAAAATTCAGTTTTAGGTTAAAAAAACCGTGAAATATACCCTTCATAATTTCGCAGAAAAATTTGAATGAAATTTACTTTCTGAAAATGTTGTCCCAAAATGGTAACGCGAGTTACTAACCTAAATTATTTTTAATTGCGTTTCTAACATACAAAATCCATTTCTTTTCATAAAGAGTGCATCTGTATTTGTTAATCTAAATAATTAAAATTAAACTCCACAAAACTTTCGAATGTAACGCGAGTTACCATAGAGTTACCCGATATTATTTATTGTTTTTAGTTTTGAAAGTTTATAAAAAATGTCTAGTCGTGATGTGCGCTTGAAATCTATTAAGATCGTGGCCTTAAAGCTTTAGCATGAAGAATCCATGGTAAGAAATTTTATTTTTTAAAATTAAAATTATTTTCAAGTTGATCGTTCAAGCATTTCGTGTCGCATTTTGGACGCCATTTTGGTACACTATATTAAAAGTTAGTTTTTTTAATTATCAATTCTTCAAGTTTAAGCTTTGAGCTCACGATTTAAATAGTTTTTAAGCTCATATCACAAGGAGAAATTTATTATAAGTTAAAAAAAAAATTAAATCAGTTTTTTTTTTAATTTACCACTGAATTTGGGTTGAATAAATTTTTTTACAATTTTTAATTTGCATCATCGGAAAAGACACTTTCAGAAATATGAAGTACGATAGTCTTCATAAAATTGTTTCGCAACATGAAGTAGTACTCCCAGTTTACATACGAGTGTATCAAAAGCATTTTTTTTTTTTTGCGTTAAAGAGTTCAGATTTTCATTGATTGATTTTAAGCGCAATTTAGATCGTATGACTTGATTGATAATTTTTACGCTTACGACAATTAATCCATTTATTTTTATTTTTATTGTTCAAATACGTATAGAATTATTTTCTTCATAAATAAATTCATTCATGATATAATTGAATGGACGACAGACTGCCACTACGTTTGTTATCTGTATGTCTTCAACAATAGTTAGGCAGTCGTCTGCCATAACGAATAACAACTGGCTTCCAGCCCATATCAATAACAACAAAGTCAAAGCAAAACCTTTATTTTATTCTATTTTATTTTATTTCAAGCTTTATTTTCATGTTTGCTACTTCGTAGAATTCCAGCGGAACTAAGGTGCATGGAAATTCTTTAATTTAAATAAAAGGTGAATGACGTGCAGACACAACACACGGAGATAAATAAATATGAACAAAGTTGAATCACGATTTTATGTTACAGTCTTTGTTATTTTTACTGCTAGCTGGTTGGAGTGTGGAATGTTTAGATACACTTTTTCTTTGTATGCTTATAAACATTCTACAATTCGGTTGTTAAATAAATAACAAACAATGAGATACAAAATCGATTGCTTGACTAAACGACTAAACGTCAGAATACTACTACTGTCACTAGCTGATTTCCGCTTTTTCAATGGTTCGCCGAACTCGCAAAAACGGGTTAAGTTATATTATACAGCTTAACATAAACTGTCTGGAGCAGTTTGTGTCGTGCTGCTTGAAAAGAAGAATCAAACATCAATGGACAAAGCAATGACCATACGATGCACAATCTACTATTAAACCTTCGATTCATAAAACCTTGAAATAAATTCTTGTATTGGCAGCCACATAAGTTCATTTTGACAACTAATTGTATAGGCACGAGTACATTATGGATTAGCCTTAATATAAATATTGTTATATCTTGCTTTGTCTTTTTTAAAACCAAACTTAACAATAGCTGTAGTGCTGCACACAACGATTGTTAAAGAATTGAATGAATGAGTGAATTAAGTAGACAAGAACACTGTAGCTGATTTAAAAGTTAAAACACAGTCACAAAAGATAAAGATATATGCAAAATGAGAATTCGAAATAAAATGATAGAGACAGTTCACATTGTGCTTTATCATCAACAGTTGAATGTTAAGAAACTGAGTTTATGGTTTAGATAAATTTTAAAGTAGAGTGGAATTGACAACTTTTTATCTTATATTTCCTACATGATGTCTTAATGAATCAACTTCTAAACAAAAAAAACAAAACAAACTTTAATATACACATGTATCAATTTATTTTTCTTAACAAAAAATGCAATTTGACAGATATGCATCAGGCGAATGAGTGACTATTTCAAATAAAATTCTTCTCAAACTTCTGCCCACACATAACATCTAGCTAGTAACAATCCGAACGGAGTCTTATAACACTACATCGGTTCACTTCAATTCAATTGAATTCGCTCGAACTGAAATTTAACTGTTGCAGGCAGAGCAACTTGTGCTTTCTTCAAACTATTTCAATTTCAATTAAAGCATTTGTATAATTGATTTTTGCAACGTCAGTTCTTCAATTGTTTTTTTTGTTTTAAAAAAGAATTGTTCATCATTTTTATCTGATACTCTCGTCAAACTTAACTATTGCTCCTTTGCTTGTTTTTACTTGAAATCCTTTTTTGTTGTCATGTTGTTTGGTTTGCTTGTGAAAATGATTTCGTATGTTTGTTGGCAGTTGTTGGGCATGTGTTTTGCCTCGCTCGGTGCCTCGGAAGGTTGATGTGGATCCACGAGGAGTCAGATTAGGTGAGAAATACACATTTATCTCAATTGATCTATGTTACTTACATTAATATAACTTAGCGGTTATAAAGAATTTCATGAAAGTAGCTATATTTCTTCAAATATGAATAGGATTTGGAGTAAAGATTTACCCATACCGTAAATTCAAAGTGATTTTTGATTTTAAGCTTACCAACAGCTCAAATGAGAAATTATTTTTAACAAGAAATTATGAAGTCTTACATTCAAATTTTGTTAACTCCTTATTTGTAAAATTTCAAATTTCAAATTTCTTAACGTTAAAAGTCGAACAGCTTGTTTCCACTTAAATAGTACTATGGTTTACCATCATTATCCCAGAACAACAAGGAATATATCTCAGAAAATATTAAACTATCTTTTACTTTGACGAACATTTCATTTCACGAATTCTATAAAAAGAATCCCGAAGGAAATTCTCCTCCTTTTTTCAGTTGAGATTTCATTAATGAAATTGAAAATAATTCAGACCAATACACAGTCTTGAACTCTAACACATAGACACATTGTCATGTCTATATCCTTCAAACCAAAATTCAACTCAACCATACCAAAGCATAATTCAAACCAAAACCATATTGTTGAAATTAGAAATCAAAGCTGAACATTAGACCGTACCAAAAAAATAGGTAAAGTACTGTACTGTACAATTCGTACATCATCGAATCCCAAACATTTTTGAAAGACGATTTCGAAAAAAAATTTGTTATTGGCCAAAGTTAGCAGTTCGGATTTTAGATTTCTCATCATATCTTCGGCATTATAGCCCAAACATTTTTGGAAGACAATTTCTAAAAAACAAAAATTATTATTGATCTAACTTAGCGGTGCGGATTTTGAATTTTTCGTCATACCTTCGATATTATAGTCCAATATTTAAGTATGATACAGCGAAGGTTTTTGTTTCAAGGAGACCAATTTTGCTTCAAAGAACATAGACCTCAAGTAGCCCTTTCTAATATAAACCCATCATATCTCAGTCCTCACCATCTTAATGTACCTGCCTAGTGTCAGAAAATTATATCTAATAAAAATTCATTAAACTTTTCTCAAGTAACTACACTAGAGCTTCAAGTTGCGTCGTTAATGTGTTCCAAAAAACTCGACGCAACTTGAAAATGACGCAACTTGGAAGCGACGCAACTTGAAATTATGTTTTATATACAACATACCATTTTTAAATAAAATTGAAAGAAAAGATGAAAAAGAAAGCTTATTATGAGTTCTAAAAATAATAAGTATTTATTAATTTAATTATAAAATAAACACAAAAAAAAACTTTATCAAATTCCCCGGAATTTTGGTACAAGAATGTTTTTTTTGAGTTGCGTCCATAAAAAGTTGCAACTCGAGTTCAAAATATTGTATTGGTCCAACTCGAGGCTCTAGTGAATTTCGATTATTCTAGTATTAAAATAAAACTAATTAAAAAAAAATTTTTTAATTTTTTTTACCAAACCTTTTAATTTTTCGACATAGCTTCGGTATTTAAAGTCCTTAAAAACCTTACATAATGACATATTGATGTTTTTGTCTCGGGAAAATCAATTTGTTTTCGTTCAAAAGTCATTAACCTGAAGGTACAGTTTTCTAGCACTTATCCATCAGCACTAAACTTTTACAATATGATTTAAATAAATAAAAGTAAAATCCAATAAAAAAATTATGTATTTTTTTATCAACACCGAATAAGCGACACAAAACATAAGTTTTAAATAAAGATGGTGTTAAATAGATGTAAGAATGTGTTCGTTTCCACATCCCTGCCATAACTTTTCCCATCCTTGCCTCAGTCATGATCTTTATTCTTGACCTAATTCTTATTCTTACCCAAATTCATGCTCTAATCAATGCCCAAATCCTTTTGATTACTTAAATTTATCATGCTATCTAAATCATCCTTATATAAATCCTTGTCCTATGTTTGACCTATTTTTTATCTAATCCTGTCTAATTCCGTGATGTGGATTTTTATGATGATGTTGATTTTAATGTATTGATTTGCGTGTTTATTTTCATGTACATGTTTCATGTTCATGTTCACGTTCGTGTTCATGTTCATGTTTATGTTAATTTTCCTTGTTCATGTTCATATTCAAGTTCATGTTCATGTTCAAGTTCATGTTCATGTTCATGTTCATGTTCATGTTCATGTTAATATTCATGTTCATGTTCATGTTCAAGTTCATGTTCATGTTCATGTTCATGTTCATGTTCATGTTCATGTTCATGTTCATATTCATGTTCATGTTCATGTACATGTTCATGTTCATGTTCATGTTCATGTTCATGTTCATGTTCATGTTCATGTTCATGTTCATGTTCATGTTCATGTTCATGTTCATGTTCATGTTCATGTTCATGTTCATGTTCATGTTCATGTTCATGTTCATGTTCATGTTCATGTTCATGTTCATGTTCATGTTCATGTTCATGTTCATGTTCATGTTCATGTTCATGTTCGTGTTCATGGTCATGTTCATGTTCATATTCATGTTCATGTTCATGTTCATGTTCATGTTCATGTTCATGTTCATGTTCATATTCATGTTCATGTTCATGTTCATGTTCATGTTCATGTTCATGTTCATGTTCATGTTCATGTTCATGTTCATGTTCATGTTCATGTGCATGTTCATGTTCATGTTCATGTTCATGTTCATGTTCATGTTCATGTTCATGTTCATGTTCATGTTCATGTTCATGTTCATGTTCATATTCATGTTCATGTTCATGTACATGTTCATGTTCATGTTCATGTTCATGTTCATGTTCATGTTCATGTTCATGTTCTTGTTCATGTTCATGTTCATGTTCGTGTTCATGTTCATGTTCATGTTCATATTCATGTTCATCTTCATGTTCATGTTCATGTTCATGTTCAATGTGCATGTGCATGTGCATGTTCATGTTCATGTTCATGTTCATGTTCATGTTCATGTTCATGTTCATGTTCATATTCATGTTCATGTTCATGTTTATGGTTCCTAATTTGAGCGATAGTAAAAAAAAGTTTATTTAAAATAAATTCAAAAATTGCTGACTTTTATGTTAACTCGGTAACTATGCCAAGCGTGCTTTATTTTTAAATATGTTTGTGTTAAATTAAAAAACATGTGAATTCTTAAATTTTGTGCATTTGTCCCGACTCAGTTTTTTAAATACTATGTGTAGATATTTTTCAAAGCATTCGCCGCTAACGAGTTAAAAAAGGACGAACTAGATACTTTCCACCTACGTGCAATATTTACTCTTTTACAATGCACTCTCTTAAAGGAACTCAATTAAAAATAAATAAAAAAAAAATAAAAAAAAAAGAAAAAAAATTAAAAAAATTATTCCAAATGAAGTTCCTCTGCTCTACACTTTTTATCAATTTAACACTATGAAATAGCAATTTTTTCTGCTTGACAGACGAGGTATTCTTTACATTTGCTCGCACTTGGCAGCACTTGAATGAAAATTATCCGAATTGAGTACTCAGTCAGAGCCAAGAAATAAGCGTCGTCATCCAGTGGGTTACAACGGGTTGAGCATGGCGCAAGCAATCATTTAAAAAAAACATTAAAAATCAAAAAGTTGTCTTCCCGCAATTCGTAGAAAAAGCAACATTAAACTTTTGAGCATTATTTCAAGAATTATTACTATTTGGCAGCACTGACAAAGGAGGTGGCCAAACATTATTAAATATCGTACCAAATTCTTAATTGAATTTTTGAAACTATTAATTTATTCATAGTGTGACTTTTGTGCAAGTTCATAAGTTTTAACTACAAAAACTATTTCATGTTTCTTTCCAACTGTTTCTAGCAAAAGAGTTGATGTTTTTTTTTTTTGTATATATAAAATATTTGACTACAAGTAAATGTTTATTTTTTTTCCTTCAGAAAAGAGGAAGTTTTGTTATATATTCAAATTTATGGATTAAACGAAGGAAGCGTAACAAAATTCGAAAGTTTAACTAAATAATCCTTAAGAAAAGCTGAGAGTTTTCTTATGTGACAGAGAGGAGAAAAGAAATATGAAAACTTAACAGTTTGTTATCTTTATTACAGCTCATATGTTACAGCCGAAACCCATTCACAAGCCATTCTCAAGCCATTCTCAGCCCATTTTTGGTCTTAATACGTTAAAAAGCAGAGCATAAATTGTATTTTGGTCTTAAAAAAAGTTTCATACCAACAATGCGACCAAAATTCTAGACACATATTTCCTTTGTTTATTTTCGGCCACCTCTTTTTAATGCGCGACACATACGAAAATAAAATAAGCCAAAAAACAAAACAAAAAAGAACCAAGAGACAGACATGATAACTCGTACGTACCCGAAACGACTAAAATATCCATTTATCTTGGGTTTTAAAACTTTCTTGTCGTTTTTATTATGTATATAACTTATTTATTTCAACATATAGAAACCGCAAAGCACAGTTTTAGGAGTTTTTACACTCAGATAAATTGCTAGATATCCTGGCACAAATTAAAAGCACTAACATTAATGTACCAAATGCCAGTCCTATTTTGATTTTGAAACCTCAGTTTTTAAGTAATGAAAAATATTAAAATAAATGTAATATTGCAGTCAGGTCCAAAGAGGAAGCCTTTCAGAATTAGCGTTCTAACAAAAATGCTGGTATTAAAGGAGCCTTGTATCGGGACTAGGAATCGCTGTAATGCAGTTTAAGACCGCGCAAAGTTTCTTCATGAAAGTTCCGTAAGAGAACAGGTTCTTCTCTGTTCCAAAGGGAGCAAAAACTTTTGTTCCTTCCTTTAAAGAGTAAAGAATCAGACATCTTCGTTGATTCCAACTCTTTCAAAAGATGACCAAATATTCACTGACTCGGCTGATAAGGCGAACCTGTTGACTGGATTGATTGCACAGAAGTTCACAATCCCGATTAGTAATCATCCACTGCCCTTCATAGAAAGTAAACGTTCTTCAATGCAGCAGATATACTTTGGAACTAGAACAGTTAAAAAAGTCCTCGCAAACCTCAACATAAATACAGCGTCTGGTCCTGGTGGCATACCAACAATTGAACTTAAATTGCGTGTTTCTACTCTGGCTCGACCTTTCCATAACCTACTCAACGTCTCTTACAGGACAAGCGTATTTCCATCTTGTTAGAATCTCCCTGCAAACTACCGATCACTTGCGAAATGCTAAATACTCTCCAAAGTCATGAAGAGTGCAGTAAACTTCAACCTTATGAATTACATAGACTTCCGAAAATTGTCCCGTAGCTCCCTTAAATATGATTGATGAAGATCTTGCATAGTCAGATCTTGCTCTTGACGTTCTAGGCATATCGATTCAATCTAATCTTCGTTGGAATGATCACATTTTCGGTGTGTCGAAAGAAGCGACCAAGTGCTTAGGTTTCTTCAAACGGTGCAAAAAATACTTCACTTCAGCTGATCTTCGCACTATCTTTACATCCTATATTAGGCCAAAAATTGAGTACAAATCCCACATTAAAGAGCTTCAAGATATAGTTTGGAGCTTCTGGACCGAATTCAAGGTCATGCGATATATCTGATAGGAGATCTAAATGTATCATCCAGGACTGCTATGGAACGTGTTCAAGGGAGTCACACGATCTGACTCCACCCACTCGAGTATTTCCCAGTTCAACTCGGACGGCTCACTAAGCCAATCCCTATAATAGTGCCTTCATGCCCTTGAGAACCTCGCATTACCTAGATATTTCGTTCTTTGGACGCAAAATAAAATTGTGGAATAATCTTTCCGTGAATTTATTCCCTGGCAGTTTTGATCTGTGTAAATTTAAAGCAAATGTCCAACCAAACTTTTACTCGTTTTCCGAATAAACGAAATGCTTATGCATTTAAAGAGGGCATCCCCTGAGCCTTGGGTTAAGCTTAAAAACAAAACTTCTCGCAAATTAATTGGGTCTCATTTTTAAGGTGAAAGTTTAACGTTATCAGATCCGAAGTATTTTGACGAATCAAGAGGAATCAGAACAGATGAAGCTAAACAAAAACAAGTAAAGAAAGTCTAAAGTCGGTCTAGGCCGACTATGAAATACCCTAAACCCACTGTTCAAAAACAAACAAAATTTTATTGTAAATGGGCGTCTCCGTGGGCGGATGAAGCCTATATTTTAATTGCATTTAAATGGTGATGAAAAATTTACACATACCAAGTTTTATTCCTGTAGCTCACAGTTAATGCCTTTATTGTGCTTTCGCTATGGCAGGTGGGCGAGTTCATGGACGGATTACTCCCAATTTTTGAACACACCTTAGTTTTGGTATAAAATACATACATACCAAATTTAATTTCTCTATGACAAACATAACCTTATTTATTGAATTTTAACCTTTTTGGGTTGTATGGGAGGTAGGCGTGTCCGTATGCGGATGACGTCCATTTTTCAAAACCATCTTTGTCTTGTCATAAAAAAACATTCGTGCCAAATTTTAGCTCAGTAGGTTAAACAGAGGCTTATTTATTGCGTTTTCAATTTTTGGGTTGTATGGGAGGTGGGCGTGTCCGTGAAGGGATGACGTCCATTTTTCGAAGACATCTTTGTGTTTGTATAAAACACTTACATATCAAATTTTATTATTGTAGGCTAAATATGAGCTGAGTAATGCAGTTTTCAATTTTCGCGTTGTATGGGAGGTAGGCGTGTCCGTGGGCGGATGATGTCCATTTTTCAAAACCATCTTTGTTTTGTGATAAAAAATATATGTGTCAAATTTTAGCTCTGTAGGTTTAACAGATGCTTATTTATTGCGTTTTCAATTTTTGGGTTGTATGGGAGGTAGGCGTGTCCGTGAGTGGATGACACCCATTTTTCAAAAACATCTTTGTGTTGATACAAAACACATACATACCAAATTTTATTGTTGTAGGTTAATTATGAGCTGAGTTATGCAGTTTTCAATTTTTGCATTGTATTGGAGGTAGGCGTGTCCGTGGGCGGATTCCAAAAATATTCAATAGTGCAGATCCTTGGGTCCATGTGACTATGTGTACCAAGTTTCATTCAATTATCTCAACTCCTTCTTCTTATCCTGTGTATCCGAACAACACACAGACGGACGGACGGACGGACGGACGGACGGACATGAATAGCTCGACTCACGTGGTGACTCTGATCAAGAAAATATATACTTTTCTATACCGGACTCGCTTCGTTCTATGCGTTACAAACTTTTGCACAAAGTTAATATACCCTGACCTTTCAGGTTTAGGGTATAATTATGGAAAAATTATGAAAAACTTAAAAATTGGCGTATCTTAAGGAATCCGTATCCAATCAACCAAATGCGGTTGAAAAAAATTTATATTTGAAAAAGGCACGTCTAAAGTGACTTTATTTTGAAAATATGAAAATATGAAAATATCTATAATATAATGGCATCCCATACCATTCCATATCATACCATACTATACTATATCATACCATACCAAACCATACCATACTAGACTGGATAAGACCATACCATACCATATGCTTACCATACGGATATCATATACCCATACCCTATAGTATGATGAAAAAAACATACCCTATCATACTATAGGGTATAGCCATACTATGCTATACCATACCCTACCAAACCTTTCCATACCATACAGTACCATACCATACTATAACATTCCACACCATACCATACTATACCTTACGATACCATATCATGCCATACAATACCATACGAACACTATCTCATACCATGCCATACCATACTCATATCATATTTTAAAATGTCCTTTCATAAAATGTCAAGTTTTTTTACAGTGTAATTTAGTGGTATATCGAACTGACGTCCTTTGATACCACAGTACTTCGGGCGATTTATATAAATGTATACAAACGCTATTTCCAGCTGGTTACAGTTCAATAATTTTAACAAAAATATGTCTATAACACCCCTGAACAAAACTCTCTCACTACAATTTTCCAGTGTACTCTGTTAGATTTGCCATTAAGACAAACCATCACGTCGTTTCTTAATCCTAGTGCTACCCTAAAAGAAAATGTGTTCTATTTGAACATGGCCGATAGTTATTTAATCTGCTCTCTTTCCTAATCATATGTTGGTTATTTTATTGACTTGTTTCGGAGTTTAGTTCGATTCGCTCTTTGCCAAATACTATAGAATTCAAGTGTATAGTATAGGCAAGCCTTCTGCAATACAATAAATAAAGTGTGGAGGCAGTTTTTTTTTACTGCACACACTTTGTACAAACGCCAGGTTTTCACTGAGGTTTCTCCAAGAAGAAGAAACAGGGAATAAAAGTTTTGCTAGACAAAACTTCGTATCGTACTTTGTGTTTTTTTTTTGCCACATTGGCGAAAAGCATCCGTTCGTTGAGTCACAACAAAAAATAAACACGAGGGTGTTCTAATGGCTTTAAGGGAGGGTGAAATTATTCGGGTAAAAACGGTGAGGGTGACTAGTTGCTGCTGTTGTAGTTTGGATGGTGGGTGATAGCAGCAGGATACACATTATGTCCCGATTGTAGTGTCCAACAATGTGCGTGATGGTAATCAGAGCTGAAAAGTGTACGTAGGTAGTTGTGTAGAAGAAGACTGTCATGTTGTTAGAGTGTGTCATAAAATAGCAACAGACGTTATTTTGCGGTGTGCATAAAATATAAATAATTGGAAACCCACGTTTTGTAGCCATGCAAACCTTACCATAAACCATGGCCAGAAGCATAACAAAAAAGATACTAAACAAAGATAGTAAAAAAGGTCTAGTCTACAGCACGAAATGACCTTCGAAGCTGCCATTTTTGGGAACAACTTGCCCAAAATACTGGTTTGTTCACAACAATATCTGTTAGCTAACGTATTCTATGCGCATCTCTGGGGAGTGAATTTTTTTTTGTTGTATCCTCCACTTGCATCCTCCCCTTTGAAACGAAATATTTACTTAATTGCTTTCTTAACTTGTCGTCTGTCTGACAACATGTCCACGCACACTCACAGTGAAGTACGCTCGTACACACCACTTCATATGCTGTTTTCATATCTGCTGGGTTTCATCTTGCTTCATGTGAAACACGCACATTTCCCAGTTTTCTTGTGCTTTCTACTCTCTGCTGCTGCTGTTGTGTGTCTTCAGCACACTTTACTTTTACTCACACGTTGTTTCTAACATATCTAATGTCATCTGCTAGACCAGAGTTTGACAAAGTATTTCCTACTTTTTAAACAACTTGGTTCCAATCTTCCTGCTGCGGCTTGCTGTTCACCTGTAACAGGCGTGCCACATTTCCTCTATTATGTTTAGTTAATTCCTAACGAAATCGTCATGCTCTAGACGTGATTAAGAGTTTTTTTTTTTTTGTTTTGTTTGATTCCTTTGCTTTTAGTATATTAAATATTATCTCCATCTTCTTGTTACGCTTACATTTTTCTCCAACCACCACCACCACCCAACAAGTGTCATCTAACACAAAAAATGTGTTATACCAAAGCCTTTGGGTTCAGCTTCGTTATTTTTCGGGATTTCCAAGAGAGTCTTTCACTTTGTTGAAAGTTCGTTCAACCACGCGGCTCTTGCTTAAGGGTGTTAACTTTCGCTGCTGGTGTTCTGTTTATCCCTATACCTATACAATGTCTATCTATGTAGAGCTGAAGTAGCTCTTGTCTGGACATTTGATTAATGATGCTTACATGATGTTGATGCAATATTTTTGTACCTATTTTATTGTGGGTTGCCACTTGCGAAAATAAGGCATTCATTCTTAAGGTGGAGTAATTAGTAGATACTCCTAGACGTCAACTAGGAACGTGCTCTTATGTTAAGTGTCATTTGTTGAGTGTCAACACATTTTAATTAAAATTTATTATGCTTGAATAGAGTTCGAAATGTATGTTTTTCAATCTTCATATATATTTCAACATTTTTAGTGTTTCAACATTATTTACACATTTTTAAATTTGCTCAATTTTACTTATTAGTAATTTTTAATAACAGTTTTTATAGAGTTATCTGGACTACGTAAAAGTTTTTGGGATTGAGACCTTTACCAACTTTTATCTGAAAACACGTACTTAATTGAATTTCGTACTCAACAATTTTGAAGTTGTGGCGTTTGCTTATCGTATAATAACTGATGTAATTTAGTGTTGAGCATACACTCTAATACATGTTTATAAATCCATTAAGACAATTCACATTTCTTCTTCTGTCAAAAGACCGTTGGTTCTTGTATACTATAAATATAAAAATCATAATCCTATGCATGCTATCTAGAACTATTTTTTACAGTGACTTTAGCCCAAGAGAAAGTTTGCGAAATAAAGAGAGAGTTTTGGTTTTGTTTTCAGGTATTGTTTTAAGAATGTTTTTTTTATTAGCAAATAATTTAACTGTTAAAGAAGAATAATGGTCTTATTTTCTAATCCTTAAGCTTTCAACTCACTGTAGTTTTTGCATATGAGAATTCCATATTAATTAAAAGTAAAACATGAGAATTCCATATGAGAATTCCATATTAATTAAAAGTAAAACAAGCAACGCTTATCTCACGGAAATTTCCGAAAATATAATGTATTGTTTGAAAAAAACCCCCAAGTGAGTTGATTACGTTTGTTTAATAAAACAACGTCATAAAATCATGAAAAATGTGTCTGTAAAAAGCACCTGTTTTCATTTGCAATATTAATACAAAATTTATTGTGAATCGAAAAAGAAATATTTTGTTTATCATTTATGTAGGGAACAAAACTACGTAAATTACTCGTTTTTGTTCGTATAAAAAATGAATGATACATTTTTTTTAATAAACTTTATCAAATTAACAAACAAAAACTATGATTAATACTATTATCTTCATAAGTTTTACTTTCATCATAAGTCGTATTAAACGATAAAAAAATATAAAAAAAAAAAAAAATTAAAAAAAAAAAAAAAAAAAAATAAAAAATTAAAAAAAAAAATTAAAAATAAAAAAATAAAAAAATAAAAAATAAAAAAAATTATTTTATAACTCATAGAAAAGTAACCTTTTTTTATTCTTTCAAGAAACAAACTTATTTACAAACAAAAAATTAATTTTGTTATTTAAAGGGATATTTAGGTTCGAGCAATGATTCAAAAATGGGCCTTAAAAATAAAAAAAGGTATTCCCCCTTATATAATGTAATACAATTGATAGCGAACTGAACCTATCCGTATCCATTCCTCTCATTGTAATGACTTACTTTACTCAAAAATTTCACTTTCACCGCAATTTCCCAGCATATTTTTCGTCCTTGATCTTTTATGATATTAACCTTCAGAGCATATCAAAGGTAAATCAACGAGCTATGCTCTTTTCTTCCTGGTTTTGTCTGTAGAAAAATCCCTAGAAATCCAGCAGTACACTCTGGTTGCACTTGTGGGTATAGTAGGAGCCTTTAAAAACGTTTTACCGAGTGCTATTACTTGGCCTTGACGGATTTGAGGGTCGAGGAGCCTTCAGATACAAACTAGTAGGGCACTCAACTCAAAGTAAGAGGATTTCATGCTTTGCACATTAGTCAGAAGAGGTTCTCTCTTCACTCCTATGGTCGTAGCAATGAACCAATTGCTATGAAGCATGGAGTGGAGTTGACATTGGATGATAGCATACGCAGATGATACAGTTTACGATTGCCATTGTCGTAAAAGGCTTATGTCCACAAACTCTCGATCGCGGAAAGTAACCTGAGGACTCAACGTTAACCCATTAAAACAAAACTAGTCCGCTTCACAAGAAAAGACAAAATTCCCATCTTGAAGCATCCAAGACTCAACAAGATAAGGCTTAAATTCACCAATAGCGCAAAATATCTGGGAGTAATCTTGTATAAACTGCCCTTCAACAATGAGAATAAGGAAAATGGGGCTTATCCCCAGTAATCGATGGATATATAATACCAGTTTAAACCAGTCTAGTGGTTGGTCATTTCTAAGACCACAATAAAGAACAAACTTAGCAAGATACAAAGAAGTACAGAAATCTGCATCACCGGGCCATCAACGGAGTCCTCCTGCATCCCCCTGCATTAACTCGAGGAATTGGCTAGAAAGGATTATCGCCATTCTTCTAGGGAAGGACAGGATTGGTATTCTCTTAGCTACTTTTAAACTCCAATGTAGGAAAAATTCTCTACGCTAGGTTAAAGAGCGTTGGGTTGACCTCTCTATCTGCAACACAGCCAGAGCAACGTGACCTTTTTATAACATCAAGCTAGCCACATTACTACTGCGACTCAGAAGGATAGACCTCTCCTTTTGAGTTGGAGTACTTTCGGGGTACTGTTTGATAGGAAGACATAAATCGGGCTGGGCATTGAAACCAACGACCATTGTGGAAGCTGCAATTACAGCGAAGAAGAAGAAAAAGTGGAATATCTCCTTTATATCTGTCCTGGCTTAAGGAGAAGCACACTATTTACCATAGGACGACCATTCCTATACTCACTAGCAACAGTCTCAGAAATTAAACCAAAATGGGGCAATAAATAATTGATGTGCGAGAGAGAGTAACAAATCCGACTCAACCATTCCTAACCTAACCTTATCTAGATTTATCTAAAACTACCTAATCTAGCCTTACCTAACCTTAACTAACTTTACCTTACCTTGACTAACCTTACCTGAACTAACCTATATAACCTTACCTTACCTATATAACCTTACCTTACCTAACCTAACCTCATATAACCTTACCTTACCTAACCTTTCCTCACTTTACCTTATCTTACCTAACCTTAAATTACCTTACCTTACCTTACCTTATCTTACCTTACCTTACCTTACCTTACCTTACCTTACCTTACCTTACCTTACCTTACCTTACCTTACCTTACCTTAACTTAACTTAACTTAACTTAACTTAACTTAACTTACCTTACCTTATCTTATCTTACCTTACCTTACCTTACCTTACCTTGCCTTACCTTACCTTGCCTAACCTCACCTAACCTTGCCTTACCTTGTCTAACCTTTCCTAACCTTACATAACCTTACTTAACCTTACCTAACATTACGTTACCTTACCTAACCTAACCTAACCATACCTTACCTAGCCTAACCTAACATAACCTTACCCAACCTAGCCTAGCCTAGCCTAACATAACCTAACCTAACCTAACCTAACCTAACCTAACCTAACCTAACATAACCTAACCTAACCTTACCTAACCTAATCTAACCTAACATAACCTAACCTAACCTAACCTAACCTAACCTAACCTAACCTAACCTAACCTAACCTAACCTAACCTAACATAACATAACATAACCTAACCTAACCCAACCTAACCTAACCTAACCCAACCTAACCTAACCTTAAATAAACTAAACTAAACTAAACTAAACTAAACTAAACTAAACTAAACTAAACTAAACTAAACTAAACTAAACTAAACTAAACTAAACTAAACTAAACTAAACTAAACTAAACTAAACTAAACTAAACTAAACTAAACTAAACTAAACTAAACTAAACTAAACTAAACTAAACTAAACTAAACTAAACTAAACTAAACTAACCTAACCTAACATAACCTTACCTAACCTAACTTTAAATAAACTAAACTAAACTGAACTAAACAAAACTAAAATAAACTAAACTAAACTAAACTAAACTAAACTAAACTAAACTAAACTAAACTAAACTAAACTAAACTAAACTAAACTAAACTAAACTAAACTAAACTAAACTAAACTAAACTAAACTAAACTAAACTAAACTAAACTGAACAAAACTAAACTAAACTAAACTGAACTAAACTAAACTAAACTAAACTAAACTAAACTAAACTAAACTAAACTAAACTTAACTAAACTAAACTAAACTAAACTAAACTAAACTAAACTAAACTAAACTAAACTAAACTAAACTAAACTAAACTAAACTAAACTAAACTAAACTAAACTAAACTAAACTAAACTAAACTAAACTAAACTAAACTAAACTAAACTAAACTAAACTAAACTAAACTAAACTAAACTAAACTAAACTAAACTAAACTAAACTAAACTAAACTAAACTAAACTAAACTAAACTAAACTAAACTAAACTAAACTAAACTAAACTAAACTAAACTAAACTAAACTAAACTAAACTAAACTAAACTAAACTAAACTTAACTAAACTAAACTAAACTAAACTAAACTAAACTAAACTAAACTAAACTAAACTAAACTAAACTAAACTAAACTAAACTAAACTAAACTAAACTAAACTAAACTAAACTAAATTAAACTAAACTAAACTAAACTAAACTAAACTAAACTAAACTAAACTAAACTAAACTATCTAAACTAAACTAAACTAAACTAAACTAAACTAAACTAAACTAAACTAAACTAAACTAAACTTAACAAAACTAAACTAGACTAAACTAAACAACCAAACCTGACCTAACCTAACCTAATCAAACCTAGCTTAACCTTACCTAAACTTACCTAACCTTACCTAACCTATAGAGTAGAAAAGACAGTTCATACAAAATCAGTCTGATAAGTCAGTGAATTTTTAAATATTATTTTTTTTCGGTAGAAAAGCTGTTTATTCCTCTCCATAGTCTGCTTTTAGCTCGAGATATAGCGGCATTTTTACAATTTTTTGTCTCCAAAAAATAATAGGTTTCCACAAGGTTCTCAAAATAAGCGTTTGTGCGAGCAATGAGGTCTTCATTCGAACCAAAGCTCTTACCGTCGAACCAATTCTTAAGGAATGAAATCAGGAAATAATCACTGGGGTCTAAATCTGGAGAGTATGCTGGATAGGGCAACAGTTTGTATCCCAATTTATTTATTATTGCCTTGACAACTTCATGGCACTTATGGTCGAGTTTGAGCAATGCATGCACACATAGTTCATATAGTTTTTTCAAATATTTATGTTCAAATATTCTTGTAAAATTTTATGTACCCAGTCAGAAGAGAAACTTAGAGCCCCGTGGAGTTTCATTTTCCGAGCGTCCAAAACCGTTCCACGGATTTTTAAACAAATTTCGGCGTGACGACCTCTTTTGGACAACTTGAACGTTCGGCGTTCGTATTGCGAATATTTAGTCAATCATTGTACGAGGGTAATGAAAATGAGAGAAACAATGATTCTCAAAACGAACTACATTTAAGCTGCAGTAAAAGGGAGAAGCTAAAATATATTCCAAATGGATCTAGTACAAATATAGAGAAAAGGGTATGTTTAAAGGAACAATCCTGACAACAACCTATAAAAAGCATCAGTTCATTCAATGTAAAAGGGTATTGTAGTGAGACAAGTACTGGTACTTTTTGGAACTAGTTAAGAACTATTTGAAATTTGCTTTTGCGCGCTTGGTAGTCGAGTGGTAAGTGTGCTTGACTGCCAACCCAGAGGTTCCGGGTTCGAATGCCAGGCCGGTCCCGGTTTCGAATGTAGTGGCATTAGTACTGGTCATTTTTGGAACTAGCTCAAAATTATTTACAATTTGGTTTAGCTGTTCTACGCTTTTATCTTTCTTTAGTTCTTTCCTCATTTCTAATAAACTGAAATTAAAAATGAAGTCAACAATCAATATGGCTTTGAAATTTGTAGTTGATGGCAGAAATGTTGTGGATTGGATTGATTGATAACTTGAATAGACCCTGGTAAAGGCATAACACTTTCCAGAGATTCAAATTCGCTTGTTGATGTAACTTTCCGTCATACACAGAACATTCTACACATGTTTGAATCGATTTCTCTTTTTTTTTTCAAATCACTTGACTGAATAAGTTTGACACCTGCAATCCTTGATTCAAAGCTAAAAAACCAATTTGACAGTAGTTTTTTAACAGACGGCAGGTGAAAGGATGCGGAGAGAAAGGTGTACTTTATACGTGCATAAGTATTTATATATGAATTTATATGTATGAAAAATCTTAATATATAAAAGACAAGCGTCCTGCTCCGTGCTCTATATCGTTCAAACTGTTATTGTTGTTATTGCTATGCTTTTTAAACATGTTCAGCCTGAGCCAGAACCTGTTTCGCTATTACAGTGCTTTTTATATGAAAAAATTGTTAGCCTAAAAGTATGCACACGAAATGTATTTGATATTTATTTATTTACATTTATTTATTTACACATTGACTACGACTGGAACAAAACAAGATTTGAGGTGAAAGAGAAATATCATATCGTCTACTATTAAATTATTTTGAAAACGACCCGTCGTATGATGGGCTTCTATACTAGTATGTAATAACATTGAATGAATAATTTTTCTATACCACTACATCAGTTGTTTTTCGAGAAAAGTGATTTTCTTTGTGAAACTATAAATATGTAATAGAGTATAAAAAACAATCAATCAGTTCAGCAAGACTTAATGCCTCATAATCATGCTGCACGTTTATGCTGCTGACATTGGCATCAATGCAGGAACTCAAAATAAATAAGCTGCACAAACGTTACCGGGGACTTAATTAGCCACATGCTGTGAGCATTCAACGCTTTAGATGGCATTAGTTTGTTACATATTTTAATTTGTATTTTCAAGGTCAAGCTCAGGCATAACAGGTGCCATAAAGACATACCTTAGTCTGGCGTTGAGTGCTTAGCTAGAACTAAACTATACATTTGTAACTAAGCTACGGAAAGAGTGCGCACATGCTGTGTTGCGAAATGCTGAGATTGATTAATTTTTGTTTAGCAAAAAAAGGTTAGATTTTTTGCACAATTTTTTTTCAATTTTTTTTATTTAATTCTCTTAAAAACTGTCTTGCACTTTGATGGATATTAACAATACTTCCTTTGTGCGTGATCTTCTCGTCATCAAGCCTGTTTTTGCCATTATTTTATCACTGCTATTAAATGTACGGGGGAGAACCTGCCAGTGCTGCTAAGTGAAACCATTAGAACTTTTATTTTCCTTTTACTCGTGCCGGTTTTGTTTTTTTTTTTGTCAAGAAGCACATCATTTTAACTTTTTTTAATTAATTAAAGGCAAAATGATTATAAAGCAACAGTACCTTTTATTTTCGCTGCAGTTAACAAAAAACGTAAAAATGGCAACAAGAGGGTGTTGGGAAGAAATAATGCCCTCTAAAAGGCTTTAGTTAGGTACAAAAAAGATGTGCAAGAAAATAATATGTAAATATATAAAATTGGTTAGTTACTTATTTACGTTTCTACTATTTATTTACAAACTCTTCTTTACTTCGTCATATATAAAAGCTACTTATTATCTTTTTTCTTTTTAAGTTACTCATCATCTTTGTGTGCTAAAGTGCTATTTAAGCATTACATTATATTACATTGACAAAAGTTGTTGATACAATAATTTTGTATTTTTTTCCATTTTCCCATCTTTACGTGTGTCATTCAACAACCTTGATAGCAATACAGCAAAACAAACCGCAGTAAAAACATTATTAAACATAATCTACAACACACAACTCACACATACACACACATACATTCACATAAACCATTGCTTTTTTTAAGAGGGTAATTAAAAATGTCGGGTTTATTGTCAGCCAAAGCTTGCAGTTAAAATTATTCTCTGTGGAATAAAGCTTCTGTGAATCTTATCACCGCTGTTATTGCTGTTGTTGTTGTTGTTGTTGTTTTCTTTATATAAAATGTGCTAGAGAGCACGGGGAAAAGTTGATATTTACGAATTGCCATGCATTGTTAAACGATGTGCTCTATGCACGTGCCGATGTTGTTGCTGGTTTTTGTGTTTTTCGTTTCGAATTCGTTGCTTTTGTTTATGTTTTGCTGGAAATAAATCACGTTGTGGTCTGGATTCAATCGAAATGAGGGAGCAAATTATTCATTTAATTTGGGCAGTTTTTTTTTCTCTCTTCCTAATGAAAATTAATAATTTTGTTTCATAACATTTGGTGTGTATTTTGCCTTTTGAAGTGCATTTCATATAGATTATCTTATAAAAGAAAAAAAAAAGCTATTTTAAAATTAGCTAGGGTAAGAAAGAGAACATATCATCTTCTCGATTACCGAATACCGTCCCGGAACTACTTTTTAAGTACAACATCAATTAAATTACCGCGTCTATTGCCCAACGTGAAATGTGCACTGGGCTTTTGCTGCGATTTCCGTCACTTTTGCGCTCATCGCGGGCGGTATAGTGATGATTTCGGCACGAATGTTTACCTTGAGTTCGTCAATGGCTTGAGGCTTGCTGACTTTTCCAATAATTCAAAGTTCTCGGGGGTCAAATATGGAAAACTTGGTGACCAGTCAATGCCACCATCTTTTTTGTCGCCATTCGTTCAGCGAATTTTCGTTGTAGAAATTGCATTTGTTCGATTTGCAGTGTGATATGGCGCCCCGCCTTGTTGATAGCAGAAATTGTTCAGACCTTTCGATATTGATTCCAATTGACTGTTTCCCTTTCTCTTAACCAAAATCGGTTTGGCTCAAACGCCGGCCCAAACAGTCACTGTTTGGTCATGCAATGGTGTTTCATGAATCTCGTGTGATTCTCCGTTCTCCAAAAGTGATAATTTTGTGTGTTAACGGTGCCAGAGAGTGTCAAATGGGCCTCGTCTATCAATCCATCCATCAAACGTCTATTTGAGCGAGTGTTTTGTCGTATTCTAAGCGACTTGGACGGTCTGTTGGGAATATTCTTGAAATCATTTGTACTTTATGCGGAAACAAATGATAATTATACCTCAAAATGCGTCACAAAGTGGTGCCACTGACACCAAAATGCTGAGCGTGATGATGATATGACTCCTGTGGGTTTTCGGCAACACTCTCTCTAACCGCTTCAAACAGTTCATTGGAATGCCTTGTGATGGAATGTCTTGTGAACGATCTCACACTGTTTCGTGCTCAGCGAAATTCGATACCAAACGACGAAAGAGCTGCCAGACGGCGCTTTTTGGCCACGAAATATTCGACAATATGCATGCAACAGAACTGAACGACTATTTTAAATGTACAGCGACACTATTTCGGGGCGTTGCTTCGGTTTGAAGCGATTCATGGTTGAAATTGGATTGAACTGACGATTCAAAGAACTGTCTACTAAAGTGAGTCAATCAATTGAGTACACTCAAGTCAGTCAGTACTATGCCAAAAAAAGATATTTGTCAAAGTTATTCAATGTTTACATACTGACATAAAAGATGGCGCACCGTGTCGCAAGGTCTGCCCCTGAAGAAAGTACTTGTATTGTTTACTTATATCACAAAAACCAATGATTTTTTAAAAATGCTTTCTGTTTATAACTAACGTAAACATTAACTGAATTTTTGTTTTTCCTTAGTTCTCTACACATCTCCACATCATATAAAAATGTGTTCCCAAATCGGTTTGGCTGATAACTCTTGCATGAAAAAGTTATCGCCTAAAAAAAGGAACCCTTCTGAAAAATTATGTTCTTCAAACTGGTCTCCCGTCACTCGATAAATTGACTTCAAGTTTTTATTATCTTAAAGTAGATTGCATTTTTTGGATCCTAGACCTTTAAATTCATCTTTCAATATTATATGTTTGTATATTTTTAATTTTAGATTTTTCATTGAAGTAATAGGCTTCAGCTATATATTATATAATTTATATATTTGTTTTGTTTTTTCATTTCGGACGGCATGATCGTGGCGTCTTTCATTTCCAGTTGAGCTAGAAACCTGAAATTTCACATTCTCGACAAATTCACTTTGCATTTTCGCAATGTCCTCCAAAACGTGTATCGCCGTGAATTCAACTGAATAAAATGTTGATTTTTTATCAAATTTGATTTTTTTTTCTAATTAGAAAGACAATTATTTTGGAAAATGAGTATTTTTATATATTTTATTAAGAGAATAAAATGCTTTTTAAAATTTTTCAAAATTTCGTATTTCCAAGATTCAAAACTACTTGATGATTTTTTTATGTTAAAATACAGAAATAGGTCAATTGACTTTCAGAATCAATGTTGAGCTAATCAGGCAAGTTAAAGGTTCCAAAAAATGGGTTAATAATTTATTGCGTTTACAGTTGGGGCATTTCGTGTGAAGCGAACAGTGTAAAAGTTTTTTTTCGTGAGGTTCGTAATGTCCTGCAAAACGGGTATCATCGAGAGGTTCTGAAATTAGTTCATAATAGACCCTATTGTACTTCTGGTGGATATGAACAAACACATTTGTCTCGCCTGAGACCAAGTAATGAACTTGTTATTATTGGTTTTCAAATCAATTTCGAAATGAATTTTGTTTTTTTACAAAACCGGAAGTAAAGTTTTGAAATCATTATTTAAAACTTTAAAATACCTTTTTTTTACAAGGTAAAAATTAATTTTTGTTAAACATAGACAACATTTCTTTTGAATAATCGATATCAACACCTATCGATATTTTTTTTGGTCAAAACCCTCCCTTGGGTGAATCCTGGCTACCGGCCGGCATTACACCACAAATTCTCAACATAGTGCACCAACCACAGTTTTGGCTTTTCTTGTGGCTTATGAGAGTATTATTTCCTGCATGATTTTCGTAAACAAGTGTCTATATCAGTAGAAATAGCAATGTACCAATTATGAAATTAAGGTTGATCTAGAAAAAAAAGTAAAAGTTATTTTCCAGAGAGACCGGCCAAAATTTTTCACTCAGGGAAAAACTGCTGTTATATCAAACAAATCATGGCTTGAAATAATAGATTTCACTGTTAAATACCATCCAACAAAAGAAAGTTTCAAATCTGCAACAGTCGGTTGACTCTTGATCTATAGAACAAGGTACAAGTATAAGTATAGCCTGTTTCAAAAGAGAAGAACATTTTCGCGCATGTTTGAGAATAAGAAAATAATTTTGAGAACGTTCTTCATTCTGATTGGTTGACATTAAAAAAAAAATTGAATATTATTCTCTGAGCAGAAAAATAAATGAAAAAAATTAATGTATATTCCTGAATTTTGTTGTTCATCGCAACTCTTTGATTCAACAAAGAAAACTGTTAACTTAAACGCAAATCATTCAATCTAACAGTGTTTTGAAATAATAGCGGGCGACTGTTAATACTACAGTTGATATTTTTCTAAGTGTAACCGGGCCTCACTCCGATGGGACCTTGATTCATTCACTGTGCTTTTGGATGGTATTGCAGTATCTCTGACGAGTAAAAAGTTGATTACTTCGAAAACTACGTTCACTTGATCCATCATTGACCCTATTTCTTAAATTCAATTTTAATTTGCTGCCTTAATTGATGTCTTATTTAACAATTTGACCCAATGTGTGCAATACAAAAACATCATTTTCGGTTATGTGAAATTACTATTTTTACTTATGTGTACATTGGCGAATGTAGCCATTTATCTTTCATTAAACATTGTCTTTGGATCATTATTTTTCCCGTCTTCTGAATTAATGGTTAGAAAAATGTTTTTTTTTTGTAAAGAAAAACAAAAACAATACTTTTGTCTATCTGTCTAACTGACGTCGAAGTGTGTTTGAACAGCCAAAGTGCGAAGTGCGAGTGAAAGTAAAATCATAAAATTTTCGCAAACGGATGTTGATAGTTTGAAATGTCAGCAAATGATAGTGAATTATTTACAGTTGTAACTACTTTTGAACAGTTAACTTGAAAAAGTAGCATCTTAAATGCTGTCTGCTCTTTAAAAACTAAATCCACTGGAAACATTTAGATAACTTTAACTGACATTCTGACATTTTTAATGCTACTCATTAATAAAATATCCATTTTGATGAGATAAATAGTTAAAATACTGGCTGACTGTTCACTTGTATGCTCACGACAGTGAGCAGTTAAATTGAGAAATACATGCAATACATGGCTATGTTTAACACTGTCGTGGTGTGCTTGAGGAGTCGTCGTTTGAGCTAATCGCATAATAATAGAGTTTGCTGGGTACTCTATGAATGCTGCTTTATTGTAAAATGTTTTACGAAAGCTTTAACAGCATTTGGACAATAGGAAAATGGAAAAGCATTGGGTCCATTTACAATCGAGCCATCATTTAATAAAAAACAAAGCAAGCATTTTTTTACAACAACGGCCAGACAGAAACAACTTGATGTGCTTTTAACTTTGAAAAATAAAATGAAATAAATTCTTTAATCATCAAAACAAAATTCTATTTTATATCAAAATTGGATTTGCTCTAGTTGAAAAATTCATTTCACCTGACCTTGTGAGAAGACTTTCAGTGAGCTACTTATTAAAAGCCCAAACCAGCTTTCATTTTATTTTTTATTTTGCGTTACTTGAACTTTGAAGACAAATTTTTAATCACCAATTTTGTATGCCACACAACCCAGCCCATAACGCACTTCATCTCTCATCAGGGCACCTACTTTTATTGAACGAACTATTGCCATTTATTTGTTAGGAACCGCAATCTTAGAACCCAACAATACTTGCCGTGAACACTTAAGGAAAACACATTAAGAAAAGAACGTGACAACAACATGCTTGTTATAAGGATAGCGGCCATTAATAGCGGAAATAAGATGAGTAAACTTTTTTATCGTTTTACTTTCGTTTGACAAGAAAGACGTTGTTGGCTGATATTCCGAAATTAAGTTAATAAAATTGCTGTTCAGCGCAGTTTTTGTAATAAAAACCAATGTACCAAAAAATAAAAATAACTGTAAATTACAATATTGTCACTCTATACTCAGATAATAGAAAAGATATCCACAAACCATGATTATCAGATATCGTTAACAAAATTAGATTTTAAGTTAAACTGTTGCAATTCAACAGTTCATGTTTTCCTTAACAAGTTATATCTTTAAGAAAAAACCAGAGCAATTTAAACAGTTTCGAAATGTGTCTTATTAGCCACACTTGAAGCTACAGCAACAGTTGTAGTGATAGTAAAACAGCCAACGCTAGAATATCTCTCCAAAGTCATCTCGATGCAGTTAATTTTGATGGCGTTGACGATGGTGATGATGATGATGATGATGATGATGATGATGATGATGATGATGATGATGTAGTTGGAACAATACAACATATGTTGAGGAGCAGCAACGAGCTGCAACAACAATAACAACAACAACCAGCAAACTGACTTGTGTCGCAAGGAGCACAGAAGGATGTTCGCCAAAGATGTTATTAAAAGGAGTCGATAACATCGGGTGCTTGCATTGTTACAACATCGATCAGTGGCTGTTTTGCCTGTTAATTAGTTGATTGATGTGGAGTGGATTTAGCTTTCAAGAATTAATTAAAAAGGTTTCAAGGACTCTAGAGTGGCTAGGGGCCAATTAAAGTAGTCTGATTTACAAAAATTTTAAATTTTTAAAATTAACTTAACTTTCTCTGTAGTGCAAGAGCAGCCCTGGTATTTGGCTGTTCAAATACCGACTCCGACCAAAGACAGCGCAAAATATACTGGCCTATTGGATACTGGAACAAAAAACATTATACAAATATTATACGAAGAAAATTTTGTTGTTAATCTTTCGCATGATGGATACGTGAATAAGCTATAATTGCCGTAACTGGTACTCTTATAATCTCAAAACGATTGTGGAGAAGCCTTTGCATCCAAAATATGTGACTGTCTGAAAATTTTAGAAAGTGAACATTGAGCAATCGTTATAGTCAATTCTGAGCGTCATGTTAACCTATTTTTTGACCTAAAATTAAGAATATGGATTTGAATCAAAGTGGTTTCAACAAGAATGGGTTCAAAAGCTACACAACACCACCAATTAGAGCTGTGTTGCAACATAAATTTCCAGGACGACTTATTTCTAAATTTGGCGATGTTAATTTTCCACCGAGATTGTGTTATTTGAGGCCTCTCGACTTTTTTTTGTGGTGCTACGCAAAATATACTGTTTAACTGAATAATCTCAAACGCGCGAGTAATTAAAAACCAAAATTTGTCAAGCCATGGCCGAGCTGAAAAAAGTTTGAGTCTGGGGAAAACTCCTCTGACCATCACTGACTTCTTTTGCCAAATAATTTAGACACAATAATATATGATTGTTCTTATAAAAGTCAGATCCACGTGTTAGTCATTTCATGTCAAACGCCTCACGAGAATTTATTAAAAAATTAGTATTTATCCAATGTTCATGCATACGAACAAACTTGGGGCAACTGAATTTGACCAAGTATATGTGATAATGAGCGTTTTGAGTTACAATAATATCCTGCGAAATTAAACATGACGAGTACCATCATAAGAATTGATCATAAGAAGCTCGGTAAAAGGTTTTTCAAGGACTGAAATGGCCAATTTGTTTTTTTTTTTATGTAGCATAGGATTTGTGAATTAACTGATGTTTGAGGTGTCAATTCATGTGTAACGTCAGTTACCAAAAAGTACAGTTTGGTGACTAAGAGTCGCTGCAAAAGCAATATAAAGTGAAGCGTTATTAAAAGAACGGAAAAACTTGCTGTTGGACATCACTGACTAACGACATTGTTTCCTGTAACGTCAGTTACTGATTTTCGTGTGAAATGAAATAGCAAAAAAATAATGGTTGAACAGGAATATATGTTAATTTTTGACTCCGTTGCTTAGTGGATGCATCGTTCATGAGAAAAGCTAACTTTGGTATGATTCATTCTGATACACTCTCAAAATCTTAAAGATTTTAAATCTTTAGATTTGCAAACCAAAACCATTAATTTACTTGACTGTTACCAAACATGCTGTAACAAAAATAACGCTCAACTGGTTTCATTACTGTATAGTTATAGATTATGCATAAATAAAACTATTGCGGTTCGAACAAGGGACCCTCAGAGTAGAACTTAAGCACGAAAAACAATTACTTTATACTATAAAGTTTATAGTAGGAGAAGAAAGTTTTTATACTTCAAATGGCAGCTATAACAGTGCTAGGTTTTTACGGTAACGTAAGTTACCAAATTCTATTACTCATATTTACTAAACAGCACAATTGTTCCGATATGAATCCTGATAGTATTACAAAACCCAACATTGGTCCCATGGATTTTATCTAAATACAAGAACAATAACCTTAAATGTGGAAAAAAATTGGGTCAACTCGTAACATCAGCAAGGTTTTTACGGTGACGTAAGTTACCAAATTCGAGTATTCATATTTACCACACAAAACAACTGTTCCGATATGAAACCTGGAAGCATTACAAAACCCAACATTGGTCACATCGATTTTCTTAAAATTTCAAGAACGATAGCCTAAAATGTGGTAAAAATTGGGTCAACTCGTAACATCAGCAAGTTATGGAATGACCGATATAATATTATTAAATCAATATTTCAAACGAATGAAGAGTGTTTTTAGTTGTCAACATAAAGCAATCGATAGGTAGATAGTTGATCGACCTTGGAATGCAGGACGTGGATTGGACTGTATTAAAAAACGTATTCCACGGAGCAAAGTTAATACCAACAATCATCCTTCCTCCTACCAAAAAAAGTGTACTCCTTCACTAGAAAAGCTCTTCTGCGTTCTAGACGTTCATCCAGACGTTCATTTCTATGTAGAAAACAGAGTACATGAAAATCGAAAATTGTCTGGAAATGGAAGAAAAAACTCCAGTTGAGGAGTTTACATTCAAAACCATATAAGTCACACAGATCGAATTGTTGGGAAATCGAAAAAAAGTTTTCATTTTGGCAGACATTTTTTTATAAACAAACCAATTATGCAAAATTATGCTCCACAGGAATAAATATATTATGCGAAAAAAAATAGTCTCATAGTGCAAAAAAAATTCTTATTTTAAATTTCAAATTCGGACATGTCTGGTTTTGAAAGTTAGAAATTAATAAAAATTTAGATTCCGCCGTTCGGGGTCTCAAAAGTTCGAGGAAATCATTAAAATGATTTCTGCATACTTTTCTTCAATTCTTCAGGAAATCCGCTGAAGCAATTTTGATTCTTCTGAAGGTTCTTTTTAGTAAAAAATAAAGGTTTTTGCTTGTAACTTTTTATTTATTACAGAATGCATACCCCAATCCGCTAAAATGTTAAATTTATTGCTCATGCCAACGTTTTGACATAAAAAACTTTGTAAAATTATGTTTCATTATAACTCTTATTGATTTGGTTGGACTTATCTGGTTTTAATTGAAAATTTGCAGTGGACATGTCTGCTTTTGATTGTAAAGGAGATTTTTTAATGCATTTTTCTCTAGGATTTTTATAATTTTTATCAAAGAGGATTTTATGGATCAATATATTTTGACATAAGCGTTACAATGGCATTTCTAACTAACATTTTTTTTCTTGTAACTTATCTGGATTTAAATGTAAACTCCTCAGTTATGTGCAAAATGTACAAAAGGTTGTACATTTGCTATTTTTGAGGAATTTTTTATTGCATCAAACAAACAAAAACCCAAAAATTTCAGATTTTTTTAAAATATTTAAAAAATAACAAACATATCATCATGACATTGAAAAAATTATCAGTATAAAAAAGTTGGCAGCCCTACGTTACTCTCTTTATAGTATGTTGTTGATTTGTAGGTACTTACTCAGTTAAAGAGAACAACTTTTTATTAACTTGTAATTAACTCATTTAACCTAACTCTCAGTCAAAGTCGTTCCTTCTAGAGCAGGGAAGGGCACAATTTCAATTCCCAAACACACGTGCTTGGAAACAAAATGCTGCTTGCGCAACGTCGATACACGTTCAATATAAGCTACTTCGTGTGGCTTTCGATCGTGTGCATTCGGTTGTTGCTTTGTTGTTATTATGGCAGCAAATCTAGTCAGTTGCTGTTCAGCATTTATTGACATAACATCTCTCTGCGCAATTTTTTAAAAATCTTCGTTTTTCTCTGCTTTACACACAAGTAAAGCAAGAATGTGATAGTTTGTGTGTGCCCATCACTGTTCTAGTATTGAAATGGTCAGAAGTTTTGTTTTGCTATCCTCTATTTAGAAGACGTCAAAACTCTGCGAGTACAGGTGAAAATGTTAATGAATCTGCTCTCTCCCTTTAAGGTTTTTGAGATTTGTTTGCAATTTATTTTTCTTTCTACACGAATAATAAATTTCTGCCTGAATTTGGTTTTCATGAAATCAATTTATATGTAAAAATGTTACCTTCTAAATTTTTCCCGGTGTTGTTGTATGCTTTTTGTACACTCTACCTCTTATTCTGCCTCTTCTCAGTTCATAGCAATTTATGCGAATTAATTAACATTAAGAAATGTACCTAACATGTACAATTTGTTTCTTTCGTCAGAATCACAATGTTTATATTATTCAAAAAGTTTTGTTATTGTAACATTTACATCGTTGGTACTGACGCCGCCCATGTACGGAACAACAACGGCGACAACTTGTGTTCGTAGGTCATTTGCTCTAGAAATGCATTGAACTGCAAGCGACACACATTGACACACCAACACACACACACTCTCACACACTCACGCATGCAAATAAAAACAAACATATGTATGTGCATAAATAAAAAATTAATGTCATGGCGGCAACCCAGATGTTTACATTTCTTGTCGAAGAATCGACCGACCGACCGACCGCGTCATGCATGCCATGCGTCAACAGATGCCACTGCAACGGCGGAACTGATGACTCCGAGGATGCAGCAGCAGCAGCAACATTCCGGCGGCAAGTGTGTGTGAATCTCTGGAGTTATGCTTTGTTAAGTGAGTGAGAACGAGTTCTGCGCCATTGGACTTCCACAAAAATGAGCAAAACATGTACAAAAAAAAAAATACAAAACAAAACAAAAAAACAATAACAAAACAACTTGTACAAAATTGTTGTAGTTGTTGCATTTGCTTGTGTTAGCCTTTGTAGCGAATCAATTTAGTTTAATTCATTTTCTGCATCGCCTGTTTCGTCATTATTCGTTACGTTTGGAAAGGAGGGGCTCTATGTGAGGGTTGTAGGTGGGATGTGTATGAAGGGTGTGTAAAGAAACAAGGCATAATCTTAATTAACAAATATTACTTCATCAGTTAGAGATTAATTATTTGCTTTGTGAGTCGTTAATTTGGAATAAAGCAACGCACCCTCCAATAATTCTCTTCTATTCTTCCATTCAAATATGCTTTAATGTCACAAAAAGTTAATCGTAAATGCTGAGAAACCTCTAGTCTAGTTCCATCTAGTTCAATCTTAGTTCTGCCTGTTTCTATGAAATATGAAATCTACGATATTCTTAATTCTTAACATTCTAGATGGCACATAGAAATTAATTAATTCTTTTAACGGGGGGACCTTTACATTGTTCTGATATAAGCACAAAACAATAAAAGAAAATAAAAAATAAAAGCAATAAAATTATTCGCCTATTATGAAGTGATTTTAAGTGAATAACACAGTGCATCAAAAAATTAGTTACGGAAATTTGATTTTATTTTCGTTTTCTACATGGTGCCCAAAGCAAAATTGCCCTACCAACTTATCGGCTGGATGGTATGGGTTAAGTGCTATGGGGCCAGAAGGCAATAATGAAATGTAACGAATTTTAAAATAAGCGTCTAAATAGGGATTAAGCTTTAAGAATAATATTATCTATGAGAACTACAAATAAAAATTGTGCATAAAAAAATTATCCCTAACATATATGAACGGAGAATTAGTTCAAGTATAAGAGAAAGTACGAAAACGATTTGACAAAGAAAATGTGACAAAAACGCATTTATCAATATTGAGAGAAAATAGATTTCTTACACAACAGCTTAAAACTGTATAAATGTCAGGTTGTTGAGAATAGAAACACGATAATTCTGTCAAAAGGTCCGAATTTGAATCACAACGTACCCAAAATTGTACATATCGTACCCCCACACGAAGGGGTTTAAAACAGTCATATTTTTTTTTAATTTTTAATTTTTTTTTTTTTTTTTTTACAAAATAATAAAATATGATATTGGAGATTTTTTAAATTTAGGTGTGAAAGATTATGTCACGTAAGTGAGCACCATTTTCAGCCTCGCAAAGTTGAGCTCTTTTAATAGCATTTTCCATGACACGAGTCAGAATATCTGGCTGCAACGCTCTTATTTCGGCTCGAATATTCTCTTTGAGCTGTGCAAGTGTTGTGGGTTTATTGATATACACCTTCTCTTTCAAATATCCCCAAAGGAAATAATCTGGTGCTGTTAAATCCGGCGAACGGGCAGGCCAATTGAATGCTGAATTTTTGGAAATTAAACGTTCGCCAAAAATCTGCCTCAGGAGCTGCATAGTGGCTCGAACAGTGTGTGCAGTGGCCCCATCTTGTTGGAACCACATCTCTCGATTGTCAGAAAGAGCTGGCCTTAAAAAATTTTGGACCATATCTCGATATCGCTCGTCATTTACCGTTACACCATTTCCATCGTTATCTTCGAAAAAGAATGGTCCAATAATTCTTTCGGACGTAACTGCGCACCATACTGTACATTTAAGTGGATGTAATTGTCTCTGATGAACCACTCTTGGGTTCTTAATACCCCATATTCTGCAGTTCTGCTTGTTTACAAAACCATTTAATTGAAAATGTGCTTCATCGCTCATTATCAGATGATGAATGAAATCATTATGTTCTCTGGCCAATTCTTGGAAGCGAACTGCATAATTTATTCGTTCTTGGGAATCTCCTGGCTTTAGTTCTTGCACTAACTGCACCTTGTATGGGAAAAGATGTAAATTTCCCTTTAATATTCTGCATAAAGACCGCCGAGACATTTGCAGCTCAGCAGAGCGCCTTCGAGTTGATGTTTCAGGATTCTCCTCAACACTCTCCAGAACGCGTTGAAAATTTGCTTCAGTAATTACAGAATGTGGTCTTCCGCTTCGTGGAAAATCCCTCACTGAGCCTTGTTCCTGAAAACGTGTCACTAAGCGTCGAATCATTGATTCGGATGGTGAATTCCGCACATTAAAATGACGACGATAGGCTCGTTGAGTTTGAATTATTGATCGATGATGTTCAAAATAAAGTTCTATGATTTTGGTTCGCTGGATAACGTTGTAACCTTCCATAATTAATCTTCCAGATTTATTTTACAAGTCCTAAAAAGAAAAATTAAAAAAAAAATTAAATTAGAAAAGTTATTAATTTTTCAAATCCCTTTGCGACTTTTGCCCCACCCTGTAGTATAGGCACTCGCCTAGACAAGTCCATAGTCAAGGGCTGAACCGAATAGGTACCGAAGAGTAGACTTAAAAAAATGTATGCTATGATGAAATATTTGATACATATTTTATGATATTAGAGGAAAATTCTTAATTCTAAAAAATTCTATAGAAGTTTTAATTGTTAAGAAAGCTCCTCAGAAGAAAGGCTCTAGTGAAATTATGATCATAAAACAAAAGATCATAAAGTAGTCACGAAAAGTGCTTTTTCTAACATTAGCAATTATAATTAAGGAGTTAGTGGTAGTCAGATACATGAAAAAATAAAAATTTTCAATAATTTTTTTTGCTAGTCAATTTATTATAAAATTTTATAAAAGTAATAATATGACATCATTACATAATGTTTCGAATTGACTTCACGAAAATTTGAAAAAAATTTAATAATTTCTAAAATTGGCTCTTTGTGTTAATCCAGTTCCAACAGAATTTCTTTGCGGTGACAGTCACAAATCCTTGGGGATTCATCTGAAATCAATCAGACAAAAAAATTGTTCTATTAATATGTAATCTAGTGCCTGATCGAAGCTTTTAAAAAAAAAATAATACAAAATGGCGGCTTCAGAAAATTTTTTCCACATTTTCGGGATAAAAACCAACAGTTAAGTGCTGATAAAAAAATCGAAATTTTTAAAAAATGCTTCAATCAGGCACTAGTTGGTTAAGTTTTCCAAATGCTTTAAAAATTTCATTGAAATCTACTGAGCGGTTCTCGAGTTACATTGGTCACCAGTTCAAAAAACATAGTTTTGAGAAAAAGACACATTTAAAGTTTTCTCAGGCGTTCTGGAGCGCCCGAGGGCCCTTTGTTAACTGTAGAATAACTCGAAAAGCATTTGTCAGATTTACTTCATATGTTCATAGAATATTTTAAAAATATTATACTTTAAGAAAATTTCTTAAAATAATAAAAAAAAATCGATTCTGTAAACCTCTATAATAGCACCTCCCAAGAAAAACTTGATAATAGCAGAGGGTTAATTTGACACCAATAACTTTTTTACCACATAGAATCTTCTGGAGAGGTTCAATTGACTTCAAACTTATATGGAATGAAAATCAAGTCTATTGTTTTATATTGCTCTAGGTATAAGTAATAAATTTTCATTTTTAAATAGAATAAAAAAATTCGAAAAAAATTAATTTTTTTTTTTACAAAAAATGGTCTATTTCTATATTTTTAAAGATTTTTTAAAAATTGCAACGGGCTATTTATCCTAAAAGATGAAGTTTGTTAGTCTACACGTTGGTTTTAACATTATTTAAAAAAAAATGCGCCCACAAAATTCAATTCCCTTAATTATACAAAAATTCATGATCAAGAAAAAAATGTCTATAAATATACTTCAAGGGTTAATAGTTCTTATCCTGGCTGACCTCAAATTTTTTAAATATGACCTAAAATTCAAAATCACCGCGAATAGTGAAAAGTACAATTTTTCAAAACCTTTGGACAGGAAAATAAATATTTGCCTCTACCACTCAAAACATAAGAATACACAGATATTTAGCATATTTTTCTCGGAACCTGTTTATTTAAAGAAAATCTACATCCATTTTGATGAAAAAACGTCAAAAAGCCAAACATTTTTTTTTTGAAAACCATAAAATTTCGACTACGTTGTTTACTTGGAAAGATAAATTTTTAAATTTGGAAATGCATTTTTCACACAATTGAGATGAATTGAGGAATGCGTAAAATTTGTTAAAAGTTTGGTTGATTAAAAGTTTTTAGTTTTAAGAAAAACTCAAATTCGTCCAATGCATTAGCTTTCCTCAAACCAATCGATCACATCAATGAATTTCATATCGATGAAATGGCGAATTTTTTGACAAAAATTTTATCTTATACATTATCATTATATTTTACACCTACAGCCTAAACCTGATTTAATGACATCTTAACCGTTAAAATCAGTCTATTGGTCTAGTAGGAGTCACAAAAAACCTTAGCCTTATAATAATATAGATGAAACTGGAATTTAATTCTTCAAATTTTATATTATTAAAACCATTATTTTATTGTTTATATTTAACCGCTAAAATGAAAAAAAAAATTTGAATAAGTATTTTTCTTCACTCATAATAAATAACTTTTAAAAAAAAAAAAAACACTACCTATAAAATTTTATTAATACACAAGTACCAAAAGTGAACAAAAATTGGTGACCAAAAATATCACTGTGACTTTTTTTCAAAAAAAAAAAAACTCGAAAACATGCCAAAGGTAGATTTGTCTGGTTATATTTCCTTTTTAATGGATTTTAATTTGTATCTGATTGGCTTTTTCGGCATTTTTTTTTTGAAAATATTTTTCAGAATGTCTTCGACTTTATCTTTTGTAAACATACCTTATATCAAAATAGAGGTCTTGGGGACCTTACGGTCAAAATTCCAAAATATTGTATCTTTAATCGGAATTTTTAAGTTTTTGGAGTTCAAGCAGTCAAAACTTGCCTAACCGGCGCCTAAATATTAAATTACATACGCAAAACAATATCTTGGGGCCTATTAGGTCCAATTAACGAACTATTTTGATTTCTCCGCGCTTTTTCAGTCTTTTAACCACCAGAAGACGTAAAAATATGCTATATTATGTTTAATTTTATAAAAGGAATTCACATACAAAATTATTTCGTGACAACTTTTTTACAACTTGTTTTTAAATATATATATTTTTTTATCAAAACAGCTCCTCCCTCAAAGGAAAACCCTGACCATGCCCTGCGCTGAGACCATTGTTTCATTTGAAGGCACCCCGATCCATCAGTATAAGTACTTTGTAAATTCTGCAATCTACTAACCTTGAAAAGCTATTAAGCACAACTGCAGCAAAACCAAAGCGGAATTACATGTGCGTGCCTAACAATTTATCAAATAAGAGTTTTCTACAACGTTGCATTTGCATCAAGCTTTAAATATAATTCTTAAAAATTGTGTTCTCTTTTTCTTTTTCCTCTCTCTCTCTCTCTCTCTCTCTTTCTCTAATTTAATTTATCATCATTTATGAATGTATTGTTATAATTTTTTTTTACTTGACTAGAAAAATGATTAAATATTTTTGTAACAATTTAGATTTATGTCTAAATAATGTCATTAAAAAAATTTCATATGAAATAAGCGCTGCAATCATTAAATAATAATACATTTTCGTTGTACACACCAGAAAATGGATGTTATTTTGATCATACTTCGTTCCTACGCCTTGGGAATACTATGGAACTGTGCGTAGCGTGTTTGAGCCATAAAGGATTTATTTAATTCTTTTGAAGCATAAAAAAATATTGATTACTTATAAAACACTCATTTGCATTGGATCTGCTAAATAGATTTCGTAAGACGTACGTGATTAAGTACCTTCGATAATTCATTCATACACATATCAGAGATGATATGAGTTGAGATGTATTTCGAGTGCAAGAGAACATGTGTGCGTAGAGTAGTAAAATAAATACTTCGTTGGAATGCTAAATAAGGATTTCGAGGAGCTGAAGAGTTGAGGGCCTTTAATTGGGGCGAAGAGCCCTCGGCTTACAACTCATGCATACCAATGAGAAAAAGGCACTTAAAATATATTCTTGGTTAGAGTATTATGTAGCGTAAACCATAGTATCTGCGGTCTTGGCTTTGCTAGTGGTTGTGGTGGAGGAGGTGTTGGTGCTGGTGATGTTTGTGGTGTTGATTGTTTGTATCTGCGCTCTTTACTGCGTTGTTTATTGCTGAAATTATGATGGCTGAGGTGAATTGATGTTATGATGCGCTGCTGCCAGTGATACGTTTTTGGTTAAAACAAGCGGCATGCAAAGTAATGAAAAATTTTGTGTCACAGGTTTTAGGGCTTTATTTAATTGTCATACTTAAAAATGTTTAAAAAATAACAAAGGAATTTTAACTTGGTTTCTTTTTTATATATAAAAAATAGCTGATAATACCCGGTAGATTCGACTGGATTTAAATGTAGATTTCGTCCTTGGGAACTTTCAAAGTGAGAGAAATTCTTAAAAATCAATGACAAATCGAGAAAAAAAATAAATCGGAGCGATATTGAGTCTTCTGAAGGTTCATTTTATTAAAATAATTATGTTTAGCTACAAAATATTTATAATTTTACAAACTGCTTAAAATTAAAAAATTTTCTCTTACAGAAATCCTTTCTTTTTGCATTTTGATAACCATATTTCATTAAAACCTATGATCTACCACGGTACTTCAAAAATTAAATTTTTTCCTATAAAAAATCCTTGAAATCGCATGGAAAATATTTAATTGCCGGGTGTAGGGAAGTAAATATATACTTTTAAATAAGAAATCCGAAAAAAATTTAAAAAATGTTAGACCTTGACAACAGCGCCATCTGCCGGGTCCAAAACTATGAATTCAATCAAGCACATTCACAACATTTTTTTTATTTAAATCGGTTGGGTGGTTTTGGAGATTAGTGTGAAAAAACATAATCAAACGTGATTTTTATACAGTAAGATGTGTTTCTAAACGAGAAATCTGAAAAAATTAAAAATAAGTTGAAAAATAAGTTTAGACCTCGACAACAGCGCCATCTATCGGGTCCAAAACTATCCTATATTACACATCGAACTCAGCCGAACATATTCACAAAGTTTTATTGAAATCGTTTGGGCGGTTTCGTAGATTAGCGTGAACAAACATAGTGAAGCGTGATTTTTATACCCTAAATCTGAAAGGTCGGGTTTATATAAACTTTGTGCAAACGTTTGTAGCACCTAGAAATAAGCGAGTCCGGTATTGAAAAGTATTTATATTCTTGATCAGAGTCACCTCGTTAGTCGATTAAGCCTTGTCCGTCCGTCCGTCCGTCTGTATGCTGTCCGTAAACACACAATAAGGAGTTGAACAACATACAATAAACACAGGAGAAATAATTGTATGAAACTTGGTACACATTTCCACATGGACTTAAGGATCTGCACTATTGAATACTTTTGGAATCCACCTACGGACACGCCTACCTTCCATTGAACCAAAAAAAATAAAATCAATGTTTAGAGAGTTTTATTCAATCTACAGAATTTTAATTTAATATAAATATATTTTGTACAAAAACTAAAACATGAACAAGAAATAAGCGTAATTCTCTCACAAACACGCCCACCTCCCATACAACTCACAATATTGAAAACACCATACAAAATTTATATATGACCTACAGGCATTTAACTTGGTGAAGGATAATTTCATATCAAAAATTAAGCTGTGCACATAAAATGAGCGTCACCCGGCCATGAACACGCCCACCGCCCATGCAACCCACAATATTGAAAAGACTATAAAAGGGTTTCTATATGACCCACAGGGATTAAATTTGGTAAGGGAACATTTTTTATCAAAACTAAAGTGCGCATGCAAAATGGGTGTCACCCACCCTCGAACAAGCACAACTCCCATACAAACCACATTAGTGAGAACATTTTAAATGCAAAGAAATACATTTTTTTTGAAAAAATAAGAAGTTATTTATATTTGTTTAAGAATATCAAAAAAAAAAAAAAAAAACAAAAAAAAAAAACAAATTGGCCATTTCAGCCCTTGAAAGGACTTTGACCGAGCTTCTTATGATCAATTGTGTTGTGTGTGTTATTAAATGTTTGCACACAATTGACCGAGAACTGGACCTACATGTTTTATGCCGACTCCGAACGGCTCATGTTCTCAAGAAGCTTTACATGGCATTATTTACTCTCTGAGGTTTGCCATTGTCTGCAGAGAGGTGGTGACCGATCAGAAAAATTTTTTATTGAAAAAAACTTTTTCGCCGCGGCTGGGGATCGAACCCGGGCTCTCGAGCATGCTAAGCCACACACTTAACCTGCATGCCACGGACACCACGATTAAGAATATCATATCTTTAAATATGATAGGAGGTTTAGGGTATTCCATAATCGAACTGGACCGCCTTTAGAGTTTCCTTACTTTTTATATCTTAAGTTGTATTTTTAAATGAAAAATCTTAAAAGAAAAAAAAAATTGTTTTTAAAAAACTTTAAAGTTCGACAGCAGAGCCATCTACCGGGTCCAAAACTATCCCATGTCTCAAGCTGATTTCAACCGAACTCATTCACCAAATTTAACTGTAATCGGTTGGATGGTTTCGGAGATAAGCGTGAACAAACACAGTGACATGTGAATGTCGTATTTCTGTAAATCTGGAAAAAATTAATAAAAAACAGCGCCACCTGCCGGGTATACCTATATTTTAAGTTGAAACAAAGCATTTGCTTATGTATATCAATATATCTGTAAATATAAGAGGCTTAGGATATTCCATAGTCGGGTTAAACCGACTTTAGGGTTTCCTTACTCGTTTTATCTTGAGTTGTATTTTTAAATAAGTGATCTAAAAAAAATAAAATTTTATTTTAAAATTTAACCTATATCTCAAACTGAATTCAACCAAACACATTCACAAAATTTTATTAAAATCGGTTTTGTGGTTTCGGAGATTAGCGTGAACAAATACAGTGACATGTGATTTTCTTATATTAAGATGAATTTTTTAATGAGAAATTTGATAAAAATGAAAAAACTAATAAAAAACATCGGCACCTAACGGGTATAAGAATATTTTGAATAGAAACCAACCATATATCAATATATCTTTAAATATGAAAATAGTCGTGCTAGATCGACGTGCTAGATCGACTTTAGAGTTTCCTTACTTGTTATTTCTTAAGTTGTATTTTTAAATGTAATTAATATAAAATCTTTTCAAATTTAAATTTCTACAACAGCGCCATATACCGAGTTAAAAACTTTCCCATATCTCAAACTGTATTCAACCGAACACATTCACAAAATTTCATTGAAATCGGTTGGGTGGTTTCAGAGATTAGCGTGAACAAACACAGTGATAATTGATTTTCTTATATTAACATGTATTTTTTTATGAGAAATTTGAAAAATTTTAAAGTTTAAAGTTTAAAAAAAAGTTTAAAAAAATTTTTTAAAAAGTTTAGATTTCGACAACAGCGCCATCAAAACTATTCAAAACTATCCTATATCTCAAGCTGATTTCAATCGAACATATTCACAAAATTTCATTGAAATCGGTTTTGTGGTTTCGGAGATTAGCGTAAACAAACACAGTGGTATGTGATTTTCGTATTTCTGTAAATCAGGAAAAATTAAAAAATAATAAAAAATAGCCTCCTAACGGATCTATATTTTAAGTTGAAACCAACAATACACATTTACAAAATTCAATTCAAACCGATTGGATGGTTTTAGAGATTAACGTGCACCAACATTACTTTTCGAAGAATTTTAAAGTTCACATAAAGTTCTGAAAAATAGCCTGAGCAGCTTTTTTTAGTGTACAAACATATGTTTCTTATGCCAACTTAGTGCCATCTTCTAATTTTCTGCTTAACTTAAAGGCTCTTAAAACTTTTTGTCTAGCGCCAAAAAGTAGGCTACTTAAAATTCACTTGTCGTTTTCCACTACATATAATTTTTATGTCGCTATCCTTTCGTTGCAGTCAAATTCTTTGCGAAAAATTAAATAGCCATAAAAATGAGTGCTGGCTGATAATGCTAAGTTTTAATGGCTGCGCAATCGCCTAAAATATGCTTTCTACACCTCAACCAACAGTCCAATTCAATTCGCCCAGCATCAGCACTTGGCCACATCCCCTCAATTTTGCCGCGTAATTTAGTGTAGAGTATGCACTGAAATTTATTTTCTGCCCTGTATGTGTCTTTGTGTTTTTAATTACAAAACTTTAGCTTCTTAAAAAGCTGGTGCTGCTTTTTGTCGCCTCAAGCTAGTTCGTAGGTTTTATGGTACGGTTGGTCGGTCGTTTGGTCGAAACCTTGCTGTGCTGCCTTGGTTGACAGTTGGTGTCTTCAACTTTTAACCAAACGACGGAAGTGCAAAAACTCTGTTGTAAGAAGCTGTTCAAATAAAACGTATATCTAACTCAAAAAGTTTTTCCCCCTTCAACTACTACTAACTACTATTTATGTACATACTTACTTTACTTCCCTTTTTTTTTTCGCCCAATTTTTGTGCACTCAGCACGGGATTGTTGAAGACATTGGGATTGAATGTTTTATCTGCTGGAAACTTGAATTTATTTCTAAAATTTAATCCTTGTCGCCCATCAAACAGTCATTAATTCAAAGTTTTGTTCACGGAAGTGAAAAGGGAACAACGGGAGTGGTCATGGTGCGGAATGGTGTGAAAAAAATTTTCTCTAACTTATGGATGAAGTGACTTCAAAAGTCATTTGTTGACTTGGCTGCTTGCAGTGTTTATGGCGGTAGCGGGGTGGGGTGGTTTCAGCATGCTGTGTCTTGTGGTACTTTGTATTGGTCAATTTTAACTGCTTTTGAAGTGTTTGTTTTGGGTTTTTCTGATTTTATTTCTTTGTTTTTGCTGGTTTTTTTTTTGTTTTGAGAAAAGATGCTAATTAATTATTTTAATTATTGGCCAATTTTCTTTGCACTTTTCTGCTTGTTTGCGTTCAACTCTGCGGTCTGGTCTGGTCTGGTCGTTCCATTTCTTTTGGTTTTATTTTGAATTTCTATTGATTTCTTGCGGCTGGGTTGGTTGCCATTTTTGCCTTTTTACCTTCAGGCTTTTTCGTCTGCGCTACCTGCTCCTCACCTCACAACACTCACGCTAGCTCACTCTAGAGTAACCTGCACTGCTTCATTGACTTGAGTTTTATGGCCCATTTAATTGTCACATTGAAATCATTAGAGAAGCACAAATTGTTATTCTTGATATTGTTTTGTGAGTTTTCATTATAGATGCTTCTATTATATTTGCCAATGCATATTTATTGTACGTTTCTCATTCAATTGTGTATTGTTGTATTTCTGGGTTGGTTGAGTTGGAGACGAATGTCGACAACTGGATTGGGTGGTTGTTGCGGTTGCTGATTGCTGCATACAACTAGCTATAAATTCAAGCATGTTTTATTTAGCAATTGAAATTATTTGGTTTTGTGTGGCGAGGGTGTGGGGGCGGGTTATACGAGGATAAATGAAAAATTTTAATTATTTAAACACTTATAAATTCAAAGTGGATTTATTATACACGAGTTTATTTTTTTTATAATTATAGATAAGTATAGCGAGATTTAAAAATAAATACGTTGCAACGATAGCTATTTGTAGTTTTTGTATGTAGCTATACGTGCTGAGCGCCACTGTTATTAGTTGTTTAAGTGATAAACAAAGTACTTTTTTTAATATCAATTATCATCATGATTTGTAAAAAATTAACTATACTCAGCTAAACCAATGTAATATCATTAATATTTATTATTTGTTTGAGTATCGTTAGCTATTTACCTAAAACCGCTGAAGCATATAATTATTTTAAACCTCATAAAAAAATAGATAAGCTGCTTAACAATTTGATTTTATTGTGCTGATATATTTTGGTGCAAATGTGAAAAAAACGATATTAAATGCAAATATTAAATGGCAATCATATAAAATGGGCAAAAATATATTATCTATACATTATATCGTCCCATTTATTAGCCGGAAATACAGTTTTGTGTTATGTCCACCTATAATTGTTCGGATAACAAAATTAAATTGTCTTTTTAAATTATATTTTAAAAAATAAAATTAATAGTCATTTTTTTGTAGAACATACAGGGTTGCCCATATTCGACGGACCCATCTGGCAACGCCATAACTTTTGACAGAGATGTCAGATCGCTTAATGACATACCGCGTTTGAAGCGTCAGTCCAAGCAGATTTTTACCATGGAACAATACACGCCACGCGAGCGCTCTGAAGTAGTTGAAATTTACATTCAACAGAAGAAGTCAATTGTGAAAACTCAACGTGCTTTTAAAATATTAAAAAATGTGAGAAGTGCGCCTTCTAAGAACACCATTAAGCGTTTATACGAAAAATTTTCGACTGGTGAGGCTCTTTCTAATCCGAAAAGGCGAAATAAAAGTCGACCAAGGCGATCGGCCGAGAATATCGCTGCCGTACGAGCCAGTGTTGAGAGGTCCCCAAGAACATCCCAAAAACGCCGTTCTCAGCAGTTGGGCATGGCTCGGTCCACTTTACAACGGATTATTCGCGTTGATTTGCATTTGTTCCCGTATAAAATTCAATTGACGCAAAGATTGTTGCCTGCGGACAAGCCTCGTCGATTGGAATGGGCCCAAAGAGTCATCGAAATGGCCGAAGATGACGAGCAATTTTGGAACAAAATTATCATGTCCGATGAAGCCCATTTCACATTGAATGGGACCGTAAATAAGCAAAATTGCCGTATTTACGCCACTGAAAATCCTCAGGAGATTCAAGAAGTGCCTCTTCATGACGAAAAAGTCACAGTTTGGTGCGGCGTTAGTGCGAAAACGGTCATTGGGCCGTTTTTCTTCCAAAATGAAAATGGCCATGCTGTTACCATCAACCAGGAGCGTTATCGCGACATGATGACCAATTTTGTGATGCCAATTATTCGTCGAAAGCGTATGAGGCAGTTCTGGTTTCAACAAGACGGCGCTCCACCGCACACAAGTCGCATAACAATCGATTTTCTGAAGAATTTGTTTCCGGGCCGTTTGATGTCGAAAAGTGGTGATTTGGACTGGCCACCGCGTTCGCCCGATTTGACGCCGGCTGACTTCTTCTTGTGGGGATATTTGAAGTCAAAGGTTTACGTTAACAAGCCAAGGACCGTAGAAGAGCTCAAGGACAACATTCGTGAAGAAATAGCCGCTATTCCGGCCGAAATGTTGGCGAAATCGATGGAAAATGCTGCAAAAAGGGCACAATACGCCATCAACGCCAGAGGCGGCCATTTGAGAGATATCATATTCAAAAATTGATGTAAACAAATCTACTTGGAACAAATTAAATGATTAAGATTGCCAACCGCCAAATTTTTATTTTTTTCTTTGAATTTTTTAACAAAAACATGGGTCCGTCGAATATGGGCAACCCTGTACTGTAGATTCCAGAGTGCCGAATGAAGTTAAGTCCAGCTCAGCACTAAAATAATCCCAATAACTTTTTGCTGTTGTGAATATAGACATATATCTGTGTCGACAAGGAATAATAGCTAAACTCATTTTCAAAATTTCAGAAGAGCATTTTTAAGATTTTTAAGTGGTGACCGTGGCATGCAGGTTAAGTGTGTGACTTAGCATGCTCGGAGCCCGGGTTCGATCCCCAGCCGTGGCGAAAAGTTTTTTCAATTAAAAATTTTTCTGATCGGTCACCACCTCTCTGCAGACAATGGCAAACCTAAGAGATTAAATAATGCCATGTAAAGCTTCTTGAGAACATGAGCCGTTCGTAGTCGGCATAAAACATGTAGGTTCAGTTCTCGGTCAATTGTGTGCAAAAATTTAATAACACACACAACACAATCGATCCTAAGAAGCTCGGTCAAAGTCCTTTCAAGGACTGAAATGGCCAATTTGTTTTTGTTTTTTGTATTTTAAAGATTAAAATCGCTGCCTAATATTTATATAGATTTGATGGCCTCAAACATTTAATTTTCAAGTTACAATCACAAAAATTTGCGTACAAGTGTATTTCGTTGCAAAAAAATGCAATGAAAGTAATAACCTCATTTTGTCCTAACTCGACTTTAGCGGTTATTCCTTGTCTACACAGATATATAGTCCATTTAAAGCTAGCATACTTCTTCTCAGTTTAATGCTAGTATTATTTTGACCGGTTTTTTAATTATTATTTGCTTTTAATTTTTTATTTTATTGCATACTTAAATCAATCCATTCAATTAATGCAACTGAATTTATTTAAAAATTTATAGCGTTGATGAACTTGGCAGCTAGTGCTCTTTAAATTTTTAACAGTCTCAGAATAAATTGTCAGATTAATAAAAAATAATAGTAAAAATTAATATTATAAAATCTTTTTGAAATTCTGACAAAATGCTTGTCTGACCATAAAAATACTTGTCTGACCATATCCATAAAAAATTGGTGAATTTATTTGCTTTTCAAATATAATAAATTGATTCAATAAAAAAAAACTTACACTTAAAATCAGGCACAGATTAAATCTATTATTGCTACAAATTAATCATATTTTAAAAATTATTTTTTTGTCAATATGTCTCCAAACAGATATAATCATCAATTCATAATCTATATTTTATAGATAAGCTCTAAGAATCAATGATCTATATTATATAGATCAAAATAAAAATCAATTATTAATCGATAGTTTTTTTTTTCGAGCAAAAAACAAAGACAAACAAATAAGCCATTTCAGCCCTAGAAAAGCCCTTTGACCGAGCTTCTTATAATTAATTGTGTTGTGTGTGTAATTAAATGTTTGCACACAATTGACCGAGAACTAAACCTACATGTCTTATGCCGACTCACTCCGAACGGCTAAAGTTAATGTTTTCAAGAAGCTTTACATGGCATTGTTAGTCTCTGAGCTTTGCTATCTGCAGAGAGGTGGCGGTCGAAATTTTTTCTATTGAAAAAACTTTCTGTGTCAGATGCTGATTCGAACCCGGGTCTGCCGAGACTAATGCGCTCAAACACGACCACGACCGCCACAATCTTTCTCGATTAGTTTTAAAGTTAATTATTTATCAATGTTTTATAGATTATAATTGACATTAATTATAGCCTGGTAGTTATTTTTTTTTAATTTCGAGGACATGCTGGAAGACAATGGTTTCGCTCAATTTCGGGGCGAAACTGCACTATTAGTTTTTTAAGTTTTCTTCGCGCCTTCATTTTTATACCCCCCGCGTACTGCGTAAGGGGTATATTAATTTTGTCATAACGTGTGTAACACCCAAAAGGAGACGTGGTAGGTATAGAAAAGAATATATATTCTTGATCAGCATCACCACCTGCGTTGATTAAGCCATGTCCGTCTGTCTGTCTTACGATTACAGCCGTAATTTTCAAGCTATCATAATGAAATTCGATATTTAAGCTTTTTTTGAAAAAAACTAAGACCAGGTCTGAGAATGGGCTAAATCGGATAAAATCACGCCTACCTCCCATATAACCCTAAAATTGAAAACTCTATAAAGAGGCTAATATTAAAGCTACAATACTGAAATTCGGTATTTGTGTATTTTATGTCAAAACTGAGATATGTTAGAAAAATTGGCATTATTCACCCACTAACACGCCCACCTCCCATACAACCCCAAAATTAAAAACTCTATAAACAGGCTATTATTAAAGATACAAAACTGAAACTCGGTATTTGTGTATTCTATGTCAAAAATAAGTTGTGTAAGAAAAATGGGCGTCATTCACCCACAAACACGCCCACCTCCCATATAACCCCAAATCTATAAAGTGGCTAATATTAAAGTTACAAAACTGAAACTCGATATTTAAGTATTCGTTGTCAAAACTGAGGTGTGTTAGAAAAATTGGCGTCATCCACCTGCCAACATGCCCAGCTCCCATACAACCCCAAAATTGAAAACCGTATAAAGAGGCTAATATCAAAGGCACAAAACGGAAACTCGGTATTTGTGTATTCTATGTCAAAACTCAGTTGTGTTAGAAAAATTGGCGTTATACACAAACTAACACGCCCACCTCCCATACAACCCCAAAATTAAAAACTTTATAAAAATACTTATATTTAAGCTGCAGGAAAACAATTTGATATGTATGTATTTTAGACACATAAAAATAATAAAATCTCTCAAAATCTCACACAAAAAGCTCTCCAATTTAAGATTCTTTTGCCCTTAAGAATCGGCCGTGGGGGTATTTTAACTTCGGCCAAGTCGAAGATATACCTTACTAGTTGTTGAAAATTTTGTTTCCCAGTGAAACGTTTTCAGGTTTTATCCTCTATTTTATTGCTTGTATCTTGTATATGCTTGGTTATTTCGCCAAGATTTTTTTGGAAAAGTTGTTAACAATGCCTCAGGCCTTAACTTTTGGGAACATACCAAACACCAAAAAATAGATATTTGGCATCTTTTAGGTCAATTTTAGTTCAAAATTCCAGAAAATAGTATTTTTCTTTTAATTTTTCAGAGTTTTTGGATTATCCAGTCGCCAAAACTTGCCAGACCTGCACAAAAATGTTAAAATTCGTACGCAGAAAAAAGTAATCTTGGGCCCCATTAGGTCCAAATACCGAAGAAATAGAAATTGTTCGCGTTTTTTTCGTACTTTTCTGACCACTAGTCAGACTATAAATAAACTGGAATGAGCAACGAGTAAAGTGGAACATTTTTTATTGTAGTTATTACAAAATTTTGAAATTTCGTACCTTTATATTAAATATTCAATATGGTACACTGTGAGAAATATGTGTTAAAATTAAATGAAATTGTGTTTTAGTCAAACGAATTTGTTTTTGAGATAGAGCTTGAAATAATTTGATTTAAGTTAAACACAATTGCTTTTAAAGTTAAATTTATAGCAAAAGTTTTTGTTTTTTTAAGCAATGTTTTGAAATATAAAAACAAATTTGAAATCAAAATTTTAATATTTAAAACAAATATTTTAAAGCATGATTTTTTCGATGCCACTTTTTAAGTTTTTCCGAGTTTTTGATGGCAGATTCGTAATCAGCGACCCCAAATCTAAACTCCATTCGATGAAATTTGCATGTTTAATATTTTCAAGATTAAAAAAATTAATTACTTTTTATTTTATGTTCGATATTTTTTCAAACCAATTCGAAATATTCAAAAAGTGTCAAAGAAAGTTTCAAAGAAATAATGAGAGAAAAACAAATGAAAAGGAGTGTATAGTTGAAATTTTAACACTTTTGTTATCAATTTTGTTTTGTAGAAACGCAAATGCGTTAAATTTCTATTTTAAAATTTTTTGTTTAATTTTAAAGTAAATTCTTTTTCTCATTGTAGGGAAGAAATTTTCATACCTTCAATATAAGATCTAAAGGAACGCCCTTAGCGAAAATCGTGTTACTCCGTGCCTTCCTGTTACAAAAAATTATATAGTCGGATATGTGCAAACATAAATAGGATTTATTGTTAGATTTATTCTTTCTACAGGAAAAAAACAAATTCTCTAAAACTCATTCCATTTTCCGGTATTGTTACTTATACTGATACCTTGTAATACCTTCTTTCAGCACTCGTTATTTAATGTTATCTTTTTTTCGTATTTGCCTATATTGATATTTTAATAGGTTATCATATTGATTGGTGCATTTGATTTGAGTTGAGTATAAATTTGAGAATAAATTTTCCAAAACTGTCAAAATAACAGTGTAAATTTCAAATGTATATGCTTTTAATATCCTTGAAACTTGCAAGAACAGTTCATGAACTTGAAAGATCAGGATATATTAACTTTGTACAAACATTTGTAAGTCAGAGAAATTGGCGAGTCTGGTATAGAAAATTATACTTCATCAGCGTCACCTCGTGAGTTGACTTATCCATGTTTTTCCGTCAATTCCGTTCGTAAGCACAGGATAAGAAGAACTAGTAGAAATAATTGCGTGAAACTTGATACACATTTTCATATGAACTCAAGAATTTACACTATTGAATATTTTTGAAATACGCCCACGAACACGCCTACCTCCCATGCAACCACAAAATTTAAATCACTTTAAAATGCTTATATTTAAGCTATAGAAACAAAATTGCATATGATTGCACTTTATATCAAAACTAAAATGCACACAAATTTCAAAATGGGCGTAATCCGCCTACTAATACGCCTATCTCCCATGCAACCTCAAAATTGAAATAACTTATATTTAAGTTATAGAGATAACATTTGGTACAGGAGCATGTTATATCAAAACTAAGGTATATACAAAAAATGGGCGACATTCGCGCACGAACACGCCCACCTCCCATATAACTTAATATAGTAAACTTCTATAAAGAGCTTTATATCTGAGCTACAAAGATAAAAAATGATATGTGAGCATGATATATCAAAAATAATATGTTTACAAAAAATAGGTGCCATCCGCCTACAAACTCGCCCATTTTCCATGCAAACCACAATTTTGAAAACACTATAAAAAGGTATGTATTTGTTCTACAGACATAAAACTTGGCATGTGAGTATGTTATATAAAATGGGCGTCATTCGCCCTCGAACACGTATATGTCTCATACAACCCACAGCAATGAAACCTGTATAAATCTATTAAGAAATACATAGATTTTGAACGAAAATAACAAGTTATTTCTATTTGTTGTGGTATTATAATATATGCTAGTATCGCCTGGAGTCGAAATTTTATGTTTGCCTTTTTATAATTGAGGAGTTTACATTCAAATCCAGATAAGACACAGGAAAAAAAATGTAAGTTAGAAATGCCATTGTAAAGCTAATGTTACAATAAATCGATCCATAAAATCCTATTTTATAAAAATCCTACAAAATAATGCATTAAAAAAATTTCCTTTTCAATCAAAAGCAAACATGTCCACTGAAAATTTTCAATCAAAACTAAATAAGTCCAAACAAGTTTTAATTTGTGTAGTTTTCACTCATATTTTTTAAAAGAAAAAAACCTTTTTTTTTACCTTAAAAGGATCTTTAGGAGAATCATAATTGTTGTGGTGGATTTCCTCCGATTTGAAAAAAGTATGCAGAAATCATTTTAATGAGTTCCTCTAACTTTTGAGACCCCGAACGGCGGAATCTAAATTTTGATTCATTTCTAACTTTCAAAACCAGACAAAACAATTTTTTTCCACTATGAGACTATTTTTTTTTGCATAATATATCTATTCCTGTGGAGCATAATTTTGCATTATTGGTTTGTTTATAAAAAATGTCTATTAAAATTAAAACGTTTTTTTTCGATTTCCCGACAATTCGATCTGTGTGACTTATCTGGTTTTGAATATAAACTCCTCAATTATAAAAAATAGTCGGTGCACTCCTTCTTCATACTCTGACTCATTTAAAAAAAAACAATTTTCAAAATCGGTTGAGAAACACGGAAGAAAATTGTTCTTAACTCTTTTTCTAACGCCTATTTATATAAAGATTAAAGCATTATAGGAGGCTTTTGGTATTCCATAGTCGGGCTAGACCCACTTTAGCGTTTCCTTACTTGTTTTTTTCTTTCTATTTTAGGTCGTCGCTAATGCCCTCTACTATCTTTAGCATATTATTGTAGCATCTGACTAGATTTTGCATTCTTTTTGTTTTTTTTTGCAAATGGTTTTCCACGCCATCCATGTAGGTCGAAAGTACTGTGGTTGTAAGTTGATGTTTTAGCTGTTTGGCTGAGAGAGCGTTTTGCTGTTTCTATTGTTTGTGATGTGCATGTTTATCTTGTCATCGATTGCCAGCTCATGTTTTCATTCTAGCCATTCGACTCTAGACAATGTCACTCAATTGCTTATTGATGCCTGTCTCTGATTAGGTAAACGGCATTATTACCATCATCATCATCATTGCTCCTCCAACACGTGACGATAGCAACTCGATTGTGAGCAACTGATAAGCTTGGTCGCTCCTATAATGAAGTAATTAAGTGGACAGTTTCTATGAGACTGTTTTTGTTTTTTTTCACAATTTGACCATAAAATGGGGGGGTGTACTGCACAAATGCTCACCACAAATCTTAGAGCGTCGGTCGGGATACTACAACCCACCAGCTTCCAAAAATATTTTCTACAAGTATTTGACTCAGTTGCAAGGCAAATATGTGTTATGCTTCGAGAATCTAGGACTTAAGGTTGAAAAAATTCTACTATTGTATGCCTACAATTAGGTCGAATATAAATTATATTTTAAATATTTTAAACTACCCCAGTCGATGTCTTCGAAACGTTATTGCTATTCTGAATCGCATTTAGAAACACGTTCAGTCTTATTTGTTCGGAGTATTTCAAGAAAAAATTTTACATGAACAATGACGAACAACAAATCAAGTTAACTAACCTGAAACTTTTCTTGACATTCAAACATTATTGTCCACACAATTTGTTGGAATTTTGCATCAAACTGAGTAGAGGTGAGAAATGTCAACATAATTTACCGTCATAGCTGCAAAAAACGAAATTGAGAAGGAAAACTCTTAATTAACTCTGCACGCAGCTGTGGCCACTACAGCAAAGTAGATAAAAAACGAGCCAAAGGAAAGGCAAAATTATTCCCATTTTACTCCAGTCTGGCAACAATGGATAAAATATGGTTAGATAACTGCAGTGTGTGTGCTGGATTAGTTGAGCGCCTTTTTAAAGTTATGAAACAAACAGTGACTGACAGCGCTAAAATAAAACAAAATTCATAAAACTAAAGATATAGATTAATTGAGGCATGCATGGCACATTCCATGCATTACAAAGCAAACATTAAGCAATAAAATATAACTGAGTGTGTGTGCGTATATTTGTTTACTTTAGTGTTGACCGCAATTGGCGAGTTGTTTTAAGGAATTAGCACTACACGACACCGTGCTTCTTAGCTCAACACCTTCTTTCCGCTTCTGTCCTCCTTCACAAGCAACGCAACGCAACGCAGCCGCTGTGCGCAAACATCAGATTTTCTATTCACAACAGCTCATGTCAGCTATACGAGCACAACCAACCAACACACATGCTACCATGTTCGTCACAATCTGGAGCATCTAAACTGTTAGCCAACCTATTCTAACTGTTTATCAACAACTTACCAACTTACTAAATACCTGTTGTAACAAAAACAACAACAACAACAACAATTGAAGATTTTCTGTAATTTTATTATTGTTGTACAAGTGTTTCTAGACAACGGCGGTTGCATTTCTTCGAAGTGATCTTTTTTTGGTATGCTTCATTTAGGTCTTCATAAAGAAAAGCATGCTGAAGCCATTATCTTAAAGCAGTTAAAGAGATTTTCGAAAAAAAAAACAATGAAAAAAAGTCATGTGCTGAGGTTGAATGTGAATGTTGGGCTAGTACGAGGCATAAATACCACAATTAACTCTGGTAGAACCGTTAATTTTTTTTTTGTGATATTGCAGTTCTACTCGAATAGGTTGAGTAATTATAATTATAGGCAGTTAGCACTTAAAAATATTAATTTTTTTTATTCATAAATACATTTGGAGACTAAGTACTGTAGTCATGAGTATTATACTTATGGCATATCGTGTCTATCAAGTGATATTATTATGGCATATCGCTCAAATCAAGTGATATGTTTTCGAATGTTTCATATAAGATGTTTTCAAACTAAAAAAAAGACAGAAGAAAAAAAAAAATAAAAAGAATAATTGAATATATTGTAAAATCTTGTTGAGGGTCAACTATAAGATAAGTTGCTAAATAATTGAATAGGTTGGACATTAAATGTTCCAAGAACTTATGATATTTTAAGAAATAAATTATGATAGGAATTTTTTGCGTTATATTAAAGTTGAAATGTTTAATTTTTTTACAATAAAATCGACCTATCTGTTATTGTAAGATTGATACTAATTGAAAAATTAAAAAAAAAAACTACGTCACTTGAGAGTTATTTGTATGTAGAATATGTATAAAATGTTTTTAAATGATCCTTTTAGTAGTATTTTCGGAATAGTGGTCATCGACTTTAAACAATACATTTTTGGGAAAATCGATTTGAACGGTCATTCAAACTTCATAAATCCGTAAATTTTGCTACGGTTGATCTCAAAATTTAATACAATATTCTTGAGATGTTATATGTACATTGACAATATTGAATAAAAAAAAAAAAAAAAATTTCAAACTTTAGCCCCCCTCTTAAAACATTTTCATCATTAATGCGAAAGTTTGTTTTAGAAAAATTAACGTTAGTAAAAAAAATTGAAGAAGTAGGTACAAAATCTAGAAGTAGTAGAAGCGCTATACACACGGTTTATCCAATCAAGAAATAAGCTGCGTTCGATTTCCCAGCCTTTAATCATTGAATATTGCTTATTTCAAAATTTGTATGAGAAAACAACAACAAAGTCTTAAAAGGATACCGATTGAGTTGAGTAAAGTTGCGTTGCCAAGTTCTTATTTTTTTTAGTTGGTTTGTGTACGGGATAAGGTAAAATGTCATACATTCTGTCAAAATGTCATTTGAACACAAAAACAAAATTAAATTCCTTCAAGCAGTTTTATTAAACTGTTTTATTTTCAAAATATTTCAAAATGTCTTCGATTGATTTTTTGGCAGGTACAAAATTTTAATTTATTTATTGATGTGGTCATAACAAAAGTGTTGCCAACTATTGAGTAAATAAAAGCAAAATGAGTATGCGTTTTTTTCACAAGCGAGTTGAGCGCCGGCGAATCGAACGCATAATCATATTCCTATTTCATCTGAAATGTAAATTCTAAAGGCTAAATTTTTGTATGTAAAAATTACTAGAAATAATTTAACGCACAATTCAGGCCGATTAAATTCATCGTTTTTACCTAAAAAATATTGCTTTCGCTAAGTAAGTTTTGTGAACATACCGATAAAAAAAAACTGCACTGAAAACATATGAATTTTGTGTTCACTGATCATGTGTACTTCTACATAAGCTCCAAGTTATTATACAAGGCTTCAGTGTATTCATACAAAAGCCCATGTAAAATACACGAATAAGTTATATTTTATACATAAAAACGTTCACAAATCTGTCGTACGCAAAGCGAACACTGTCTTGGAGAATTTATTTACTGGTTAACTCTACTGTGTATGAGTGCAGGAAGAGTGGTACAACAATTGCAAAAAAAAAAAAAAACAAAAAAAACAAGAAATTATTGGAAAGCGATAGTCAAAAATTTCATATGATGTGGCTCGTATTGCGAATTTTGTTTTATTTATTGTGTCCTTCTTAATGTACATAATATTCTTGAATTTTGGTCACTAAATGTATAAAGCAGGGACCGAAAATAACTGTTATTTTAAAATTTTCAAATGAAAAAGACATAATGAAAAAATAGTCGAAAAACTTTTTCAAATATACCATTATAATACAATTAGCCTCAGCTTCACGAATATTAGTGCCTTTTTAATTTTCGAACGATTTTATAAAAGTTAAAATTAAACTGTTATTTTTGGCCTTTTATTTTTTCGGTCAAATATAAAAATCAAAATAACAGTTATTTTGTGACTTTTATTTTTTCGGTCAAAAATATCAGGTAATATGTGTTTTTTTAAAGATCGCTTGACCGGTTAAAAAACTATTGATACCATGTGTAAAATGTGCGCACCGATGAGACGAAAATAATGGTATCAATAGTTTTTTAGTCGCTAGAACGGCCTTTGAAAAAATACAAATTGCCTGATATTTTTAACCGAAAAAATAACCGTTATTTTTGACCGATAAAATAAAAGTCAAAAGTAACTGTTATATTTGCCCGAAAAAATATAAAGCACAAAATAACATTTATTTATGTCGGAAAAAATAAGAGAAAAAAGATAACAGTTATTATGTGATTTATTCGATTTATTCTTCCATTGTATAACGTCAAATCCAGTGTCACTCACGTTTCAGTCATAGCAGCAAACATCAATTTTTCTCCATTAAACATAAAAGCATTTAAATTTAATTATATGGGTACTAGCAATTCCCGGCGCGCGTTGCTACGCTTTAAACAAACTCATGTAGTTCATCTGAAAAAAAATCTGGCAGCACTGCTTAAGAGACCAAACTGAGAGCAACTCCCCGCACAACATGGCAACACATGCCGTGCTGTGTTGAGAGTTACTCTCACAGCAAGAGCTTAAGCATTGGTTTTCTGCTGTTTGTTGTGCTGTTTGTACAGCATTAGCATGGATTAAAATACATGAATTCTTAAATAATTAAAGAAAAAGTTTTATAAAAAACGTAGTACCCTATAGTAATTTCGCCTATCATAGCAATTGAATAGTGAAAAAATTATAAAAATCGGTTCAGCGGTTTTTGAGAACACTCGTCACCAAATACGTCGTGAGTCTCCTTTTATATAATAGTATAGATAATAAGTCTTAGGCTCATTATTATAAGTTCATGCAAAAAGTTTTATATATATATGTTAACATTTCGAAAAAACTATATTTAAATGGTGTGTCACTCACGTTTCCGGATGATTTACATTTTTCGAGTTCTTCTTATAAATTCCTTTAAATCTGCGAATTGCTTGATTCTTCATATAAAGAATAAAACCCTTTCCGTAATGAAATTGAGTAGAAATTTTAACTGCAGAAAAAAATTTAGTTTTTTCTAAGAATATTAAGATTTTTTCATATATTGGTTTTGTCACTCACGTTTCAATACAATTTGAATTGTCTTTTTTTTTTTGCATCCTGGTTAATCTGGTAAACTTTATTAAGCATATTTTTTAAAAAATATTTTTAAACATTAAGGACTTTTTTACACAAAAAAAAAAGAAAAAATATTGAAAGAAAATTATGTAAAGCATAATATAGTTAACAAATAATTCATACTATAAAAACAACACAAGAACTATTAAAGAAATATAGTATAACATTTTAACAAAATTTATTGCGATTCTGCATTAGAATCTTTATATATATATATATATATATATATCGCTAAGCCTAATTCGTTAATCCTTACACTCATTAAAAATCAAGGACCGTTCCAAATTTGACTGTATGTCTGGCCTGTTAGCAATTCCATCGATCCAACGGCTTAAAATAAAAATTTAATTAGATATTTTGAATCTTTGCTAAGTTTGTTTTCTCATATGAATTCTCATATGAATTTAACTATAAATTTTCTCCATATTTTTTCATACGTTCTTTTAGTGTCGGCTTTCACTTTTTCTTGATGTTTTCGTTATCTTCTTTCATTTTTAAAACAAAAACTAAACAAAAAAAAAAAAAATTAAATGTCACTCACGTTTCACTCTTTCAAATGCTTTTATAATAAAAAATAATTGAGTCTGCTTTATTAAAAAAAATACAAAATTCACTTATCTTATATAGAAATTAAATCCAACTTAAGAAAGAAAGATAATGCAACTTATCAATAAAAATTGTCACTCACGTTTCACTCTTGAATCACTTTTTTATATTATATTTTTCGATAGAAAATTATTAAAAAAAAAAAAAAATTTAAAATGCACTTTTCAATAAAAAATGTTTTAATTATGAATATTATATAACTGTGCTTTGATATTTAAATCGCGAAATACCAAATTACAAAAAAAAAACCAACAATTTTTTTGACTTTCTACAGATTAAAAATGCATTCAATACAATCAGTTAAAATTTCAGGATACAATAGTGGAGTTCACAATCTGGTGCAAATGGTCTTGCATGAGTGCATTTGCAAAAGTTTATTGCATATTCTTGCACTACACTAACAAAATACATACGTTTGCACTTGCTACGTTGTTGCAAATATGCAACACCTAAAACATGTTGGATATAATTGCTACATCCATGCAACACTAGGTTGCAAACTCAAGTGTCAAAAATTTATAAGAAATCAAAATCGATGAAATAAATTTTGTTACATTGCAAAATAAAAGATTGCCTCAAAATAAAAGGAAAAAGAAACGAGCTCAGATTGTTTTGTTTTTATTTCTTTTGCAAATCAGCTGTCTTTAGATTTGCAACAAGTATTGCAGAGTTATCCCAATCTCTAAAAATCTGTTCCCAATTGATAGCAAATGTTTGCAATTGCATAGTTTTGCAATCTGGTGCAAATAAGATCGTGAACTACGCTAATGTGTTTTTTCAAAATGCTTTTATCCTAGGAAAACACAAGCAATAATGTATTTTTATTGAACTTAAAACATTTTTTTATGAAATTTTTTTTTTTAAGTATTCATTAGCATTTTTATTGTTCAAGGTTTACTTTTTCTGAATTTGCCGATAAGTTGATTCATTTTTTTTTTCACTTATCTTATGAACTGTTCTTGTTTTCCTTGTATTTGTACATGAATGTTATGCATTTTTTAAAAATTTGTACTAACATTTTCTGAAAAAAATTTTCAAAAAGAATTTCATTGGTTGCCTCCATTATCGACCCAGTTGGAACGAGTTTTTACATGAAAAAAATTTCATGGGAATCTCATAAAAAAGTATGCAGTTGTGAGGCCAAGATCTTAATTTTTTTAACAAACAAGGTCTTCTAAATTATGTTTGTTGAATTTTTTTTTTTGTAATAAAAAATTATAAAAATTTATATATTAATGCCATATGAAAAAACATTAAATTAATTGTATTTTTATTGTTTAATTTGTTGCTCTTTCATATGTCATTCATAAATTTTGGACAAGTTTTTTATAAAAAAAAAAATATAACCAAAAATAATTTTTAACTAAAAATAATTATAAAAAATTAAGAACTTGCACTGTCCTCACAACTGCATAGTTTTTTGTGGGGTTCCCATGTAATTTTTTTTCGTCGAGTGCTTAAAAACGCTAACGAGGAGTACACTGTAAAAGAAAATTATTTTTTATTTTCTCGTCCTTAAGGCGGGAAATAACATTCGAGGCAGAGAAAACAGACCTTTTTTAAAAAATTCATAACTCAGTCAACAACAAACATTTTTCCAAATATTTTATTATTGTAGAGAATTGAACAACTTACAAGAAAAAAATTACAAAAAAATATATTTTTCACTCCAACATGGTTTTATAGAGCTCCAAACTGGCGGCAGAGGAAAAAACGGGGCCTCGTGGTTGCAGCGCTGGAAGCCGCAAAAATTGTCCGATCTTGAAAAAAATTACTTTTTTAAATCTTAAAAAAATTGGTTATCGTATGACAGGAGCTTTTTTTAAAACTTTTATCAATTTTTGGTGATATTTCAAATTTGAAAGTGTGTTTTTTTCGAAAAAAATATTGACTTTAAAAATTCATAAAAAATCGAAAAAAATTAAAAAAAGCTCGTGTCATAATATAGCGAATAAAGTTTATAAATTAAAAAAAAAAAAAAAAATTTCGTCAAAAAATTAACCCGCTAGTGCCGCAACCAGTACGAAAAACATGGTTTCGAGATAAACATGTTCAAAGGTTGTGAACAAAGAAAAAAAAGGTTCAAATTAAAAATGCGCTCTCACTAATCCGACTGTAACTTTTGAACCCGTAGGAATTTTTCCATGAATTTTTTTTCTTAGAATCTCAAAAATATTTACTTAAATACAAAATTATAAAAAAGGCGATTTAAAAAAACGGCCAATGTCATGTCGCCCCTTGAACTCTTGCTTCAGACAACGGCACGTCAACTTGTTTTTTCGATTCGGTCTAGTGTCCATTTCAAAACCTGCAGGAACCTTTTCTACCACATACACGTGCTCTTATGCTCAGTCATGAGATGTTTCTATACCAAACATTGTTTAACATAACATCTAATTAATAATTTTGAATCAACTTTCTTTGCAAACTGTAATGCTTTTTCTTTGGAATGAAACAGTTTTGAATGATTCACAGTTTCTTCATAAGCTGATTAAAAATATTGCCCAGTATTTTAATGAGAAAAAATGTAAAAATACGATAACTTAGCTTGGAAACTAAAAATAGTTAATATATTCATACATACACTGAGAAAAAAACACATACCTTGCTCCGGTAAAAAATTTCTCTATTTTCGATATAGAAATTTTCTCTTTTTCAAATAAAATTTTCTTAAATTAGAATAAATTTTCACATTTTCGAAGAAATATTTCTTTACTTCTAGGAAATGGAAATATTTCAATGTCTCTAATAATGATAAGTATTTTTCTCGCACAAAAATTTCTCATTTATAGAGAAAAATTTATTGAAAATGAAAAAATTTTCTTATATTTTGATAAAAAATTCACTAAGAGAAGTATTTTCTTCAATAAAAACAAATCTTTTCTCAAAAATAAAAAGTTTTTTCTCAAAAAACGATATATTTTTCTTTTTCATGGAAACTTTTAACCATTTTTAGAGAATTTTTAGTATCGAAATTAGAGAATAGCATTCTCTGGAGCAAAGTCTATACCATTTTTCTCTAAATATGATGCCTTTTTTATCATATTCCGATAAGCTTTTTTCTGAGTGTATTTAGCGTAAAAAATGTAAACAACAACAATAACAACAGATATTATTATGTCTTCATAAAAATGAGCAAAAATAAGAGCATCATTCATTACCCGTGTTTTTAGAAAATTGCATAAATTTCAAAGCTGGCGGAAGCCACAACAAAAAAAAGCGTGGCGTAAGGATGTCTTAATTATCGATGATAGCATAGAAAGAACCCAAAGAGTTTGATTTCACTGATGCTGCTAAAGCTCATTATTTATAAATTTACATATTTTTTTTTTTTTTGTATGTTGCATCAAAGTCGTTGGCAGAGCAGAAAAACTGCTCTCATTAAGCTAAATGACCCAGTGGGACACAGAAGTGAAAATAAGTTGAAAAATATGTTGGATTTTCCAACATGATAAAAAACTCCCAAAACACTTTGGTGGGGAGACAAAAAATATATATATATAAATATAAATAGCAGAGTGTCAGGTTTATTATTTAATTGAACACATGTAGATGTTTGTCATGAATATTGTTGTTAAATTTTATTGCATGCAATTAAAATGAAGTTTGAGCAAAGTTCAGCTCAGTTCAAAATTTTTATTTTTAAACTCCTGAGTATTTTTAAGGCACATGAGAGGAAGTTTTGATGTGACCAAGATGAATGGCAGTTTGGGACTTAAATATTAAAATACAAACATAACCTTGCTACAAATGAAAATTGACAAAAAATTAATGATATGACGAACGTTTACATAAAAAAATTTAATTTGTTTTTTGCTGTTTTTGTGTTGTTTTCATATTTTTAAAACAACGCTACAAAACTGCAAGACTTATTTAAAATAAAATTTCAAACGCAAAACGTTCGTGAACTATCACTTTTCACCAAAACCTTGCAAGTGTTTCAGTGGGTTAATTATGTATAATTATTTCAAAACGACTTGGTCAAAACTCAGTTTTTATTGTGCAAAAATGTTTTTGTTCCTTTCCTTAGTTCTCATCCCTCAAGCTGACAAGTTTCATACGAACTTCCGAGTGTTCGTTAAAGAATAAGTATTTAAAACTTTATAAAAAAGATTGCTTAACTGTTAAAATGAAACCTTGAACTCAACTCTAGATTTAGCTTAAATGTTATACAAATATGACGATTCATTAAAACTTATCTCACTGGTACAATTTTTAAAAATATTTGTATCATTTCATTGAATTTCATGTGAATCATGCCATTGAAGTTAACTCAAGTGTTAACTTCCGTTGAGATCTAATCAGAGTTAGATACAAACATTCAATTTTGCCTGTGATAACAATTATTATATTTTTTATTTTTTTTTTTTCAAAATAAGAGAAGCTCTTCACATGTTTCAAGGTTAAGTTAACAATTTCAATGTTACCATCAACTTTATTTGTTGCATTTTTAAGCTACTCCGATTTAATTTAGTATTTCGCCACAAAAAAATAAAAATGTGAATGGATCGTTTAATCGATCGTGCAGATACTTTTGAAAGTGATTTGAAATTTCAATGTCAATGTTAAGAGATTTTATTTAAAATCGAACACAAAAACAATTTTTAATATATGCATAAATAAATTTTGTGAGCGGCTTGATTTTGATATACTTCAATCATAAGCTAATGAATAATTAAGATAATATTTATTAAACTAACATAAAGTTGGTAAAATTTGTGGTGCTTTGTGGTAGTGAGAAACAAGTTTTGATGATAATGAGAGTCGTCAAAAAATGTAAAAAAAATACACAACAGCAAAAAAAAAATTATTTCTAAAACGGTACTTAAAATCAACTCAGCTCGCAGCAGCAGCATCAAAAGATTTCATTTGCATGTTATCGCAGAGTTAAAATTTAGTTCCCAAGAAGAAAAAAAAACAACACAGAGATATAAGCCGAATGAGCTATATTTTAGATGCTAACCACAAAAAAAAAAAAAAAAAAAAAAACAACAAAAAACGAATAAATTTGTTAATATTTGCTAAACACAAATACAAGCATTATACGTTGTGTAAAAATCATAAAAGCGCGTTCATTTCTTTTTCTTTATTTTACAAACACGAAAAAAATATTGACTTAAAATAACGTAAGACGTAAGCTTTATAAAAATATAAAGGTTTCTGAACCCGCATGAGATAAAAATTAGCAAAGAATATAAGAAATAAAACAAAAACAACAACCAACGACGCTCCACAGCGCCGGTGTTTACCGGGGAGTAACAAGCGATTTGCTTAAGCTTTTTGCATAAGTTCGCTAATGAAAGTTTTATTAAAATTTACCGTTATCAGCAACAGGCGCAACGCCATGTTGTGTCAAACAGCACAGCTAACGACATGCAGTGCAGGGTGGCAACATCGCGCGGAGACGATAAATAATTATTCAGTTAGCGCAGCTTTAATAACTTCTAAGGCCGCGTTCATAGTGGAAGCTGAAGATGGTTAAGCTTTTTCAAGCGATATCATGACGCTTTTTCTTGCTGTTGCTGTTCATAGTGCGCGCTTTTTTTCGCGCTTTTAGATACTTTTTCTTGCTGTTGCTGTTCATAGTGCGCGCTTTTTTTTCGCGCTTTTAGTTACTTTTTCTTGCTGTTGCTGTTCATAGTGCGCGCTTTTTGCATGCGCTTGGCTTATGTTTTGTTTTATTTATTTCTTGTAGTTTGGAAAGTTAATGCATATTGTGAAGTGGAAAGAGTGTGGGGAAGTTAGGAAAGAGTTTTTTTAGCGCAAAAAACATAGTGTTACTTGTAGTTAGTTACCATAACAACGGTTGAAAAAATATTCAAAGAATAGATAAAGAACAACGAAGAAAACTGCGAAATAGCACAAAAGCAACAAGTGCAGAAAAAAGTTGGAAAACCTATCCTTCACAAAGCAACAAATAAAATATTTTGTCTATATTCTACGCGCAAAATAAAGATTAATAACATAAGATCATAACAACAAAAAATGCATTCAAAGGAAATTGAAAACGTGCAACTCACACACATACCAAGAAATGATACAAGAATGAAGTAAGCATCTGAAGGAGAAAAAGCGTCGAAAATTAGCGCTGCCCACAAAAATTACCAACAACAAAACGTATCTAAACAACAACACGCATTGTTGTTGCGAAATAGCGCACGATTTTATATTTTGCGCATCGCATATGCTGAATTTACTTACAGCAAAAGGACATACAAACAACAACATGCAATGCTGGCAGCGCTTGCGATCATGTTGACATTGTTAAATAGACAAAAACAACAACACGTATCAACCGATAATGCGAAAATAAAACACAAAAAATAAAACTAAAGCGCTGGGCATTGCTGCCGAAAATAACAAAAACAAAATCAGTGCGGCAAAACATAAACAAGAAGTAAAAAAAAAACAGCCAAGAACAGCGTTAAAAAGTATGAAAATAACCTACATCACAAAGCGGCGTACGTAGAAAATGAAACAAAAAATCAAAACTGTGTACACAAACGAGATGGAAGAAAAAGTGCCAAAAAGTATGTTAAAATAAGCTGAAACCCAAAGCATAAGTACGACATGAAACAAAAAATCAACACCGTGTGCCAAAGTGAGATAGAAGAAAAAAGTATCAAAAAGCCTCAAAACTGGCGTAACCTTGAATTTAAGCTTGCACTATGAACACTTCGCGCTTTTTCCATATGATTGTACACGAAGCGTTTTCAGCAGCTGTAAAAAGTTTCAGCTTCAGCTTCCACTATGAACGCGGCCTAATGAGAGCAAGAAGCTTTGTTTTTTTTTTTTTTTTTTGTTTTCTCCAACCCACACCTGACAGGCGCTGCCTGACTCTGGGAATAAACAGAAGATTACGAAACGGCATGACATAGAAATAAATGTTAAATTTTAATTATCAAATGCTGTGCATTGTCAGCGTTTGCGGGTAAAGGGTTAAGCAGTGTGCTGAGGTGTTCTGGTGCTGTGCGGTGGGGTCAAGCAAATTATAACAAATTAAATGCTTACTCTTATTATCTGTTCATCACAAATTTTTAATACCTAGAGATGTAGGAAATATATAAGATAATGCGAGGGAAAATATTTTAAAACAGGTTTATAATTATTCCAAGCAGGTCGTTTGTTTTAAATACTGTACCATGCTGAGAATTCCCTTTGTAATTATTTCAGGGTTTGAAGCAAAAATAAGAAAATAAATGCGGGTGGAGGAAATATATAAGATAATTAATGAGAAAAAAATTAGACCAAAAATAAAAATGTTAAGACCACAAATAAAAAAAAATTAAAAAAAAAAATTAAAAAAAGAAAAAAATATGCAAAAAAAAAATTAAAAAATAATAACAAAAAATTAAAAAAAATAAAAAATAGTTAAAAAAATTAAATAAATAAAAAAAATAATTCAAAGGAAACAAAATTAGTGTAACAAACAGTGTAACAAAATTAGACTTTTTCGGTCTTATCTAGCTTTTTGTTTTCAAAAATGTCTCAGTTTTTTTTTTTTGAAATAAGAACACTTTAAATTTGAAGTATAAAATTCACTTCAAATATTTTTTACAAAAAATAAAAAAAATCCAGACCACAGATAAAAAAAAAAAATAAAAATAAATTCAAAAAACAATTTAAAAAACAATTTAAAAAAAATTTAAAAAAAAAATAAAAATAATTTAAAAAAAAAAAAAATTTTAAAAAAAAATAATAAAAAAATTTAATTTTATTATATATCTTATTATAAATTAAAAAAAAACAGGGTTCAGAAAATTTCACTCATGAAACAAAAATCTCAAACGAAAATGAAAATAAACACTGTTTGAAGCAAACAACACACAATTTTATTTTCATTTCATTTGTGTGCAGTGTGGCCATTTTAGCCTTTTCGAGGCTAGATTTAGCCTTTTTATTTGCGGTTTAGCCTCGAAATTTACGATTTAGCTTCGTGTTTTTTTAGCCTTTTTTTACTTTGAAAACAGCCTTTTTTAGATTAATTAACAATTAAAAAACCGAACGGTGTTTATTTACATCACTTACCCGGTATGATATGACAAACTTATCCGATCGGTGTAAAATAAGAAAGGCATAGAAGAAAAGCAACATGAAAATCACGTTAGCATTGACAAAAAAATTGAAAATTGAAATTTCACAAGACTGAAAATAAAAGTCCAGAATTATAAGTCATGTTCGTGAAAACAGTTCTGGCCAAAATTGACATCAAAGTAATAAAATAAAAAAAAACGGTTTAAATAGAATTAAACCAATTATATTTGGTTTAACATTATTTTTAGCATTTTGAATGAAAAAATTAAAATTCTAAAAACACATATTTCCGAATAGTAAAAAATTACACCTTATGCAGGACCCTTAAGAGCTCTCTCGTTTCACATGTAAATGAATGTTAGATCGATTTTTTTTATATTGAAAATTCTCATAACGTTGTTAAGCTAAATATATTTTCTCATTTTGCAAATGTTCCGCAGACGAAGTTACCTCGATTGAGCTTCAATGGCGAAAACTGTTGACACGTAAATGGTCAAGAGTGTCCTCTTCAATTGAGTTTTGGGTAGAAGTAAAGCACTTTTAAAACTCGCTGCCTGAAAATCCTTTTCTGAACTCGTCAATTTGGTTTTCAGTTTCTTAGTTTTATCACTTAGTAACGCTTTTTAGTGCAATGAAAATTGTAAAAACTAAGCAAAGAAATAGATTTTAAATTAAAATGCCTAACTCGTTGCATAATATTCGATGTTCACTGAAAATATTACAAAAATGTTGTCATGACTTTGAGGTAACTGATGATCTCATACGTCTGTTAGATTCACGTAGTGCTTATGCAAGCTGCAGTTCCTCCGATTGATCTGATGAAGAGGGAATAATATATCTGAGATATAAACTATGTTGAAATAATATAAGTTCCTAGCACGACAGTGATAACATTTCCAAACCTTCAATTTCATTTGAAATTTCTCCCGAGAATTGGAAAAAGGAGATTCCCATTTTTAAGGCTCAAGAAGTTTTGGAAAATTTTAAACAAATTTGTTAATCAACCGCGAATATTCATGAGTCTTTTAAGTTAAAACTTTTCACATAAAGTGTGATGTCTGTATCCTGCTGTCTTAAAATTGAGAACTCCCTTTTACAATTCTCATGAGCAAATTATTCCTAATAGGACTTAATGTACATATACATCAATATACATCAATTCAATATACATACATATTATTTTCATTTATAATTAAATGATGAAATGAAAGGTAATGCAATGAAAAGTTAGTTTATTTAATGAAAAGTAAGTCAGTCTGAATTAAAAAGGCTGGTATTATTTTGCTATATAAATACAGTGCCGGACTAAAGTATAGGCACACTCTGCATAATAAAACAAAATGATATATTTTCATATTAAGAAAATATAAAATATTTATTTGATGAATATAATATAAGTTTACAACATATGTTTGTAAATAAATAACCATAAAACTTAAAAAAATGTTCTTCATAGGATATATAAAAGAAAAAATATATATAAAAACAGTTTTTTACTGGACAAAAGTTTAGGCACAGACAGATTATATAGGTATGTAAAAGTTTATCTAATGCTTAGTCGGCAATATTTTTTGTTTTATTACTGCCTTCAGTCTATTTGGCATAAAATGTAACAATTTTTTTGTAATATTTTCGCTAGTGTTAAGCCATACTTGCATTAACGCTGCTTTTAGTTGAGCTTTATTTGATATTCTGCATTTTCGAACTCTTCTCCCCAATTCTTCCCATAAATGTTCGATGGGTTTAGGTCTGGTGACTGCGGGGGGTGTGGCAAAACATGTGCCATGTTAAAAGCAAACCACATCTTTACGCCAAGAGCTGTGTGTTTCGGGTCATTGTCATGCTGGAATGTAAATGACTCAGGTAAGTTCAGTTTTTCTGCACTTTTCTTTACAATTTCCTTTAAAATCTTGAGGTAAACGGACTTGTCCATTAAACCGTCAATAAATACAAGCTCCCACACCCCACTCAGACATGCAGCCCCATGCCATAACTCCCCAGCCACCATACTTAACTGTTGGAAAAAGATTTCTTACAAGATATGCCGTGTTGGACTTCCGCCATATCCTATTATCAGGGCGAAAATTGTTAAAATTGCTTTCGTCTGAGAAAAGCAAATATCTTTGAATCTAACAAAATCTATAGTTTAATAAGAACAATATTGCAACAAATAATAATGAAAAAATAATGCTGCTCTTTATTAAAAATATTAAATTGTAACTTTTGGTTGTGCCTATACTTTTGTCCAGCACTGTATATACCATATGATTTTTTGCTTTTTACAAATTTGTACCTATGATACTGATGTACCTATATAAAAAATGAATGTTATATTAAAACGAAAATAAAACTTGAAGTTGTATGAAAAATCTGGATTTTTTTTAGCTTCTTTTTTCAAAATTTTTAGCCTTTTTTGACTTCTTTTTTTGGCCAATTTAGCTTCTTTTATTTTCTGGTCGTGGCCACACTGTTTGTGTGTGTTGCCGAGCTGGCGTGCTGTCGACCATCCTTCATAAATTATTCATGAACAAACTAAGATCGATCTCAACGGTTCGATGTGATTTCATCTCAAACATGTGTTGGATTTAAAATGTTCGTGTATTCACCAACATTCATTGTTGACAGGTCTTCATGAAGGCAAAAATGAATACACATTTTTTAAACACGACTTGTTCGTGTTGGAAATTGCTGGCGGTCGTGAATAGAAAAATGAATGAAATGACGTATAAGTTTCTATGCATAAATCGATCACTTTGTTGCGTTGCTTGATAACAAAAACATATACTTTTTGTAAAGGATGGTCGGATGTGCGAAAGCATTGCAGGTGTTAAATTTTTCATAAATAGTGGTAAAAATACAAGCAAATTACATTCTTTTTTTCTCTTCACGACCGCCAGCGTTTTCCAACACGAACAAGTCGTGTTTAAAAAATGTGTATTCATTTTTGTCTTCATGAAGACCTGACAACAACGAATGTTGGTGAACAACACGAAGATTTTAAAGCCAACACATGTTTGAGATGGGATCACATCAAACCGTTGAGTTCGATCTTACTTTGTGTACGTGAAGCGCAAGCAAGTTTCAAAAGAATGCATGAAGAATTTTCGACAGCACGCCAACTCGGTTACACACAAAAATGAAATGCAAATAAAATTGTGTGTTGTGTGCTTTAAGAAAATGATCGTGAGTGAAGGTGTGTGAATTTTCTGAAGCCTGAAAAAAAATTAAAAAAAAAAAAAAAAAAAAAATAAAAAAAAATAAAAAAAAAAAAAAAAATAAAAAAAAATAAAAAGAATAAAAACAAATAAAAAAAAATTAAAAACCAAATAAAAATTTTAAAAAATTAAAAAAAAAACTTCAGAAATATAAGAAAAAACTGCAAATCAGCAAATCCAGAAAAAGTAAACCTTAACATTAAAAAACAAAAATGCTTTAAGTTCAATAAAAACACATGCAATGTTAAGGATATTGTTTGTGTTTTCCTATGGTAAAAGCATTTTAAAAAAAACATATTGTATCCTTAAATTTGAACTGATTTTATTGAATGTATTTTTAATCTGTAGAAAGTTAAAAAAATTGTAGCTTTTTATTTTTTGTAATTTGGTATTTCGAGATTTAAATATCAAAGCACATTTACATAATATTCACAACTGAAACATTTTCTGTTGAAAAGTAAATATTAAAATTTTTTAAAAAAATCTTTTTCTGTCGAAAAATATAATTTAAAAAAGTGATTCAAGAGTGAAACGTGAGTGACAATTTTTATTGATAAGTTGTATTATCTTGCAAAATAATTGGCTGGCACAATTTATGTCTTGGATTTACTTTTTATATAAGATTAGTTAATTTTTGTATTTTTTTAAATCAAGCGGACGCAACTATTTTTCCTTAAAAAAAAATTTGAAGAAGTGAAACGTGAGTGACATTTAATTTTTTTTTTTTGTTTATTTTTGTATTAGAAATGAAAGAAGATGGCGAAAACATCAAGAAAAAGTGAAAGCCGACAGTTAAACTACGTATGAAAAAAATATAGAGAAAAATTATAGTTATAGGCGGATTCATATAAGAAAATAAACTTAGCAAAGATTAAAAATATCTAATTTAATCATTATTTTAAGCCTTTGTACTCGACGGAATTGCTAATAGGTCAGTCATATCGTCAAATTTGGCACGGTATTTAGTTTTTAATGAGCGTAAGGATCAACGACTTTGGGTTTCGTACAGTTCAGGGTTTACATACAGATTCGGATGCAGGACCGGAATAAATTTTGTGAAAATGATATATATCTGAAGTAGCTTTTATGTTGTTTTTATATTATGTATTATTTGTTTAACTATATTATGCTTTACATAATCCTTTCCATAAAAATTTTTGTTCTATTTTGTATAAAAATTTCCTTAATATTAAAAAAAAATTTTTTTTTACAAAATATGCTTAATAAAGTTCACCAGATTAACCACTATCCAAAAAAAAGACAATTAAAATTGTTTTGAAACATGAGTGACACCGACTTGAAACGTGAGTGACAAAATCAGTGTATGAAAAAATTTTCAAATTCTTAGAAAAAGCAAAATTTTTTGCTGCAGTTAAAATTTCTACTCAATTTCGTTTCGGAAAATTACTTTATTCCTTATATTAACTCATACAATTCGCAGATTTAAAGGAATTTGTAAGAAGAAGTCGAAAAATGCAAATCGTCCGAAAACGTGAGTGACACACCATTTAAAGATAGTTTTTTCGAAATGTGTACATAAATATAAAACTTTTTGCATGAACTTATAACAGTAAGCTTATGACTTATTATATCCATCTAATTTTGTATTAAAAGCGTTTATGTTTCATGGAGAAAAATGCATGTTTAGTGCTATGACTGAAACGTGAGTGACACTGGATTTGCCGAAATATAAAAAATTAAAAAAAAAATTAATTCAAAAGAAAATACTTTAAAACAGTTTCCTAAACGCAGTGTATAGCCTGTTTCAAAATATAAGAAAATTTTCGTGCATGTTTGAGAATAATAAATGAACAAAAATTATTGCATATTCCTGAATTTTGTTGCTCATCACAACTGCGCTGCGGAAGTACTGAATCTTATTTTTCTAGAATCAACCAATCAAAATTGAAAACAAAATTGATGTCAGAAAATAATTTGCCAACCGGAATTTCACTTCACAATTTTTTCTTAAGAAAATAATTTAATTTTTATGTAATTTGTTTTTATTTTCTCTCCCAAGCTGCAGATTGCTGCAGGTCATCGGTGCAAAACCGTGTGCGATCATTTGTTCTGAATGTTTTCGCATTTAAATATATAGTTAAAAAAAAAAGGATTTAAGGCTTCGTCTGTGATGATATCCTGCGACTCAAAACGGGTTTCGTTATAACATAATAAAATTGATCGGTGGTTTTTGAAGTACAGTGTCGAAAAACAGTAAAAAAAAACAACTAAAAAAACATAAAGTTCAGCAAGAGTAAAAAAAGAGCAAAAAATTGCGCTCAAAAAAATATTCTAGCTTTAGAAATAATTTCTCACTGCGCATTGAAAAATGAAACCAAAAAATGTTCTTCTCTTTTGAAACAGGCTATACTTAACTTGTTAAAACTGTACTTGCAGGGAGAGAGAAAAGGAAAAAATTGAAAAAAGGAAAAATTTTACAAAGAGAAAAATAGCAGAAAATGCACGTGAGCAGAAAACTTGTAGAAACTTGCAAGTAAGCAGTTTGAAATCAAAAAAATTTTATAAATTTTTTGTGTTTTTTTGTGGACAAATAATTTTTTTTCGAGTTCATGAACGCTTTTCCAATGAAAATTTTAAAAAAATTTGTAACAATTTTTGGTAAGTGAACAAACCTTATGTTTGCTCTGAAAAAATTGTCATTTAGTATTTTTATTTAAAACAAAAAAAAAAAAACAAATTGGCCATTTCAGCCCTAGAAAGGACTTTGACCGAGCTTCTTATGATCAATTGTGTTGTGTGTGTTATTAAATGTTTGCACACAATTGACCGAGAACTGGACCTACATGTTTTATGCCGACTCCGAACGGCTAAAGTTCATGTTCTCAAGAAGCTTTACATGGCATTATTTACTCTCTGAGGTTTGCCATTGTCTGCAGAGAGGTGGTGACCGATCAGAAAAATTTTGTATTGAAAAAAACTTTTCGCCGCGGCTGGGATCGAACCCGGGCTCCGAGCATGCTAAGCCACACACTTAACCTGCATGCCACGGTCACCACAGTATTTTTATTTACATTATTTTAAAATTTTTTGCCATGTTTTCATATTTTTTAAAATAGTTTGAAGTATTTTTGACAATTTTTGTGCTCAGATTAGAAATTTAAAAAATTATATTACTTTAAATTTTTAAAAATTAAAAAAAAAATTTAATATTTCTTTATCAAGGGTTTTTGAAGGTTTCTCATTTATGAAGCCTTTATTATAGGGTTTTTCGTTATTGTGCCTTTTTTGAATAATGTTTTTGATATTTATTTTAAAGGCCTTATAAGAGGCTCATACACTCAGGGAAAAAATGCTGTTATATCAAACAAATCATGGGTTGAAATAACAGATTTCACTGTTAAATACCATCCAACAAATGAAACTTTCAAATCAACAGTCGGTTTGACTGTTGGTCTATAAAACACGAAACCCGTATAAAAACTTATTTATTGAAATTTTATCCCTTTTTTCAAAGTTCATGTATGGTCGAGTGTGCTGACGTGTGCGTCTAGTACTCGAGTGTCCACGGTTCAAATCCGGCAAGGCCAACAAAAAATTTTTTTTTGTTTAAAATATTTTTTTTTTTAAATAAAAAATTAAATTTGCAATTTATTTTTTTTGCGATAGTAAGCACCGTATTTTGAAGGTTTATTTTTTGATCAAACTATTAATGAAACAGAATTTTTATTACTTCAATTATTAAATTACAATTTTTGATTCTTACACAGCTAGGGTTCGAACCCACGTCCCCCGCATGACAGTCTAGTGCACTTTCACTGAGCTATCGGCAACGATAATAAAGGGTGATTTTTTAAGAGTTTGATAACTTTTTTTTTAAAAAAAACGCATAAAATTTGCAAAATCTCATCGGTTCTTTATTTGAAACGTTAGATTGGTCCATGACATTTACTTTTTGAAGATAATTTCATTTAAATGTTGACCGCGGCTGCGTCTTAGGTGGTCTATTCGGAAAGTCCAATTTTGGGCAACTTTTTCGAGCATTTCGGCCGGAATAGCCCGAATTTCTTCGGAAATGTTGTCTTCCAAAGCTGGAATAGTTGCTGGCTTATTTCTGTAGACTTTAGATTTGACGTAGCCCCATCTGACAACAACAACACGATTCACAACATTTGACAACATTTCCGAAGAAATTCGGGCTATTCCGGCCGAAATCTTAAAAACAGATTATAATAACGTATATAGCTATACGATAAATATTATTTTTATATTAAAATTTAAGTTTAAAATAAGAAATAAAGTGATCGTTTTTAATACCACTTTAAGGAACTTTTTTGTATTTAAAGTTAAATAACTTAATATTATTATCTAAAAAAAGAGCTTGACTGCATTTTTGAAATGAAAGCACATGCAATTATCGTTTTGTGCTGGGCCTTACTCACACGGTCAATCAAATGACTGTGAATTTCACGTTTTTGTTCTACTTAACACCATTAAAAATTTTGATGAAAGCGAGCTCACTCTACGACTGAAATAAATGAACCGAATATTCGGTTTTGGCCATATTGAGGGACGAAATGGACCGAAACCGAATATACGGTCGCACACTACATATGAGATACTCGGATGCAAAGTGGTCCAAAACACAAGCGATTTTTTCGGTATTATGCTGCCAGACACTGAGATTCTGTTTTTGGATAAACATAGCTTCATTGAGGGCGGGGTAAGGGTTTCAGCTTAAAAAAAACACTTTGTGAATTTTTTTTAAGAGCATGGATTGGGCAAATTTACTAAAACCTTTTGCACATTATTAAGTGTACTTTTAACAATATTCGGCCATTCCGCGAAAATGTCAACCATGGGGTAAAAAAATAAAATTAAATTTTTCTCGGGATAGAAATACTTTTTCGTTTTTAAAAACATACAGAATTCATAAAATAATGCACTTTTAAATTTAAAAATTTTTTTTTTTCTCAAAGCAATCTTTAATTAAAATAAAGTTGCTGCATTCTTTAGAGCGTTCAGACAACAGCCATATATTCGGAGGAATAACGCCGTTGTCAGAACGCAAGGAGTTCTGCATAAAGAAATAAAAAGAAAAAAACAAAACAAGCACGTTGAAGGAGCCCAGGATATGCAGAAAATAAAAACTAAGGACAAATTTACTTCTATAAGAGGTGACAATCTTAAATAAAAGCAATGCCTACACAGAGGGAAAAACCTATGGACTCAATACATAAATTTATGTACTCATCGCATAGTTTTCTGCACACAAAAATTTTACATTTTTCATGTATTGAGTACATGTTGAAATCTTTATTGACTACATAATGCTTTCAAGCGGTTATGTAGTCAATAAAGAATTTTATGTACTCAACGCAAACTGTTACAAATAATTTTATGTAATGAGTAAAGATCTTATGTACGTATTACATAAATTATTGACTCAGTACATACATAATTTACTCATTACATATTTGGAGTACATAATTTTATGCAATGAGTACATACATTATTTACTCATTACATATTTTAAATGCATTATTTTATGTAATGAGTACATACATAATTTACTCATTACATATTTTTAGTGCATACATTTATTTAATGAGTACATACATCATTTACTCATTACATATGTTAAAAACATAATTTTATGCAATGAGAACATGCATAATGTATTCATTATATATTTTTTGTTCATAATTCCATGTATTGAATATATACACAATTCATGCCTGTGTCTAAAGCACCCTCTCAACAAATGCAATAAATAATTTTATAAAGAAATGACTAGATTTCACAAAATAATTGGCAATTACTTATAGAAACCCAGCCATTTAATTCTTATCCAATCATCGCTTTTGTTCTAGAGTACAGTGGATAAACTCATTCCCGCTCTGATTTTCTACAGGCTTTAGAGGTGTTGCTTATTTGAAAATCAAGAAACGAATGACATAATAAAACAGCAAAATTGTGTGCCGATGTGCAACAGATACGTGTACTGAGTCCATATGTTATGTACTGAATAAATGTGTCACTTCAATCGTATAAGGGGGACGTGTACTGAGTCTATATTTTATGTATTGAGTAAAGTTTTTGTAAAAAATTACATAACACGTTGATTGAGTACACGTTGCTTGTATCTATTGAAGTCTGCTATGTATTCAACACATAACATGATGTATTGAATACATTTTTTATTCATTTTAAAAAGTGAATAAATTGATATGTAGTCAGTACACGCTCCCTTTACTCAGTAAATACTGCTCTTGTTGCGTTCTCATACAAGTTGAAGTGCATAGATTTTACATAGCTGTCTCTGTACTGACTACATAACTGTTTCCCTTAGTGTAAAAGGTATTTTTCATGTCCCACCCGTAACGTACCACCCGTAACGCTGAATATATGTTTGCTTTAATTAAAATTAAAAAAAATTTGATTTAAAAAAAAAAACAATGAAGATGGGTTTATTGTTAGTTTGACTTCTTACATCAATTCTTTTTTTTCGAAAATATGCAGGAACTCACAGAAATTTAATCATCTTTGAATGAATCTCTTAAATAACATATTGTGCGGTCCCACCCGTAACACGATAAAAAAGGAACATAACTTTTTTATTAATAGTGTAAGGAAAAAATTTTGTTGTATAATAAGTTCATGCAATAGTATATTTGTGTGAGTTCATCAAAATGCTTCAAATTCGTTTTAGTTAAAAAGTTATTTACATTTTAAGTGTTCAATTGTTCCACCCGTAACATAAAGAATGGCCGTATTCTGTCATTTTTTCATTCGGAAATATTGAAAAACAAGTAAAGAAAGTCGGTCTAGGCCGACTATGAAATACCCTAAACCCACTTTTCAAAAACATAAAATTTTTATTGTAAATGGGCGTCTCCAAGGGCGGATGAAGCCTATATTTAATAAGCATTTAAATGTTGATGAAAAATTTACACATACTAAGTTTTATTCCTGTAGCTCACAGTTAATGGTTTTATTGTGCTTTCGCTATGGGAGATGGGCGGATTCATGGACGGATTACTTCCAATTTTTGAACACACCTTAGTTTTGGTATAAAATACATGCATACCAAATTCAATTTCTCTATGACAAACATAACCTTATTTATTGAGTTTAAAACTTTTTGGGTTGTATGGAAGGTAGGCGTGTCCGTAGGCGGATTATGTCCATTTTTCAAAACCATCTTTGTTTTGTTACAAAAAACATATGTGCCAAATTTTAGCTATGTAGGTTAAACAGAGGCTTATTTATTGCGTTTTCAATTTTTGGGTTGTATGGGAGGTGGGCGTGTCCGTGAGCGGATGACGTCCATTTTTCTAAGACATCTTTGTGTTTGTATAAAACATATACATATCAAATTTTATTGTTGTAGGCTTATTATGAGCTGAGTTATGCAGTTTTCAATTTTCGCGTTGTACGGGAGGTAAGCGTGTCCGTAGGCGGATGATGTCCACTTTTCAAAACCATCTTTGTTTTGTTACAAAAAACATATGTGCCAAATTTTAGCTCTGTAGATTTAACAAAGGTTTATTTATTGCGTTTTCAATTGTTGGGTTGTATGGGAGGTGGGCGTGTCCGTAAGCGGATGACGTTCATTTTTCGAAGACATCTTTGTGTTTGATGTAAAACACATACATACCAAATTTTATTGTTGTAGGCTTATTATGAGCTGAGTTATGCAGTTTTCAATTTTCGCGTTGTACGGGAGGTAGGCGTGTCCGTGGGCGGATTATGTCCATTTTTCAAAACCATCTTTGTTTTGTCATAAAAAACATATGTGCCAAATTTTAGCTCTGTAGGTTTAACAAAGGCTTATTTATTGCGTTTTCAATTCTTGGGTTGTATGTGAGGTGGGCGTGTCCGTAAGCGGATGACGTCCATTTTTCAAAGACATCTTTTTGTTGATATAAAACTCATACATACCAAATTTTATTGTTGTAGGCTTATTATGAGCTGAGTTATGCAGTTTTCAATTTTCGCGTTGTACGGGAGGTAGGCGTGTCCGTGGGCGGATTCCAAAAATATTCAATAGTGCAGATCCTTGGGTCCATGGGACCATGTGTACCAAGTTTCATCCAATTATCTCAATTCCTTCTTATTATCCTGTGAATACGGACAACACACAGACGGACAGACGGACGGACGGACGGACGGACATGAATAGCTCGACTCACGTGGTGACGCTGATCAAGAATATATATACTTTTCTATACCGGACTCGCTTCGTTCTATGCGTTACAAACGTTTGCACAAAGTTAATATACCCTGACCTTTCAGGTCTAGGGTATAACAACCAGGTGACAGAGTTTTTCCCAAAAAGTCTAAGAAAAATAGCAATTTGCGGTATGCACTATATCTCGGTCGAAAGTTATCTGAAATCAAAAACCATCAAAATTTAGTCAAAATATCATCTAATCTTCCCCCCAAGAGCAGGGTAAGGTTTTTAAACATTTTTTGCATTTTTTTTATTATTTTTTTCTGAATGTACGAATGTACATATGTCGAGAGTATTGTGTGAAAATTTCAGGAGCTACAGCGGCCTTCACACTCGATTTCATGCTCGATAAAAAAACTTTAACTCGATTTTCTCGAAAACCTACTTTTTTAAGTTCGTGAACTTAAATGAGAATTCAAAATCTACTTGACTGATCCTGTTGAATATTGACTGATGAATTAATGGTTACAAACTGTTCAAACTTACCTTGTAAACATTTTTCTAAACCCTCAAAAGTCGCTTGAAACCAACAGATATGTTTAAAAACTTTAGAAATATGAGAATGAACTTAAAACCACGGAATAATTTGAAAACCTTACAATTCTTGTGTAATAAAATTAAAATGTATGCTGCAAACTCTGCCATGACACAGGTCAAAAAACCATTCTTTTAACTAAATATTAGTCGCTTGAATGCAACGCGACAAAATACAATGCATTAAGAAAAGACAATTGCTCTTAATTGTCAAAATTTTAGAAATATATATAAAGAGAGAAATCAACTTTTTATGCTCTTTTTGAAGAGCATTATTAAGCTCTGTCGTCTTGAATGAATTTTAAAATAGCTTTTAGTGCTTGTTTTTATTAACACCATTTTGAAATGTTTTTGTAATGATCACATAAATAGTTTTCAAATTCAACAGTTTCAATTGAGAAAAATTGTTTTTTATTTACAAGCCGATGGAAAGAATCTTTTAAGTCAGTTGCACAATTTATTAGTTTCAAACTTATAGTAGCTGGTAAAAAGGACGATGCGGCGGAACCAATCAATTAAACCGTATTAAACTCTCAACGAAAGTTTTTTCTTCCAAAAACCAATACAAGTTTAGCAAACTTTATGAACTTTTTACTTTTAAGCAGTGAAAAGCAATAAAAATAGAATTTAATATTTATTGGCTATAAAAATAAAACAACAACAAAACGATTGCTCTGAAGGCAGAGATTTTTTAAATCAAATACATTTTATAACATGTTCTTCAAAATATGCGATGAGAGCAGCAAATAAAGAGCGAGGACAGAATAAAAATGGCTATTCGTACAGTTTTGTACAAAAATGAAAAAATCAAATATTTAACATTGTGCTAAAAGACAGCTGAAGAGACAGACAGACAGACATAACTATGTGTATTGCATGTCTTTCAGACATTATTGGCATACATAGATACATAGATACATAGTTGTGCATTCACGCTTACACACTTTCCAGCAGCTTTCAAAGATAAGCAAACTTTGAAAACTTTTTGTTGAAAAAAAAAACATAAAAATTGGGTGTGAAAAAATTATTTTTGTGCTGCTCGTAAAAGTTTTATTTCAGTTTTACTTAAGAAGTTGCACATTTTTCTTTAGAATTAGTTTTAGGAAAATTCAAGTTGCTTGCTAGTGTTCTTGCAAAGCTTACAAAGCATTCGTCGTCGTCGTCGCATTGAACTAAGAAAAACTTTTTATTTGTTTTTTTTTTCTTTTGTAACACTGTCTTGCATTTTGCAGCAGCTTCCAGCAGTTTTATTTAAATTTTTTTTCAAAAGTACCTATATCACAGATTGATAAGCTAAGTAAGACAAGTAACAGAGAGAGAGAGAGGTAAAATTTTTGTACATTTTCCACATACTAATGCAAGACACAAAGATCGAGAGTGTATAAAATGCATGCCTTGGCTCAACTCGACTGTTGGACTGTGAAGTGAGTTTCGATTAAATTCGTTCTTCAAACTTGTTTGCTTGAGTGTAAAATTTCAGCTACAAGTTCGAAGGAGTTAACAAAACAGTTTGGGGGAAAAATATATAACAACCGGGACTAGCAGGATTTAGTAAACATGTGTGACAAAGACATTAGCAAGTTTTCTCTAGGCAAAAGAAGAGCGCACGATGTTTGTGTGCAGAGTAGAGTACAACTAAACTTCGAAACTTGTTAAGCTTTTGCTTGCATGTAAATTTTAACAATGTATGAGTCACAAAGTTCAGCGCATGCATTAAGCTTTCAGGCAAATATATTTTCAATTTCAATTAAGCTGTATTGAGACGATTTGAGTGGATTTATGGATTATGCAAAATACTTGCATTTAAAATTAATACTTGGAATGCATGCATAAATATTAATTAGTTTTTGGCTGTAGCTATTAGCATCATCATTAAACTATTTATTAGAAAAATTAGAAATTAAAAAAAACCGTAATAAAACGAGCTTAAATATGCGTAATTTTGATATGACATCATAAAATTTATATTTAATCCACATATTTCAAGGCAACCAGGACGTTCACGCTCACCTCCACCAACGAAAGCGCTTTAAACAAATTTTATGCTTGCACAAAACTGCTGTCAAAGCTTTTACCGCTTTAAGCCTCAACTTGACAGCAATCAAGCGCAGCAGCTACAAAACAACAGCAACAACAACAACGCTAACACAGGTAGAATTAGATTAAAGTAGAAAATTTGTAGCATATTATACAATATTTTGCATACTTTTCGGCGGTACAACAAAACAACAACAGGTGAAGAGTGGTGCGGCTGGAATGCATTTATGAAGGTTTAAGTGTGTTCATAAACAGCAGCTCATATAAAAGTTGACAGGCACGCTGAAAATTAATGCACATGAACGCGTGCTCATGACATGAGTGTGTGTGTGTGTGTGAGTGCAAACAGTGCCGTATAGAGTAAGTGGGGGGGCCAAAAGTGCATTTACCCAGGGCGCCATTTTATCAACTTGTGTGGGGAAAACATCAGAGTATGAAATCAATACGTTATTGTAAAAGAATATCGTCACGTTCAAATAAATAATGTTACATAATTATACCCTAAACCTGAAAGGTCAGGGTATATTAACTTTGTGCAAACGTTTGTAACGCATAGAACGAAGCGAGTCCGGTATAGAAAAGTATATATATTCTTGATCAGCGTCACCACGTGAGTCGAGCTATCCATGTCCGTCTGTGTGTTGTCCGTATACACAGGATAAGAAGAAGGAGTTGAGATAATTGGATGAAACTTGGTCACATGGACCCAAGGATCTGCACAATTGAATATTTTTGGAATCCGCCCACGGACACGCCTACCTTCCATACAACGCAAAAATTGAAAACTGCATAAATAAGCTTATAATTAACCTACAACAATAAAATTTGGTGTGTATGTGTTTTGTATCAACACCAAAGATGTCTTCGAAAAATGGACGTCATCCGCTTACGGACACGCCCACCTCCCATACAACCCAAAAATTTAAAACGCAATAAATAAGCCTCAGTTTAACCTACAGAGCTAAAATTTGGCACATATGTTTTTTGTAACAAAACAAAGATGGTTTTGAAAAGTGAACATCATCCGCCCACGGACACACCTACCTCCCATACAACGCGAAAATTGAAAACTGCATAACTCAGCTCATAATTAGCCAACTACAATAAAATTTGATATGTATATGTTTTATACTAACACAAAGATGTCTTAGAAAAATGGACGTCATCCGCTCACGGACACGCCCACCTCCTATACAACCCAAAAATTGAAAACGCAATAAATAAGCCTCTGTTTAACCTACATAGCTAAAATTTGGCACGTATGTTTTTTATGACAAGATAAAAATGGTTTTGAAAAATGGACGTAATCCACCTACGGGCACGCCTACCTCCCATACAACCCAAAAAGTTTAAAACTTAATTAATAAGGTTATGTTTGCCATAGAGAAATTAAATTTGGTATGCATGTATTTTATACCAAAACTAAGGTGTGTTCAAAAATTGGAAGTAATCCGTCCATGAACACGACCACCTCCCATAGCGAAAGCACAATAAAGGCATTTAAACTGTGAGCTACAGGAATAAAACTTGGTATGTGTAAATTTTTCATCAACATTTAGTGCATATAAAATATAGGCTTCATCCGCCCACGGAGACGCCCATTTACAATAAAAATTTTTTTGTTTTTGAAAAGTGGGTTTAGGGTATTTCATAGTCGGCCTAGACCGACTTTAGACTTTCTTTACTTGTTTTTATTACATTTTGTGCAATATTTTTTTGTTCACGGATAATCAAATTAGGTTCAAAGGTTACATTTTTTATTTTCTGATTGTTATTTCAGCTCAAAAAAATCTTTTTTTTACCCACTTAAAAACCGCCACATGGTTTTTCCCTTTACTTATGCATTTTTTTTGTCCGATCCTAGGAAATGATGTAACGTTAAAAAGGACTTTACTAGAACTACATATTCCTCTCAAGGCTTTTGATCTTCCGAAGTTATATTCGAGTGGTAAACTCTGCTACCTCGATTAAACCTAACTTGAACTTGAATTCTTTGCTCATAAAAATAAACTTTTTGAAAATGTTATGTTTTGAACTTCTTTGGAAGTGATTGGAACATCAACTTTATTATCTAAAGGGTGTTTTTTTATGAAATTTTTTTTTCAATATGGATAACTCTATTGTCTGACAGTTGTTTTGACAGTTTAAAGTGACGTCTCTACTCAGTATTGTTTGGCAAATCAATATGAATAGGTTAACTCCAGAAAAACGCTTCCAAATCGTGGAAATTTCCGTGGGTTCCAAAAAAATTTTTTTTTTGTTTCCGTATATTTTATCTCGATCATCTTTAAAATATGAGTGCACTTTTCAAGCTGTTTTTTCATAGAGGCTAGGGATGTCGATCCCGGACTCTTTTTTGAATCCCGGGATTTCGGGATTTTAAAATTTGAATCCCGGGATCCCGGAATTAGTCCCGGGATTCAAGAAATAAACAGTTCATATAAAATTAAAGGTTTTTTTTAAATAATTAATATAAAAACAGTTCATATATTTTAGTAATATTATTATAATAGCAAAATGAGATCATTTCTAAAACTAATGCTTAAAACAAAAATATAAGGAACATTTCACATTTTAGTTATGAAATATATAACTAATTAATACAACTCTATTTTTTTTCTATTCAATTATGTTCTGCTTATTCTTAAAATAATATCTAAGTGATATTAATGCATTTAACGTATTATCGCCAAGTCTTGTTCTTATTTTGCTACAAAAGTGACCAGCTGACGAAAAGCACCTCTCCGACTCAACACTAGTCGGTTGAATAGTGGACAAATATCTGAAGCATTTATCTAAGATGACACCCTTATTGCCACCATTTGTAAACAGTTCCAGTTATTTCATGATTATTTCCTTTTTTTTAATCCCGAAATATTTAACGGTGATCCCGGGATCACTTTTCGGGACTAAATTAGGCCTTAATCCCGGGATCCCGGGATCCCGGAATCACCATCCCTAATAGAGACCGAGCAACTTATTATTCATATTACTTTTTGAGTGCAACTGAAAATATTCCGTGCTTTTTTCTGAATCTATGTTATTGTCATTTTTCATAAATATTTTAGCATGTGGAACATGATTTGTTTGACTTGACTGATAAAAATTGCATTTCAGCTAGCCTTTGACGAAAATCCTAAAAGATACATGTGAAGTTTTTGGCTCCTTCACATAATTCTGAATTCTTTTAAGAATTGGAATATTTAAATGTTAAACGCGTCCAACCTCATTTTTCCGTTTTTACGACTGTTTTCCCGTTTAGGTCGGAAATTTCCGAAAAACGAGGAAAAAACTCTCTTCTGGCAACACTCCATCATAGTAAAAAGCTAGTTGTTACAAAAATCTTCAAGTCGTTAAGACGTGGCAGAGAGAGAGAGAGTGAGGGAGAGTAAAAGAGAGAGCGAGAGCGATCTTTGAAACTGTCCATGCAGTGTTGCCAGAGAGACTAACTAAAATTTACCACTATTTGGTAGAAAATTTACCAGTTTCGGAGAAAATTAACCTTTTCTGAAAAAAATTAAATTTTTAAATGATTAACAGCCGTCATAATTCACTTAACTTCTGCCACAATAAAACCTTTCTTTGCTAGCCTTGAACAATTGTTTTTTTCCTAGTATCAGCAACTTTTTCTATCCACGATATATAAGAGACTTCTTCCACTTTTTCATTAATTTTTTTATTGTAGAACTGGTCATGGCTTTCTATAAACGATATTCTTTTAAGCAATATTCAATGCAATTTGAAAACATTTCGTTCTTTTCCATCAACTTCTTATTTCTTGAAATGTGTCTCTGCAAATTTCTTAATTTCTAAGCTCACAGCAATTCAAAAATTAAGAAAAACCTTCATTTGTTACAACAGTTTTTTTGTTACAAAAGAGGATTCGTAATAATATAAGAATTCTGTGAGTTCGTTCAAAGAGGTGATAATTCTGCTTATAACTTCTTATAACTGCTTATAAAAATCCAAAAAATAATTATTTTGCAAAATTTACCACTTTTAGTCAAAAATTACATTGTTTACCTCTGCCCAAAAAATGATTAAAAAATTACCTCATAAAGGGAAATTTACCTCAATCTGGCAACAGTGGTCCATGATCATGTTACAAAAACACAGGTAGCATTGACAAGTGTTGATTTTCTCATCTACTAGTAAATGAGTCCCAGTCAAAAACAGCTGTTCGTTGTTATATGCTTAGGTCACATTCAGTTGTGTCAACTTTTGTGATAGCGACACATCGGGGAGCGCTGTTATAGGTATTGAAGTGTCAAAAAGTTGTCAAGTTGATGAAATATAGATTAGATTCAAATGGTTAAAACGATCACCGGCGTACTTTAAGCAGAGTTGTTGAATCGATTCGGCAGCGAATTTGAAGCGAAAACGATCGCATTTGGCAAAGAAAAAGTTGCTTTTCCACCATGACAACGCTTTTCTATGAGACCCAAGGCATGTCGCAAAAATATAAATGGGACCCATTGCTAAGCCCATTAGTAAAACTTATTATAACACGAACGAAACTAGCACAGGACGTTTTCGATGTGCATTTATTATTATATCGACATTTCAATAATTTGCATGCAAGTTAACGTTGTAGACCCTAAGGCCAGTTTCAAAAAGTTTTAGAATTCAACCTCTAATACAAATTTTTTTCTTGAAAGTTATAGTAACAAAAAAGGTGGTTACAAAAAACAGACGAAATGCTGATTTTTTCATAATTTTATTATTTTTGTGGCACAAACAAAATGTCAAGTGATATACATCGTTATAAAGTTTTCAAATATCTCAAAATGTCATTTTATTTTCTCAAATCTCATTGTTCTGCATTGCTACATTCGAGCACTTTAATCTTTTTAGCTGTATTTAGTTGATTTCTTCACTAAATCAAAGTTTTTAATATTTAATATAAGTTTGTAAAGAAAGTATCTTGTTAAATCTGTCAGAAATTATACTAAAGCGGATACAATTTTCAGAACAACTTCAGTACAATAATCTGTAAAACGTTTTTGTTAAGAAATTCATTTGATGTGCAGATCATTTCGAGAGTCTACTGCATAAACCAATGAAAAGTTAAAAAAACCACTAGAAGGTTACATCGGAGAACATAAAATACCACTCTTAGAAGGCAGATTTTTGTGTCCAACTCTAATTTTTTTTTTCAAGTGAAATTTCTTTAGCCCCGTATACAACATGCGGCGAACTAAACGGGAGTAAAATCAGATGTAATACTTAAATGAAACGAAACGAATTCATAAGTTATTAAATAACTCACCATAAATCATGGTGAAATGAGTCCAAACTAATGAAACTAACCATACACCCCTACACAAACAAACAAATTGGCCATTTTAGCCCTTGAAAGGACTTTGACCGAGCTTCTTATGATCAATTGTGTTGTGTGTGTTATTAAATGTTTGCACACAATTGACTAAGAACTGGACCTACATGTTTTATGCCGACTCCGAACGGCTAAAGTTCATGTTCTCAAGAAGCTTTACATGGCATTATTTACTCTCTGAGGTTTGCCATTGTCTGCAGAGAGGTGCTGACCGATCAGAAAAATTTTTTATTGAAAAAACTTTTCGCCACGACTGGGGATCGAACTCGGGCTCCGAGCGTGCTAAGCCACACACTTAACCTGCACGCCATGGTCGCCACCATATACCCCTATCGAACAAAAAAACCTTACTAATTTATAAACAAAGTTTGAGACCGTACTTTTTTTAAGTGAAACTGCTTTGGTCGCGCATAGAGCAATATGGCGAATTGAAACGGGGATTAGAACCAAACTAAAAGGTTTAAAACCTCGACTATTTTTTGCTCTACGGCCACTTTGGGTCCAACTCTAATTTTTTTTTTAAGTGAAACTTCTTTAGCCGCGTATATAACACTGCAAACTAAGTGGAGAGTAAAAACATATGTAACACTTTAATGAAACGAAGCGAATTCATAAGCTATTAAATAACTTACCATAAATCATAGCGGAATGGTTTGAGTTCAAACTAATGAAACTAATCAAACAGACCTAGCGAAGAAACAGATCTAACGAGCTAATCAACAAAGCTTGAGTTCGTCAATTTTTTGAAGTGAAACTGCTTTGGTCGAGTATAGAGCAATCTAGCGAATTGAAACGGGGATTAAAACCAAACTTGAAGGTTTAAAAAATCGGGTTTTTTTTGCTTCTATGGGCACGTTTAGAATGGTGATTGAAAAACATGATAATTGAACATATCTGTCATTAAAAAATGATCCACAGCTCATCAATAGCAGAGGAATTTTGTTCCACACATCTTTGGCAACCCATCAAAAAGTGTTGGAGCTTAGGTAAGATGTTTTGTCACCCCATCATAAAAGGATTTCCCGTTGTGTTAACCCTTAGGCTACTTGAAATTTTTCGAAAAAATGCCTTTTTTTTGTGTAAAATACTACAAAAAATACAAAATTAAAAGCTATCAATTTGAGGTTTTTTTTGGGGAATTTTTTGGTTTTGGCAATTCTGAGAAACAAAAAAATTTGCCACATAAAGTGTTTTTTATTTTTTAGCTCAAAAAGCTTTTTGTTCAAAGAAAGTTTTGAAATATTCTGAAATCCCTTCCTGCTGGGTACTATAATAAGTCAAGGAATATTTTTATAAAAAATTGTTTCTACCCGACCTATTGTTTTTCAATTAAATTAAATCATTTTATTTTCTGGTAAACTATATTTTAGCCAGGGCACCACTAAGATTAATTCGTCCGGCCCTGTGCTTGAATGTGTTGCAGTGTCTGCGACATAATTATGTAACGATGTATGTATGTGAAATTATGTTGTCTTTAATTAAATTGCTTCAAAGTCACAAGGATATGCACATTGATTGCCCAACGCCGTTGGGTAAGCTACTTTAAGTAAACTCTTTAGATATTTTTTTTTTTTTTTCAAGTGGAAGACTTGAAGTTTTTTTCACAATTAAGCTTTCTTAATTATTATTATGATAATAGGTACTCAGCTCATTTTCATTTCCAGTGTCGTTTTTTTTTTTTTTTGTTGTCTTTGAGTACAACTTTATATTTGAAGACTCTTCCTTTGGGCTGTGGGCAATAAAACAACAACAAACAAAATCAAGTCTTAATTAGTTGCCAAGCAATTTAACTTCATTTTGTTCTAAATAAGCACATTAGGAAAATCATATCAAGTGCAACTCCCCGGAGTGGCGCATTGACACCTTCGCTGGTAGACAGTCAGCCAGTTAACCAGTCAGTCGCAACCCCTTTATGAGAGCACTTCACAGAAACAACAACAACAGCAACCAGTGACACTCGGTTATTGCAGCTCAGTCATCACAGGCTGCTCTTGTGTCGGGAATTGAGTTTAATTTCCTCGCGTTGTAATGCTTACAAATACAAGCAACAGCAGAAGCAGCAGCAGCAAGAGCAGCAGCAGCAAGAGCAGGAGGAGCAGCAACAACAGCAGCAGGAGTAAAAACAATCGCAACAATGTCAACAAAAATTCTATGGTCTGGTCCTTTGAAGCCAGCACCGATTCAGCCTCTAACCAACCAACCAAGTAGGCTGTGATTCAGTCAGTTGTGTTGAATTTTCATGACGTCCAGTCGAGCGCAATTAACAACATGCGTTGCCAGTAACAACAACAACAACAACAACATCAACCGCTTTATGTTGAATATTTTTAACTGTGCTTCAGGCAACAAACAACAGCAACAGACTGCAATATTTTGGAAATTTGCTAACGTTATAATAAAATCGGCATTTTATGCAAGTGACAAGATATCAGTGAAAATAATGTTGTGGTGCGGGTTGGAACGGGCAGAAGAAGGACTAACACAATCGAAGGAATGCGTGTTATGTGGAAACAAAGCGTTTGGTTTTGACAGCCACAAATCGGCTGAAACAGAAGGAAGAGCACCGCTGTTAATTGTGAAGTAAATTAGAATTTTGCGGTTTGTGTCGCCATTAGATGCTGTCAATTTGTTTGTTTATTTAAACAATTTAAGTGGATAGAGGAGAGAGAGGTGGAGGCACATAGAAAACACGTGCTGCAAGGGTGTGACTGAAAAAACGGCACCATCATGTCTGCAATGCAACAAATGAGCTGGGCAAGTTTTTAAGCTTTCGAATCAATTAGCTTTTATGACAAAAATAAGGCCAACATAAGTGAAGACAACAGCATAGTTGAAAAGAGAGCTAAATAAGACATTGTTCTCAAACACAAGATATAATTAAGAAGTAAGTAACAGTTTGAGAAAAAGTTTGATAGCGCCTGAAAACAGTTTTGATAACTTATGTTCGCCACTGTTAGAAAAAAACCAACTATCACCACTTCCTTGTAAATTCTATCATGTTCGAACCTTGTGCTATGAAGACGATTTAAATGTACAGCGAACTTCGAAGAACAGTTAAGAACATATTTTATTTCCGCCAATTCTAGCCACACGCAAAACACAATAATAAATTCCATGCGTAAGTACTTAAAATGCTCATAACGAGAAATAGTCTCATTAAAAAATAATAGAAAGCTCTAAAGTTTCTAAAGCTCAGTCAAGTTAAAATCTAAAGAACAAACAAATCAAGAACCAATCTCATATTTGGCAAAAAGTAAAAGAAAAAATGCTTTTTCACAGTCTAGCTTCAATTTAGAGTCGATTCGATCACAAACGAAACCAACCCCATCCCTCTTAGGGTCATTTCAAGGTCAAATATTGAAAAAATCTTTGAAATAAGCCGGCTTGCTCGGGGACTTTTACTAAATATATACATATGTATTTATATTAAGTCCATTGCAAGGTCATAACAAGGTCAAAATGAATAAAAAACAGAGATACGATGCTCAACATCCATGTTATATAAGTTTGTTTGGTCGCTGATGGTGGTGACCGTGACATGCAGGTTAAGTGTGTGGCTTAGCGTGCTCGGAGCCCGAGTTCGATCCCCAGTCGCAGCGAAAAGTTTTAAAAAAAAAAAAAATTTTTTTTCTGATCAGTCACCACCTCTCTGCAGACAATGGCAAACATCAGAGAGTAAATAATGCCATGTAAAGCTTCTTGAGAACATGAACTTTAGCCGTTCGGAGTCGGCATTAAATATTTAGGTCCAGTTCTCGGTCAATTGTGTGCACACATTTGATCATAAGAAGCTCAGTCAAAGTCCTTTCAAGGGCTGAAATGGCCAATTTGTTTTTTTTTTCTAGTCGCTGATGCCAGGAAAGTTATTCCAAGATCAAAATGAAAAAAAAAATGGATACGTTATCCAACTTACTGATTCAGAGTTTCTTTTGATTTCGAGTCCAAGGTCAATTAGTCTTTATGTAGGTAATTTCAAGTCCATTTGATGACCAAAGTCATAACATACCAATAAATTAGTTTCAATCACTCGCTATGTGATTTTTTCGGGTCGCTGATTTCGAATCCAAAATCTAATGGGCTGTGAACCTAGCAATGACCCTGAAATTACCATAATACTGACAAATTGACCTTGGATTCAAAATCAGCGACCCAAAAAACCTATATATCAAGAAGTTGTGCATTGCACCTCTATTGTTATTTATTTTGACCTTGAAATTACCTTTATACAGACAAATTGATCTCGGATTTGGAATCAGTGATACAAAAATCCAAATTTATGTCAGCAAGTTGGAGATTGTACATTTATTTTATTCTTTTTTTTTTTAATTCTCACCTTGTAATGATCTTTATACAGACAAATTGAAATCTGATTCGGAATTAGCGACCCAAAAAACTATATATCAGGAAGCATCGTATCTATGTTTTTTTATATATTATGACCTTGAAATGACTTATTTAGAAAAATTTATCTCAAATTCGTAACCAGCGATCCAAAATAACTATTAATCAGTACGTTGGAAAGCATATATCTGTTTTTTTAAATGTTGATGACCTTGCGATGACCTTTATACGAACTAATTGACCTTGAATTCGAAATCAGCGACCCAAAAATCATATAAATCAGGATTTTATGCATGGTTTTTTTTTATTTTGACCTTGAAATAACTTATTAAGAAAAATTTACCTCGAATTCGAAAGAATCGACCCAAAATAACTATTAATCAAAAAGTTGGAGATCATATTTCTGTTTTTTTTAAAATGTTGACCTTGGAATGACCTTTTTACAGACAAATTGATCTTGGACTCGAAATCAGCGACCCAAAAATCCTATAAATCAGGATTTAAGGCATCGTATCTCTGTTTTTTTTTTCATTTTGGCCTTTAAATGACTTATTTAGAAAAATTTATCTCAAATTCGTAACCAGCGATCCAAAATAACTATTAATCAAGAAGTTGGAGATCATATCTCTGGTTTTTTTTGAATGTTGGAATTGGAATGAACTTTTTACAAACAAATTGACCTTGAATTCGAAATTAGAGACCCAAAAATCCTATAAATCAGAATTTTATGCATCGTGTCTGTTGTTTTTTTACATTTTGACCTTGAAATAACTTTTATTAAGAAAAATTTACCTCAAATTCGAAATAAGCGACTCAAAATAACTATTTATCAGGAAGTTGGACAACACATCTATTTTTGTTTGAAATGTTGACCGTGGAATGACCTTCATACAGATAAATTGACCTTGGATACGAAATCAGCGACCCAAAAATCCTATAAATCAGGATTTTAGGCATCGTATCTCTGTGTTGTTTTTTCATGTTGACTTTGGAATGGCCTTGAAATAACCTTAATACGGACAAACTGAGCTCGGGTCCGGAATCAGTGACCATTTTGAATTATTATATTGAATCAAAGTACCTGAACAAGCCTATTCAGCTGTTCTCCTACCGAAAAAGCGAGTTTTATGTCACGGATTTTTCATAATATGACCTTGTAATGACCCTAAGAGGGCTTGGAATTAGTTTCGTTTGATCTAAGATTGCTCAAAAAATTTTTTATGCTAAATATATGGGGAGCCCTAAAAACCCGCATTATTGATCCTCCTTCTTTTTAAGAAAGCCAGGTGCCGTCAATTATATGAACTCTTCTAGTGATGAAATAATACTAATCGAGTAGAAAATCTCGACAAAAGCTTTTTAAAATTGTTTATTAAGGCCGGTGGGTCCTGTAAAAACAAGAAAAAATAGCAAAATTTGAACAAGGTTTTCGGCTAGAAAAAATTAATAAAACAATTAAAAATTTCTGAAACTAAAAGCATATGTATTGAGAAAGAAAACAATTTATTTTTTTTTTTTTATTAAATAAAGATGGCTCCAATAATTTTGATTCCGCAAAAGACCTTTTTTTCACTGCGTGCTAAGTAGCGTCTGCCAGGATCAGCTGAAACATAACAGATAAAAATTTTTTAATTTTCTACTTTTTTATTTTAACAACACACATTCCTAGGATATCAACAATTTTTAACTTTTTTTCTCTCTTTAAAAGGAGCATAAATTGTGGCCGGCAGAAAATTAAAATTAATAACACTTCCTTTTTCGTAACAGATTTCGTTGGCATTTTAAGAAACTAAGAAATGGTAAGAACAAAACAACATAACGACAAAAATGACGAAGACGACAAAGACGAAAAAGTCAGTCGAGTGTAGGCAGGAAAAATGCATTTTAAAAAAAGGAACTCACTTGATGCACACAGAAATAAAAAATAAAAAAAAATGGCGGGAGCAAAAACAGGAGCACTTCATTCACAGCAGTTGATAGTTTAGTGCTTTTAGTTGTTGATCTTGTTGCTGGCTGTTGCAGCTGGTGGTGTATGTGTATGTGTATGTGTATGAGCACCTACTTTCTGCACAAGTCTTCTCCACCAACAACAAATTCATTCATATTTCCATGTGACCTGCTTTAGTTTGTTTTATCTTCAATTTATTATTTTTCTTTGCCTTTCGAAGTCAAAGCAAAAAAGTTTGTACCTTTTTTTTTTGTGTTGCTTCACGTGTTTTTTGCCCTCCCCCTTTTTTGTGCAAATTGTAAAGATGAAAAAAAAAAAAAAAAACAACACTCAATGAAGAAACACTTAAGCAACGACAAAATTGGGAATGCAAAATAAAGAAAGGATGACGAACGACATAAGAATCCGAGTGAAGGAGAAGCTCTTGACGTAGCGGTTGCTCTCGATTTATTTGCAACAATAACGATGCCAGAGGGTCAATTCTAGGCTAAATAAATCCTCACTACACTACACTGTTGAATTGTGCAGATAGTTGGTGTGATGTACGTATGCATGTTGTGGGCAAGGCGGTATGTAGCAACGTTTTGCCTCAGGTTGATAATTAAAACAGAACATGCAGAAGAACAAGGCAGAAGGACTTTCTTTTTAATCAAAAACAAAGCAAAGCTCAGAAGGCATGATTTTCTCAGAAGGAAATCAGAAGGAACCAAGACAACATTCATAAACTAAGTCGAAATTTTAAAAAAAGAAATAAAAAGTCCTTTGATTCTATTAAGGCAGCTACAAAGTGAGATTTCATTTGAATTTCCACTAGCAAAAACACCTGTTGCCCAAATTTCAGGTAGTCAAGCAAAAGTCAAGCTTGAAAGCATTATAAAGGCCTTATTCTGGTGAACTGACAGTTGTCAAATTATTGACAAGCGTAAAACTTTGTATTTTGAAATGAAATTGAAAGAAAAACAAAAACATTACATAAAATACGATTGACTTTTCAATACCATGCGTAGCAGAAAGCATTCATCTAAAAGCTTATCCTGTCAACAAATCTACAATTGTCAATCACCAGAATAAAGCTGTAAATATATCTTCCGCCGGTATAGAAATTATGAACGATAAAGTGAAATGTATGTTAGAAAAAATTTAAAGTGTATTGTACTCTTAAAACTACAAAAAAAAAAGAAAACAAAAAAGCACTTTTTGAGATATGAGCAAATTAAATTTATTTTCAATAAGTTGGCAACTCTAGTATAAAAATTCCAAAACTACTTTATATTCTTTTCAAATCGCTTTTGTAATAGCTTTCTAATGATATTTTTTTTTCAAAAAAAGCGAAACAGGTGACGAAGATATGATTTATTAGAAACTAGCTGACCCGACAGACGTTGTCCTGTCCAAACTTCAATATGTATAAATCATTGTGTTTGTTTTCGGAGTAGGTGGTTTTCGGGTAGTCCATAGTCGGGCTAGACCATCTTTAAAGTTTCTTTACTTGTTTTTTATTTACAAATATTGTGTTATAACATCATTAGTGTCCTTAAAGCATTAATAGTTTTGTAGAGGAGCAAGTTTATAAAGTTTATTTTCATTCTAAAAACGGACATTTTTAAATTAGCTTCTAAAACGTACGTATGATTTTAACACGATCGGTTGATAGTTTAAAATAAAAATTTTAAAAAATAGCTTCTAATTATTCTTCACTTCTGAAATTTTCATTTTAAAATATTCAACGAACGTTTAATATTCATTCGCTCATTTTAAAATGTCCGTTTTGTAAGTGAAAATAAATGTTAGAGGAACAAAATTTTCTCTGTGTAGAATTCGGGTTTTATGTCTGTCCGATGAAACTTTAAGTAGCTAGAAAGAAACCAAACGTTCATAATTTTGTAAATTTTGATAAATTTAAGAAATGTTAAAATGTTATATGATGTTGAAATGGATACAGTCTTGATGGTTGAAAGAGCACTTTCGCATTGGTGAACGTATCGTATCTGAGCAATCAATAACTAACCATAAAAAGCCCCGATTTAAATTAAAAAGGAAAGTTAAAAAAAAATTTCCTCATTAAGCTAAAAAAAATTTTTAATTTTTATTATATTAAAATATAGTTATATAAAAAGGTACACTGCGCAACAGATGCAGTGGGTGAGGTTGTAAGAGGATCAAACTGGAAAATATCATTAAAAAATATATTTTAAGGCCTCGGAGTACCACATATACCGAGATTTTATACAGCAAAATTTTGAAAAAAGCCACACAAAAACTTAAATTTTTTAAAACGTTGTTCAGGCGTCAAAAAAAACCACAAACAAAGTCAAAGGTCGATAAAATAAAGTAACAACAATTTTTTAAAAAAACGTATCCATAAAAAAAAATGTTTGCTATTTTCGTGCTAAGAGAGCCCAAATTTATAAGGGATATATAGTGGGATGCCATGTACAAAAACAGTGACGCATACTGTAATCGTTTGCAAATAGAGTTCTCCGCACCCTGTTCTACAACACTTTTTTTACATATTTGCTTACCTTGTAAGAGTGAATGCTTTGATATTTACAGACTAAACATATGAACTTGGCACATCAAGACATCATTAAATAAAAAAAATCCACATATTACACTTAAATAAAAGCACTTAAAATACCAAAAAAAAAGCACCCATAGCCAATTGGGGTGATTTAGGCTTAAAAGCGAATACAACACTTGATTTTTTTACCTGTTTGCAAGTTTGTTATACCCTAAACCTGAATACCTCCCATACAACGCAAAAATCGAAAACTGCAAAACTAAGCTCATAATAAACTTCCAACAATAAAATTTGGTATGGTACTTTATATCAAAACACGCCCATCTCCCATTCAACCAAAAAATTGAAAACTCACTTTATATCAAAACACGCCCATCTCCCATTCAACCAAAAAATTGAAAACTCGATATGTAAGCTTCTGTTCAACCTACAGAGATAAAATTTGGTACGTATGTTTTGTTTAACAAACCAAAGATGTTTTTGAAAAATGGACGTCATCCGCCCACGGACACGCCTACCTCCCATACAAACCAAAAAATTTAAAACTGTATAAATATGCTTATGTTTGTCTAACAGAGATAAAATTTGGTATGTATGTATTTTATACTAAAGCTAATGTGTGTTCAAAAATTGGCCGTAGTCCGTCGACTAACACGCCCACCTCCCATACAACCCACAATAGTGAAAGCACTATAAAGGCATTAACATTTGAGTCTTTTATTTTGGTTTTTATAATAGTATTTGTAATTTTTGTTGACAGCGTGTTTATTATAATAATGATATAATTATATATGCTTTCAGATAGGATCACAAAGTGAAGTGATTTTTTGTGTGCAGCCCAAACAAAGGAAGTTATTGACCAAAAAAAAATCCCCGTTTCGTCTACTCAAAAAATCTCTTATCGTTCAGTTTAGCAGTGATGTCAACGTTCAAGAAAACACCACTGTTAATTTTGAGATAAATTGATCCTATAAATCAGTTTCCAATGCATTGGAATGTACAAACTGGTATTACTTTCAACGTCACCACAATTTTCAGCAACGTTTCGAAATGTTAAACAAATCTAGCTAGACGCATTGCTTGCGGATCATATTTTTAGAATTCTTACATTTTTAATCCTTTGTCCATATTTATGATATGGTAACTGATAATTTTGCCAGAACAATGCAGAAAATCTGATGACATCAATGCCTTTTCAGGTTAAATCGGGGGTTTTTTTTTTGTTGATAGAAAATATACTGACCATTTTATATTGAAGTGTTTTATTAGTTGCACTTGCCATCTCCGAATTGGCTCAAATTTTTTTCTTGAATTGGTTTAATGATTAGAAACCAAATCCGAAGTTATACATTTTTGCAATCATTTTTCGCGGCCAAAATAGGGTCTACTTTGAGACAACGTAGCTCAGTCAATTTAAATACGATTTTCGTAAATAGGGTATCATTGGAAAAGTTTTTGTCTACTTTAAAGGAAAAATATAAAACTTCCGAAGTTTTAGCGATACAACGTGAAGTGTTCATGAATTTTCAATACAAATTCAACAAATTTTTAATACAAAAACAAATGAGAAAAAATATTTTATGAAAATTTAATGTAAGAAATGTAATGACAGCTAGTTGAATTTTTATTGAAAATTCATTAATATTTCACGGTTTTCAATCTTCTAAGTCCATCTAGAACGTGAAAATTATAAAAATTATAAAAATGAAAATTATAGCGTCTCATGCTGCATGGCATTAAACTTTTAAATTAAAAATTGGTTGACTTACTGCAGATTTCTATGTTTTAGTTTGGTTTTCATGTACAATAAATTTTCGCTCCAAAAACGAAATAATATTCGGTAAGGCCTAAGAACGTATAATTTTTAATTTTCAATAAAATGGTTTCCAGTATCTAAATTTTTTTTTTTACTTTTTTAAAAATATTTTTTTAATAAACAGCTCATTTGCATACACAGTCCCTTAGAATCCAAGGAGACGCCATGTCTACTGACCGTGATCCAATAAGGACCAAATTTTGTTCGAAATGTTCTTAGGTGTAACCGAAGCTAATTTCGTTGCTTGAGGAAAAATTAAATGGTCTTAAAATTAGGGTTCGGTCTCATGTACACTCAATTTAAAATTTTTTGATTTGATCCAATAAAACTGATTGACCAATGTCGCCATTCTTATATATTTTCATTATGTATGAATTGTATATAATTGCTTGAAAAGTCTAAATAAATAGTTTTTAACTTTTTTTTAGCTCAGAAATCTATTTTCGTTTTCCAAAAACGACATTTTAATTCTTTAACACGAACTTAAACTTAATGAAGATCTGTAACTTTTAACATCTTGTTTTAAAGCAGGCAGCATCTTGATGAAAATTGTTCCATTCAACTTAATTTAAGGATTTTGAAAATAAATTTTACCACACCTTTCAGTATCGTATCAATACACTTACACCTGTTAACTAATGCGAACACACCATTTCACACATTGATTACACTATGCCCCAATATTTTTTTTCGCTTTTTTCAAGTCTATCTTGTATTCTACTTATCCAATTTTTATAATCAAGGCTATAATCAAAAATAACGTCAGGAAACGCATATAAATGAAGGTACTAAAATAGGACATTTTACTGGTTTATAAATTTTTGATTCACATTTTGGATCGACCTTTTTAAGTATTAATGACCAAAAATGTTAAAAGCAGTACAATGTTCAATTACTTCCGCACTGTAATTCATTTATAACACTATTTTATACTTACGCTTGTAGCGCTCTTTGCCTCAGCAAAAATTTACGCAGCATAAAAAACAATATAGATAAACATTTACGAAGCATAAACATATCATACCTAAAAATTAAGCAACAAAGACTTATTATATAGAAAAGTACAGACTGACCCGACGCCGCTAATTTGCTAATTTGCAAAATTTAAAGACGCCGTTCTGTCTTACCCTCGGTCGCGTGCGCTCAAAATAAGAAAGAAACGAAAAAACGAGATCCTTTAACTATTGATCGCTCCGCAAAGAGATACATTTTTCAGTCTCAAAAAACCCTTATAAAGTGCGGTACGTGGTCGGAAAGAAAAATTTGTTGTCGTGTAAAAATGTTGTTCTGTCGTGTAAAAATTTGCTCTATCGTATAAAAATGACATCGGGAGTGTTAAAATTAATTTGTTTTGAACGCGATTTTAAAATTACATCTTAATTAGTTTCTATTATTTTTGATATTATTTATAAAAAAATTTTTTTTGAAAAATGATATTTTTCTAGAAAAATAATAATAAAATTAATAATATTTGTGTGTTTTTAAAGTCAAATAATAGCGCGTTTTTAAAGTAAAATTTCGGTTAACGTTAAAACGTAATAACACAAAATAACACAATAACACAACACCACATCAACACCATAAAAAAATTTTTTTCTTGTAAGTTTTGTGTTTTTTTTAAATTTTAGAATTTATATATTTTTTTACATATCTTTCATTATTTTATGCTTTAAAGAATTCGTTTTTTTGTAGATACATTTTTTTAAGTAAAATTTAATAAGTGAATGAATTAACGAATGTGTGAATTTTTGAATGTTCAGTGAATGTTTTTTTAGATAAAAAAAGTTATTTTGTTGTGTAATATTTTATATATTTTTGCTCTCAGACAATTTCGAGTAGATTTAGCTTATTTCGAATGCGACGCATTCAGTTTTTAGAGGCTTTGTTAGATTCTATTAGATAAAAAATCCTTCTGATGAGACTACTTGGCGGTAGTCGAAAAAACGTTTTCAAGGTAGCCCATGCGCCTTCACGGCAAGGGTTAGGTTTTAGGTTGTTTTTCACTAAAAACTGCATTCATCGGGTTGTATATTTTTTCTTGTTTTTTCAGCATTTTCTATTTTTTTCAGCAAAATTTTTCATTTTTTTCAGCAATTTTTCAATTTTTTTACAATAATAAATTCTTTTTTAAAAAACACATAACTGAGTGTTTTTTCCACCGTCTTTTTGCATGTTTTTTCCCACCCACACTGTATGGTTAGTTTATTTTTCATATTGAAAAATATTGTCGATATAAAGATTTTCAACGAAAAGTTGCAATCGACGATGTTCGTCAATATGTTTATTTTGTATATATAGATTGATTTTTATGGTCTCATTTGGAATTTAAAGTGCCGTAAAATTCAATATGAAAATATTGATATTTTGAATGGTATTTTTTATTCAAGGATGGGAGCATGGGGGTCTAATTTATTAATATATATGTTTTAATATATTCTTTATATATGTATATGACCAAGGATGAGCACGAGTTATGTGTGTCTCATTGTTGGTTATTTTACTTTGTATTCCATATTGAACAATGTTGTTAGTAAGTTATAACTGACAACATTTGCCGATATGCCTAAGTATATTATTTTATTTTTTAGGTATTTTATTTTATTTTTACAAGTTTTATTTTGTATTCCATATTGAACAATGTTGTTGGTAAGTTATAACTGACAACATTTGCCGATATGTCTAAGTACACTATTTTATTCTTTTAGGTAGTTTATTCTATTTCTACAAATACCTTCATAGAAAACTGTAGTTTTAAATCAAATATGAGAACGCGTTAATGGTCTCATCTTTGGTTAGTCAATTATTTGGTGAAATGAATTTATTTTTTTCACCAAAATATTGATAAGGTACAAAACGAACAGTGACAGGACGTTAGTGGCTATTTTTCAATAATTTCACCCGTCTCTAGCTCCCTAGGCAATGTGGTTTTGACACTTTGTAAATTTTACAAAGATTTTTTTGTTTCTTTCTGAGATGCAGAGTGTCGGAAGCACCTTGCCAAACCAATATCAAAGAACTTGGTGTACAGTGCTGTCACTTGAAAATTTTAAATAGTGGTAGAATTTGCTCAAAAAGAGTGGTAGATTAAGACAAATAGTGGTAGATTTTTTCCTCTACAAAAAATTTGATTTATTTGCTATAGTCTCATAAAAATTATGATATAGCTTTATTTTAACGTTTATTAAATATTATTGCAAAAATAACAAATAATTCTCAAATAATTTTCCAAATAAGCATAAACATCCATTATTAATAGTGAAAACCCGATCATAAAAAGAATTTAAATGTGAAATTCAAGGTAATATGAATGGTCTCCCGCCATTTTTTCCAAGAAACATGGGCAAGCTCACGAGCTCAACCCACCAGGAAAAGTGATCATCTCATAGCTTCCTGTCACAAACTCTTAGATTCGGATATCTTGACTCTTCGTTTCCAAACGTCATATATTGTTTTTGTATGAAAATCCAGTGATTATGATCCAAAAGGCAAGAATCTACGTAGCTTCTTTTGGCAATTAACGAGAGATGTAAATTTTTCACAATAAATAGAGATTTTTGTCATGTTTTGTGTCTGTATTTCAATTATTTCCCTTTCTTTATTGTTTTGTACACATCGCTTTTCGGCTTCTTGCACATGACCTAAAGTAATAGCACCTTTTTAAATTCTTTAAGCAGTAGGAAAAGATGAATCCCTCAGAAGAAGTGCTTGCCTATCTTCTGACTGGGAAGCTTATTTGTATAAATTTTTAGATGCCCTGGCTTGCGAACCTCAAATACTTTTGAAATATATACACTTTTGTATATTCCCGCAAATCCCGCTGCCAATTATGAGCTTCAAAGAACGAACCAAACCGCAAACAAGTCAAGAGCACACTGATATCTGCTCGTGAGCAACCAGAAAATTAAGCAATTTTCAAGCAATTTTATATTAAATTTAAAAAACTTTTATTTTAAACAGTCTAATAAAATATAAGAAATAATCGTTGAAATATTTTTAAACATATATTTCAACAAAACGAATCCTTTAAAATACTGAAAATTTATTTGTCTCCTGCATATGGGAAAAATTCGGTAATTTGCAAGCGCGAGAGGATGAAATTTTATTTTAGCTCAGGTGGCAAAAAAAAGCGTTTTATAACTTTTCTGACCTCGGATTCTGAATGGGGGATACAGATATTATTGAAATGGCTGGATTCCCCCAGGAATTGGAGCTGTGACTTAGCTAGCGTTTTCGTGGTCAGCCAAATTCTAAAAAAAAATTGGAATAATTGAAAAGAAATGTAAAAAATATGTAAGACTTTTTTATTTTTCATGGATTAAAAGATATTTTTAACATTTCTTTAATCTAAATAAAATTTTTTTATTTAATCACACATTTAAAAAATTACCCTGTCTCGGCAAAATATTCCAAAAATATTTAAATTTTAGAAACAAAAACTTGAAATTGTTATGTTTAAATGGGTATATCAATCAATGGGACGGAAACGAAATAGTGGTAGATTTTGGAAAAAGGTAAATAGTGGGTGGTAAAAGTGGTAGAAGTCAAAACCGACGAAAAAAGTGGTAGATCTACCACAATTGTGGTAAAGTGACAGCACTGGTTGTGTATCTAACGATTCAATGCAGCAATGTTTTTTGGATTTGATTTTTTTGGCTACTTTTTAAACTCAAATTTCAATAACTTTTTAGAGCAGTTTTGAAGAAAATAAGTATGCAAAGGACTTAGTTAAACATGTTGCTTTATGTTAGTGAAAGAATTACAAAAATCGGTTCAGTAGTTCTTGAGTTACACTACAACGTAGATACGTGAGAAGCCTTTTATATAATAGTATAGATGACTCCACTTTAAAGATTTTTAATTTTATCAAAAATTGAAATATCCATAACTTTACCAAAAATGGCGATAAAGAAAAAAAAAAAAAACATATATTCTTACACGGTTCAAAATCTTGGACTAAATTTAACGGGTGACATGACATAGGCCGTTTTTTGAAATCGACTTTTTTTTTAATTTTGTATTTTAGTAAATATTTTTAAAATTCTAAGATTTCATGGAAACATTTTTACGGGTTCAAAAGTTACAGCCGGATTAGTGAGAGCGAATTTTCATTTTTCCTTGCATTTGTCTTTGTACACAAACTTTGAACGCGTTTATCTCGAAACATGTTTTTCGTACTGGTTGCGGCACTAGCGGGTTCATTTTTTGACGAAATTTTGTTTTTGTATTTTTTTAAACTTGATTCGCTATTATATGACACGAGCTTTTTTTAAATTTTTTTCGATTTTTAAGTCAATATTTTTTTCGAAAAAACACACTTTCAAATTTGGAACATCACCAAAAATGAAAAAAAAGCTCCTGTCATACGATAACCAATTTTGTTAAGATTTAAAAAAGTCATTTTTTTTTGCAGACCCAGCGCTGAAAACACGAGTCCCCGTTTTTTTTTCTTTGCCGCCAGTTTGGAGCTCTATAAAACCATGTTTGAGTGAAAAATAATTTTTTTTTTGTATATTTTTTCTTGTAATTTGTTCAATTCTCTACAATAATAAAATTTTGGAAAAATGTTTGTTATTGACTGAGTTATGAATTTTTAAAAAAAAGGTCTGTTTTCTCTGCCGCGAATGTTATGTCCTGTCAATCCTGTACTGTATATATCGAGCCATAACCGCGAAAAAGATGTAACCAGCAATTTATAAATATCTCTTTTCTTATTGAAACTTGTAATTTATTTCATTATCAATAATCTATAATTATAAAATAATAGAAATTATAATAATTTAATTATTTATTTGCTAAGATTGTGTTAAAACATTGTCGTTACTAAAAATCTTAATTAGAAAATAATTAAAAGAAATCTGCTCCTTTGAAATTTTAGTTTTGATGGTTACATCTTTTTCGCGGTTATGGCTCGATATGACGACACCGAAATTGTATTTTAATTGATACCACGTCAAATGCTAAAACTAAGTTTAAGTCCCGTGTTAAATACTAAAACTAAGCTTTAGTCCAGCATGGGCTTAAAATTTAAACTATTACCGGTATAGTTTTTAAATTTTGTAAACACTGAAGTACGCAATTTGCATTCGCGAAAAATTTTATTCCGTGGCTCAGTTAGTTAAGCGGTTGTCGATTTGATTTGACGACTCGAGTGACCCTGGTTCGATCCTCAGCCAGACCGTTTTTTTTTTATTTTTATTTTATTATAATTTTTTAGTTAGTTTTATGTTTTCATTTTATATTATTGATTATTTAATGTTATGTCGCGTGTTCTATGCTCAAGCTAATCTATTGCTTTTAAGAGCATCAACAAAGTGTAAGCGTTTATTACTCTTTAGGTATTTTCCATTTAATTTGAAACTTAAGGTTCTAAAATTAAAATTTAATTCCCAATGTATTAAATTTAAGTACAGCTTTGACTAAAAAAAATGTATAGTATTGTGAAAAGTATCAATTCTAATAAAAAAAGTATTAAGGAATGCATTCCAAAGATTGGTTTAAAAATTAATCCACGATTTTTTACCGTTTAGCTATTTTGTATTAAATTTTAAACCTTAGGTACTAAAATTTAAATTGTATCCCTAATTTATTAAATTTAAGTACAGCCTTGAAAAAAAAAATTTCTAGTGTTTTGAAAAGTATTATTTCTAATAGAAAAAGGATTTAAAAATGCGGTTGGTTTAAAACTTATTCCAAAATTTAGAACCGTGTATAAGTGAGAAAACAACCTATAGTCAAAACTTCAAGCAAACCGAAGAGCATGAAGCTAATCTGTCTAAACTGTTCATTCTTACTATTATAGTGCTTTTATAAAACGATAAAATGTCGAGCCTGAAAGAATGCATATAAAAGATATTTTCGCGTGTTTAAGTCATGCTCCACACCTTATATCTCTCAAACTGTTATTATTTTTCAGCCTGAAAGTATGCACAGAAAATTTATTTGATACTTATTAGTTACGACATTGGTTCCTACCCGTCATGGAAAAGACTTTTATACTAGAACAAAAATAATTTGAATTACATCTATTATAAAATAGCGAAGATATTTGCTTTCAAAGTCAAAATTTTAAATTGTAGATACTTTTCTAAACATTTTCGGTTGAGATCATGTGCAGAAAAATTCTTAGTTCCAGCAAATTCTGTAATTTTTGTAAATTTAAAAAATTTTTTTTCGAATTTCTTGGAGCTTTTAGTTAAAAATGCTTACTGATCGTTTTGTTTGGACAAAGAAGTTTTTTTCAAAATTTCTTCTGCTTAAATGTTTTACTTCTAGCTATATATAAGAGATAAATTATGTAAAATTGCAATAATTTAATAGAAATACTTAAATCCTGACGTATTTAAGTGTTAAAGACAACTTTTGCCTGCATATCTTAGTTGTATCTGTTATGATACATATAAGTAATTTTATTATCTATTTATGATTATTTGTTTTTACGAGTTCATGATTGATCTTAATACTCTTAAATTACTCCTTGATATATGCCAAACTTGTACACAATCATATGAATATTTTTCTGTACTAAATTAAAAAAAAAAAGTATTTATATTAAATTTTGACTTCTTATCTTTTCATTGCAGTAAAATTCTTGGCAACCAACTTTCAAATCGAACGTACCACAATTACCAAATTAACAACAACAACGACGACAACCAACTACTACTCATATTATTTTAAAACAAGGTAAGTTCATAAAAGTAATGCCTACTTTCAGGCACTTTGTGCTACTTTCTTTTTATATCACATTAAATCAAATTTTATTAGAAATATTCAATGTATAAAAAAAAATGCTTTTGTGTTCACAAATATTATTCAAATTCTCGTTGTTGTCTTAATTTAAGCAAACTTGTTTCTGCTTCAACGGATTTTCATCGTATTTGTTTGCAATCTTCGAACTTAATATTGCCAACAAGATAAACAACGGAAATGCATGAATCGAGAAACTCAGAGTGAGTGAATGAATAGTTGAAATATCGAAAAATCATGCTATAGAGTCTAAAGTATAGACAGTTAGTCAATCAGGCAGTCAGTCATCTCCGCCTTCGGCGTTGTTATCAAGAACTACGCTGTCATATTCTTACATATATAAGGCAATGTTAAGGAAAATAATCTTTTACAGGGCAGACAAACATTGGGCGGGAGTTGCAGAAAAAAAAAACTACTACTATGGCTACCATGTTAACCATACAGCAGCATCTTGTTTAAGTTGTATGTGTTTTTCCTACCCTAACCTCGAAGCACTTCAGTCTTATTGAAGATTTTGTGTTTCTTTATTGTGTTGTTTTTAAATATTTGTGGTTTGTGGAAGTAACAGCAGAGTTTGTATCGATAATAGCGAAAAATATATAAATTTAAGCTTTTTTTCAAGCGACTGTGTTTGGTTTGTAAGGAATTTTGAAATGAGAAAAGTTGAGAACCACTGCCAAAAAATTTAAGACTTAACTCGCAACAGAGAAAGACCTAAAACAATTCCCAAAATTTTCAACAAATACAATAAAATTTCAGTTTTTTTCTGAATAAGGATGAGGTGAAGGTTCATGCTTCTCATGCATTTCCTTCATGGCAGCGTTAAATTTCCTTCAAGGCAACAATAATAACCTGAGCCAAATTCTAACATAAGAATTCACCAACATTGCGAACTCTTTTGCATTCCTCCTTTATTGTTTTTCTATTTGGTCTAATTCTACTACTATTTTATTTATTGCAAACACTTTATTTGCTGCAGTTAACTTTAAGCACTCATATGTTTTGTTCTGACAAATAAATTCACTAAAAGAGAAATAAACATAAATAATCAATTGTTGGCTACCTTCATAAATTTCAAAAACAGATTTTACTAGAACAAATTAAACGATAATCTTGCCATAGCTGCTGTGCATTGCCCATTTTCCCTACCTGCCCTAAATTGTTGCTCTCTTTTGCTAGCGACAAATTTCAGCAAATTGTTAGTTAACTCTTTTTGCCTATTAAGCAGCCTTGCGATTGCACTGTTGGTTGTGTGGGAGCTTGTATTGATTTCTGTTTTTCTTTCTACTTCGATTTGGTTTTTCGCCAAATATTTTGCGGTCTTTATTGGCATCTTTTCAAAAATCCACTTACGTAATCGTGAATTCTACAAAAAAAAAGAAAGGAATAAAAAAAAAATTATATATAGAAAAGTTGCCACTCTCACAAAAGCTTAAAACTAGGACAAGTATCAACAGCGTTGTTTAAATAACGCTCATGAACATTATTACTTGTACAATTTTGATGCAACAACTTTTGTTGGCAGGTATTGCCTTGCCTGCTTTGTTATATAACTTGAATGACATCTAGAATAGTTTTTCCCATTCCACATTCACGTTGTTGGTTTTTTTTTTTTTTGCCCAAAGTAATTCATTATTCTCTTGTGTAAAAGCTTTTAAAATATTGTTAATATCTGTTAAAATCGAGCGCTTAACGCTTGTTGAAAACACGTTTTAGTCAGAATTTCTTTCATTATTCAATCAAAATGGAATAAATTAGAATGTTTATTTCGCGGAAAACAATAGAAGAACATTTGCATTAGTAAGAGGTATTCCCACTGACTGGCCCAAACTTGTAACAGATACACAGAAGTGTGTGTTGGTGTGTGTCAACCTAAATTGATTTCGTTTGTTTTGATTCTTTTTAACTAGCAACTTCAAAGTTTTCTGAAATGCTTAACATTATCTTCTGAGTGCTGTAGGCAATATTTTGGTTTATCAAATGATGCTTTGCACCTGAATGTTGGCTTAGCTGTAAAGATTATTCGCAAAACCTTAACGACACTTTTTGTCGAACTTTAATAGATATTCAACAATACTTGCCAGTTTCACAAATAATTCTTAAGTTTTACTCAACCAACTAAAATCTAAGTTAAATACAATGAAAGCCTAACTGAACCCTTGTTCGTACACTTTTCTGGTATAACGTACTTGGCACACTAGAATCATATGTATGGCACACTGGGATCTGTGCCAAAAATCGTCATAGAAAATAGTATAAGAATACTTTTACTCAATTTTTTGAAGTGATAATTCTTAGGCGGCTAGCGAAATTTCAAGGTCCTCTATTCATGACGCTTATATTAGGCAAGTATTTGCCTCAAAAATTGCATACAATAAAAAGTGTATTAATCTGCCATCACTGTGATTTGAACAGTAGACCATAGCACAAGACTCGAATACTCTAACCTCATGCCATTAGTCTAATGACGTGTAATGAAACAAAATACAAACAAGCTGAACACAATACAAACAAGCATTAGGTTTTAAAAAAAAAAAGAAAGCGACAAGCATGAAATAAGAAAATACAGAACCAGTTTTCTATGCCTAAAGACAGCATGACAGGGTGGTAAAATGTTTTAAAATTTCATATCCTTGATTTTTTAATAGAAAAATACTAATATGGTTGTCTTGCTGGTTAGTTAGCCTTCAAAAAATATATACTTAAATCAATTCAAGAAACTTTATTTAAATTTCTATATTCTGTTAATTTCTAAAAAACGCTGACAAACCAACCAAATTAGCCTCCAATAAAATGGCTTAAAAGCTTCCATAAAAAAGATAAATATTTTCTCATCAATAAAGACACCTTCTCTTTAACAGAAAAATATTTCTTTATAACAGTTTCAACCGTTTTCTTAACTGTATCAATTTTTCCACTAAAACAGAGAAATATTTAAGCAGGTTTTTTTTTTCTGAGTGCAAATTAATATTATTTTTCAATCAATTCAAAGAGCGACAACACGGTTTTGTTAATCTTTGAATGAATGTGAGAGACAGAAGATCGCAAAAACTTCATATACAAAAATTTTGCTTAACACGCTGAACATGTCAAACGAAACAAAAAATTTCGTCCTTTGTTTTCTTTTTCTAGCATTGTGTATGTTTTTCCCGTTTTGTCTTGCTCGAAACAAGCAGAAAAAAGTGTGAGCTGAGCACAAAAGAGAAGATTTAAGAAAGAACATGTAGTTTATTAAAACTCTCGCAGCACAAACTGGTGAAAAGAGTGAACTACTAAGCAATGCATGGCATCGGTGATAAATTCTTGAAAAACTAAACACTTTCATTAAAGATATTAATTATCATATAATTTAAAAAAAACATCCCCTGTGTTGTTCTGTAGGATAAATACAATATTTAAAAATGTATTTCACAAAAATCGGCCCAGCAGTTTTGCAGTTTACTTCACACAATTGAAAGATAAATAGTAGGAGTGCTTTCATAATAATGCAATTTATAAAAGCTTGGTCACTTACCACTTGTGATGACCGTGGCATGTAGTTTAAGTGTGTGGCTTAGCATGCTCGTAGCTCGAGCTAGTTTTTTCAATAAAAAAATTTTTCTGATCGGTCACCACCTCTCTGCAGACAATGTCAAACCTCAGAGAGTAAATAATGCCATGTAAAGCTTCTTGAGAACATGAACTTTAGCCGTTCGAAATCGGCATAAAACATGTAGGTCCAGTTCACGGTCAATTGTGTGCAAATATTTAATAACACACACAGCACAATTGATCATAAGAAGCTCGGTCAAAGTCCTTTCAAGGGCTGAAATGGCCAAATTTGTTTGTTTTTGTTTTGAATAAGCTGAGAAATTTTATCAATTTTCTTTTTATAGTGCGGTATCTACCTCTCTGTTGCTTCTTCTCCTTCCTGTATTCTGGTTTTACCAGCAGGTACTCTAAATAAACTAAATACACTTTTAATAAAAACTTATGTGTATTCTTCTTCCTATAAAAAGTATTCGTTAGAACTCGTGAGTAAAATATGTCATCGTGATCATGCGTTATCGTGAAAAAAAACTTATTTTTGATCGTGAGCATGCGTGATTAGAAGAAATCACATCGTGATTCAAAAAATTATTAATATTAATCGTGCGTGATCGTGATTAAAAAAATTATTTTTGATCGTGAGCGTGCGTGATTGTACGAAATAACATCGTGAGCGTGCGTGATCGTGAGTAAAAATCACTCACGCGCCCATCTCTAGTTCAAACTCAAACAAAAAAATCTTTTTTGATTTTGAATTTTTTCATTGAAGAAAAAAGTTTTGTGTATCTATTTTTGGCTCTGTAATTAAGACCAGTTTTTAAGTTTAATTTTTTTGTTCAGATGCATAAATAATTTTTTTTTTTTAAATGAATAAAAAACATTTTTATTATTGAACAAAAAAAAAAAAAAAAAAAATTGAGAAATGATTTTTTTCCTATAAATTTTTAGATCGATTTTGCTTTTCTGAGCAAAACGATTTTTATTTCTGATCAAAAAATAAAAATTAAAACGTAATAATTATTTTTAATTTTTATGTTTAACGCTTAAAAAAGAAAAATAATTATTAACGACTCAAATTTTTTTTTGTGATACTTAGAAAATGCAGATTTTTCATCGAAATTTAAAAAATAATCATATTTTTATTTTTTTTAACTAAAAATAAAAATAATATTTGGTTTTTATTTTTTACTCAAACAAAAAAATAATTTTTAATTTTGAATTTTTTCAATAAAGAAAAAAAATAATTTTGTCAAATTTTTTTTTTAAATTTTTTTGTATTGTTAAAATATAAGTGAATATTTAATAAAAAATGGTTGGTAAAAATATTCTAAGTTCATTTTTTGTCGAATTTTAAAAATGTGTACTTGGAAAACCGCCTTAAATATGCAATTACATTGGCAGAGTGATATAACATATATAATTTAACTCTGCTTATAACTACTTCTAAACCAAAATTAGCATTTCTGCGAAAATATTAAAAAATATCTTTGTGATAAAAATATTAAATTTTATATCAAAAAACGACATCAGGTATTCTGTTTGTTTATGCTGAGAATCAAACAATGACAAATAATTTTCATTTGTTAGCAGCATGAAAATCAAATTATTGAATTATTTAAAAAAATAAAAAAACAAATCAACGCACTCAGGTTCAGTTGACAAATTAAAATTACTTCATATATGTATGCCCAGCGTAGCTTTTGAGTGTCACCCTTCAACAAGCCACAAAGCAAAGAGAACAGAACAGCTGCTGGCTGCCAACGCAGTATTGGTTTAAAAACATATATTTTTTTCCATAAAAGAGATTGAGTTACAATTTAATGTCTACCCCGCTGCCCCAAACCCAGTCTCAAGTTTAGTTTTTATCACACGCAACAAATTAGTGCAGCATCACGTTCTATACCGAATATTTTTAAGCTGCTCACATTTCACACAGGCGCCATCAACACCAGCCAACACTGGCGGCTACCAAGCACTCACCCTTTCTCTTTTCATGTCAGGGAGAGCTGTTGATTTTTTGTGCGTGAAATTAATTTAAAATATATTGAATGGATAGCTCCAATTGTGATTTGGGGAGAGAGAGAAAAAAAAACATAGAAATACCTGTAGCAAAAAAAAAAAAGGTAAATAAATGAAAATTCAACAATAACAGATGGCAAACGACGCGTGGTGCAGGTTTCTATATTTAATTAATTTTCATACGGTAATTTTTGCTTTTATTTATATTGAAATAGCTGAGCACCAAAAAGCAACTGAAAGGTCAAAAATTATTGTTTTCGGTATGCAGTGTCGTTTTTCAAGCCCTTATTTTTGGATCAAATATATTAAAAATCTGCACAAACACACTTCATTTAGACGAAATTACTTCATGAAAATTTATCAAATAATGCCGATTTCGTTTGAAAAAAAATCTTAATAAAATATTAAATAAAATAAAATATTAAATATCAATTATTTACTGCTTTAAATTTCAGAACTTTATTATTATTAAAGCAAGAAACAAATTGAAAATGTATCATAAAAAGAATGTGAACAATTTCTGCTGCCAAATGCAAACACTAGATGTCATTTTATGGTCGTATTTTTTAAACTACGAGAAAAATTATCATATTTTTAATATTTCTACAGACTTTTTTTTAACTTTAGCAAACTCACAAAATTTTGATTAAACATCTTATAAGTAACAACAAAGTTTTGAATGAACCATATTTTTTAATGTTTGTTTTCTTTTAACTCGTGCTTCTTGATCGAATATTCATTTGCTGTTGACATAATTCATATTTGTTTGTCTTCAAGACTGCAAATTTAAATAAATAATAAGATGTGGGAATATACAACCATATGACCTTATTTATTTAATAATGTTTTTGCCAAATATTTTTTAAGTATTACTCAATGTTTCGAAGTCAAGCTGAAACAACACAGTAGCAATATATTGCAGACAATAGATTCGGCATGTTTAAATTCGATGCAAAACAAGTTTAACTTTTGACTTAGATGTAGATGATATTTTAGATAATGTTTAATTTTTGCTATTGAATGTCATATTCAATATTGAAGCGCATACTTTATAAAGCAAAACTCAGCAGTGGAAAAACCGAACAACAGTTACTTGTTTAATAAATAAATAAATTTTTACTGAATTCAAATAGTTTTTTTATTTAGCTAAAATTATAGCTGTTAAATTTCGATTACGATTATTTTTCAATAAAAATTATAATCATTATATAATCCTTAGGTAACAAGTTTCTGATTAGTCATTGATTACGTTTACAAATAATCAAATTATAATCACGATTACTTGAAATTACGAATTAATCAGAAAGAATCAAAAGTAATCAACAAAAAAAATCAGATTACTTTTGAAGATTATTTTTGATTCTTTTTGATTATTTTAACAATTTGAGCCTAAGAATAAAAAAATCTTAAAATAATCAAAAAGAATAAAAAGTAATCTTTAGAAATAATCGAACTTTTTTGTGGATTACTGTTGATTCTTTTCGATTATTTTCGTAATTTCAAATAATCAAGAATAAAATTTGATTATTTGTAATCGCTTATCACTTGATAACTGAGCCAAACAGAAAAGAATCGTACTTAATTAATTATTTAAAATTTTTAATAAAATTAATCTTTTTACTAATGAATACGATTATTAATCATTATTTAACAGCTATGACTAAAATATAACAGTTTTGTTTTCTTTATATTTGAAAACAGTTGAAGGCCGAAAAGAAAACAAAACTAAATAAAAATAAAAATAATTAAAGAAACATAAAAATAAAACTATTTCAAACAAAGTTATAAGAAACTTTTTGGTAGTGCTGAAAAAGAAGCAATTGTTTCTAGAAAAAAATTATTATTTTGTTGGATAAAAAACTATCAAATAAATGAAAAAATATAAGTTTTTTCTTCAATATGAAAATATTATCTTTTAAATTTTTGACATCAAAATAACACTATTTCAAAAAAGTTATATGAAAATTTTAGGTAGCGCTGAAAAAGAAGCAATTGTTTCTAGAAAAAAATTATTATTTTGTTGGATAAAAAACTATCAAATAAATGAAAAAAATAAGTTTTTTCTTCAATATGAAAATATTATCTTTTATCTATAAAAAAACAAAAAATATAAAGACGTCTGCACTTTTCTCCGCTCTTTTGAGAAAAAGTATTTATTGTAAACGCCTATGATCACTTTTTTGACCAAAAATTTTCGTCATTTAATTTTAGAAATGATCAATATATATTAAAATCAAAGAAAAAATTGATACACTCAGAAAAAACACTTAAATTTCTCCGGTGAAAAATTGCTCTATTTTCGATAATAGCAATTTTCTCTTTTTCAAATAAAACTTTCTTCAATTAGAATAAATGTTCACATTTTCGAAGAAATATTTCTTCACTTCTAGGAAATGGAAATATTTCAATGTCTCTACTTATGAGAAATATTTTTCTCGCACAAAAAAATTCTCATTTATAGAGAACAATTTATTGGAAATAAAAATTTTTTTCTATATTTTAATAAAAAATTCACTATGAGAAAGTATTTTCGTCAATAAAAACAAATATTTTCTCAAAAATAAAAAGTCTTTCTCTCTAAAAACGATATATTTTTATATATTTCTCTTTTCCATAAAAGTTTTTTATAATTTTTAGAGAATTTTTAGAATCGCATTTAGAGAAAGGCGTTCTCTGGAGCAAAGTCTGGACCATTTTTCTCTAAATATCTTTCACCTTTTTTATCATATTCCGAGAAACTTTTATCTGAGTGTATTTTTATTTTTTTGTGGTTGTTTATATATCGATAATCAAGGAACTCTTGCCGTTATGTAGCAAAAAAAAATTTTTAGGCATTAAGCTCAAAATATAATTCTTAAAGAAGACGTTCTTTAAGAATTATAAAATAAATTTCACAAATTAAATTGCCACAATTTTATAAGTCATAGTCTCTGAGTCTAGTTTTATAAGTCTAGTCTAGGAGTAAAAATTTTGAGTTGTTCTTAAAATTCTATAAAAAACAAACGAAAAATATTTTTGCCAGCCATTTTTTATAAAATATTTATTGATATTTTAGAATAAAAAAAAAAAAAAATAAAAATTTGAAAAAAATTTTGACAATCGAAAATTACAGGTTTAAAGAGAGGGTGAAAAATAAGGGTGATCTGAACAAGAAAAGAAAAATAGATTCTTAAACAGTAAATAGTTTGAACTTTGGAAATTAAAATAAAACATTTGTTTACAAGATGACGGCTGTTTGAAAACAAAGGGTGATTTTTTGCTTTTTTTTAATGTTTTTAAATTTATAAAAAACAAAATATTTACACTATCATAGTTCCAACCATAGAACTTGACAAATCACGTCAGACCTATTCGAAAAAGAAGTTTGAAAAAAACACGTTTATCTAAGGATTTAAATTTTCCAAAATTTTTTTAAATTTTTTTTTTTGTATTTTAAAAAATTAATAAATATTTGACAAAAAATGAGATGTAAAAATATTCTGAGTTTTCTTATCGAATTTTAAAAAACCACCCAACATCGGAACCGCCCGGACTAGAATACTGCTTTAAGGTGGGACAGTTATGTCCCACGAATGTTAATTCGCGGCAGAGAAAACAGACCTTTTTTAAAAATTCATAACTCGGTCAAAAACAAATATTTTTCCAAAATTTTTATTATTTCAAAGAATTGAACATATTACAAGAAAAAAATTCAAAAAAATATTTTTTTCACTCCAACATGGTTTTATAGAGCTACAAACTGGCGGCAGAGAAAAAAACGGGGCCTCGAAGTTGCAGCGCTGGGAGTCGCAAAAGTTGTCCGATCTGAAAAAAATGTTTTTTTTTTAAATCTTAACAAAAAAAAAATTTCATCTAAAAATGAACCAGATAGTGCCGCATCCTGTAAGAAAAACATGGTTTCGAGATAAACGCATTCAAAGTTTGTGAACAAAGAAAAATGCAAAAAAAAAAAAAATAAAAATGCGCTCTCACTAATCCGACTGCAACTTTTGAACCCGTAGGAATTTTTCCATGAAATTTTTTTTTTAGAATCTTAAGAATTTTTACTAAAATACCGAAAAATCAATGCCATGTCCCCTCTTAAGGATTTAAATTTAAAACATTTTTTTTATTTATGTTTTTTATTAATAAATATTTGACAAAGAATGGCATGTAAAATATTCTTAGTTTTTTTTATCGAATTTTAAGAAGCCAACCAAAATTTGTACACCTAGACTAGAATACTGCCTTAAGGAAAACAAAATTCAGTATCAATCTTAAAATCTTTAAGGAGTTTTTTGAACAGTGCTCTTTTATTGCAATTTTTATATAAAACAAAAATTCGATATGGGACCATACGTTAGTTTTTATTTACTTTATCACCATATTTACTTCTTTTTATTTGCTAAGCCTTCTGACCCCGTTTTTTGAAGATCGGTCAACTTTTGTAAGTACCTCCCATACAAAATCATTAAAAAATTTAACATATGTTCATGGCAGGTACCTCTAGAGTCTAACCGATTTCTACAATTTTTAGTTCACATCAATAACTTTATTTGTCTAGCCTTCTAACTAATTATTGTTATGATCGGTCATCGTTTGAATGTAGTTCCCATACAAAATCATTTAAAAATCTTATATAGGTCCATGGCAGGTACGCCTAGGGTCTAACCGATTTATTTAATAGATTTATCTAACCGACAACATATCCGATTACATATGCCTAGCTTTCTGATTGACTTTTGTGAAGATCGGTCAACTTTTCTTTATACCTCCCGTACAAAATAATGTACAAACTAAAAATAGGTCTTAAAGGAGTTACCCTCAGAATATAAACAATTTCGACCATTTCTAGTACACATCTGAAAGAGTTTCGTTTAGATTGGCTTGCTTTTGTATGAACGCTCCATACAAAATTATTTTAAAAAATTAATATAGGTCCTGGTAGGTACTCCAGCCTTTGGTGACAGTGCTTAGCATGCTCGGAGTCCGAGTTCAATCCCCAGTCGCGCCGAAAAGTATTTCAATAAAAATTTTTTCTGATCGGTCACCACCTCTCTGCAGACAATGGAAACCTCAGAGAGTAAATAATGCCATGTAAAGCTTCTTGAGAACATGAACTTAAGCCGTTTGGAGTCGGCATAAAACATTTAGGTCCAGTTCTCGGTCAATTGAGTGCAAACATTTAATAACACACACAACACAATTGATCATTAGAAGCTAAATCGAAGTCCTTTTTTTGTTTTTAGGTACTCTTACCAATTTTGACCATTTTTAGTACACTATTTTAAGCTCTACTTTCCTAGCCTTCTGACCGATTTTCGTTGAGATTGTTTTTCTTTTGCATTTGCTTTCTATTCAAAGTCATGTAAAAAATCAACAACAATGGTTCGGAAAAGGTACCCTAAGATACATGGATACAAGGAGCGAAGGATTTCAATCATTTTTTAAATTATGTAGCTCAAACTAATCAAGCATACAAACTCTCATTTTCACCGAAAAATTGTACCATATGGGCATCTCCCAAAAAAGGTCCACCAAAAGTGAAGAATAACATTAAAATAAAGCACTCTTACAGCTTTTAAATTTATTTTTTTTGTATTTTGATCAGTATTACTGCTATGTAACTAGAATTCAACTTATTATGATGTATTTTTATTAAAATTTATAATGACTATCTTTACTGTATTTTACTGCTGTGGAAAAATTTGTCGCGTTCATGATGTCGCGTCCGTATTCGTGCTATATCTATTTAAAAAAAGGTAAGACATAATTCTAATATTTCATGAGTTTACGAAGAATAGTTATCCTTTGACCTCCATTTACATGTATATTATATATAAAAAAATTTCTCAAAATTAGCTAAATTTTGCATATTTCTATACGAGCTTAAAAAAACTTATATTTTTTGTCGCGTCCGTTCCATTGAATGATTGCTTATTACTTTGTTCTAAATCTCGCCAATATTTTTATATATATTCTAAAATGTAGCACTCTTTCATCGCGTTAGAAGACTTCAAATATATATTGGCTTATTTTGTTTCTTTCTTGTTTTTCGTGTAATTAAAACCGTGCGAATGTCGCGTCCGTGCCACTGGGAGATGCCCATATGGAAAATTTTAATTTTAAAATTGAAAAAAAAAAAAAAAAAAATTCAAAAAGAGTTTTCAAAGGGGCGGTTTTCTTCTGGTTCCAAAAAGAATGAGTTAGATTTAAGAAAGATTTGCTCAATAGTTTTGTGTAATCGTGTTCCATCACCAAAAGGAAATCTATTGTTCAGAAAAATGCTTTTAAAGTTTGAAGCTTACAATCGCCTAAAAGGGTCGAGCACTAAAATTCTATATCTTTGCTTTAACAGAAATCATCTGTTTTTCTATAGTTTAGTAATAAATTCAATTAATATTATGTTTGTGTAAATTGTTTACATATCTATTATAATAGAAAACGCTGGAGTGACAAAGATTTTTGGTGACAAAAATTAGCATGTTAATGATTATCATTTTGTCCATGCGTGTGCGTGTGTCAATGTATATAATGCACACTTAAGGCCTTACATTACTTTCGACTCTTGAAAAATTCTACATGGTTGGTGATATTCTCAGAGAAGATTAAAAAAAAATCAATTGGTTTTAAATATAACACATGATTTAGTGTAAATTGTAGAGTATTCATTTTTAGAGCCTCTATCATCAAACTAAATATGTATATGATGATAGCGAACGCAGCCTCTATTTAATTTATTGATACTTTTTCAATTTTAGCATATCAAAAAAAATGTTTTTTTTCTTTGGGAAAATCGATATAAATCGTTTTAAAAATAGGTATTATCTTATCATCTTTTATTTATTTGCAAAGCATAGTACTCTGTTCAGTTTCATGTGAAATTCCACTCAAATATCCATACAAAAGACAATAGCTGTGAAACACGCGTGGACATTTTTGCAATTTGTTCGTCAAAGTAGTACTCTGTTCCGCTGCGAAATATACGCGCAATATATCTCTTGCAACATTTTTTTTAAGAATATTTAATTATACTGTCTATTTATTTTGAAGTGAAAAGTGAAATGAAAAGTGAAAGTTGTCGTACATTTTTTGTTTTTATATACATATTTATTTTTCTCTATTTTGAAAAGCAAAGCAAATTTTACAATTTCTACGCAAAAAACTATTTGTCAGAGTTTTCTCGCAACAAAAAAATTAATGTTGCAAGCGAAATTTCACGTAAATGAACAGAGTACTAGAGGTTTAAGCTTTACAAAAAATTTTAAGTCAATCTGATTGAAATTTGCTGAGTTTCGATTAAAAAATGTACATTGAAGTTAAAAAAAATTATATAATTTTTCAAACGTGAGTTTAAGGCACTTCGGCAAATGATTCTTTTTTAGAAAAGGTATTATTTTCAATCATTTCAGGAATTCCTCCCATAAATAATTTAAGCCGATAAAAATTAAACGATTTCTAAAGTGATGAAGCACCTTAATTGAAATTAAAATAAATTGTGGCTGGCTATGCCGTGCTTTGCTTTTAATTTGCTCTTTATTGTTCGTTTAATTTTATGTAAAATTTCAATTATTTATTAAAATGCAGCTGAATTTAATCCATCGAATTCGTGTTTGCCAATTTATTATTTTGTTAATTGTATGCAATTATTTGTTATTTACTTTTTAATCAGATGTTTTTTTTATTTGCTCGCACTGACGTATTTTTTAATGGAATTTTTAATTAAAAAAAAAAAAATTTAAACAAAAAAAAAATGCAAATTGATTTATGTATAAATTTAACTGACTAAAACACAATTTAATTTAATGCTTTTTTGGAGTTGTTGAATCAAAATTGTTGCATACTTATGAGCATATTCTTTAATTATTTGAAATCTTCATTTGTTTTTGTTTTTGTTTTACTTTGTTTTTTTTTAACTCGGTTTTTTTTTGTACTTTGATGCTTCATTTGTTACCTTTGTATTGTGTCGGTTTTGCAATTTTGGCACGACATAAATTCAGCCATCAAAAGCGTTAATGATGACTGACAGACTGGCATTGGTTGTCATGATAGCCATTGATTTAATTGATGTGCATGAGACAATCTGCCATTTTGTACAATTTCATAATAAATTTTTATAAATTTCATAAGTGAACTATTTTAATTGAAAATGGATCAAATTGATATAAGGTAAAGAGAGTGATATTTAACAGTTTGCTTTTTAATACATTTAAATATATTGTTAACTAATACTGAAGTAAAATATTATTTTTGAGTTTCCAATTCTGGTCTAGAATTTTTCAACCGAATTACTTACTTACTTACTTAGATGGCGCTTACAACCGTTGGTCGGTTTTGGCCTGGTCTAAGAATTTGCGCCAGCCTCTTTTGTCGTGCGCTTGCTGGCGCCAGTTGGAAATTCCAAGCGTCGTCAGGTTATCCAATGCCTGGTCTTTCCAACGGAGATGCGGTCTTCCTCGTCTGCGTTGGCCACCGCTGGGTACCGAATCCAATATTTTTTTCGCTGGAGCTTCGTCGTTCATTCTCTCGACATGACCTAGCCAGCGAAGCCGCTCTATTTTAATACGCTTGACTATATCGATGTCGGCATATAGCTCATACAACTCGTGGTTCCATCGTATTCGGTACTCGCCATTGACGCAGATTGGACCATAGATCTTGCGAAGGATTTTTCTCTCGAACGCTCCCAAAGTCCTTTCATCAGAGCTGCTCAACGTCCAGGTTTGTGATGCGTATAGTAGGACGGGCATGATTATTGACTTATAGAGCGTCAGTTTTGTTCGTCGAGAGAGAGCTCTGCTTCTCAATTGCCTACTGAGCCCAAAGTAACACCTGTTGGCAAGAGTTATCCTTCGTTTAATCTCAATACTGATATCGTTGGAGGAGTTAATACTGGATCCCAGGTAAACAAAGTCCTTCACTACCTCAAAGGAGGTGTTGTCAACAGTGACGTGGTTTCCAAGACGCTGGGACTGTTTGTTTGTTGACACGAGATACTTCGTTTTATCTGCGTTCACTGCAAGACCCATTCGACTCGACTCTTTTTCTAGCCTGGAGAATGCTGCACTGACTTCGCGCGTATTTTGGCCAATGATGTCAATATCATCAGCATACGCCAGCAGCATAACGCTCTTATAGAAAATTGTGCCGCTGCATCTCAGGTCAGCAGCTCGGATGATCTTCTCCATTACTATATTAAAGAAGTCGCACGATAAGGAATCACCTTGTCTGAAACCTCGCTTGGTATCGAACGGAAGGGAGAGGTCCTTCCCGATTTTCACTGCGCTGCTGGTGTTGTACAGTGTCATCCTGCAAAGACGTATTAGCTTGGCAGGAATACCAAATTCAGACATGATGGAGTATAGGTGACTCCTTATTGGACTGTCGAAGGCGGCTTTGAAATCGACAAAGAGATGGTGCGTGTCGATTTGTTTTTCGAGGGTCTTTTCCAAGATTTGTCGGAGCGTGAAGATCTGGTCAATGGTGGACTTTCCAGGTCTGAAGCCACACTGATAAGGTCCAATCAGTTGGTTGACGATGGGCTTCAGTCTTTCACACAATACGCTCGACAGGACCTTATATGCGATATTTAGAAGGCTAATCCCACGGTAGTTGGCGCAAATGGTGGGATCGCCTTTCTTGTGGATTGGGCAGAGCACACTGAGGTTCCAATCATCTGGAATGCATTCTTCCGACCATATTCTGCATAGAAGTCTGTGAATGCATTTAAACAGAGCTTCGCCACCGGTCTTAAACAGCTCAGCCGGTAGACCATCGGCTCCTGCGGCTTTGTTGTTTTTAAGCCGAGCTATAGCTGTTAAGACCTCGTTATAGTCGGGCAGCGGAACTTCAACGCTGTCATCCATAATTGGGGTTTCCGGGATATCATCTCCACTGGCGGGATTGTTGTCAGCGTCGCCATTTAAAAGACTAGAGAAGTGTTCCCTCCATAGCATCAGTGTACTCTGGATATCTGTCACTAGATTCCCATTCTCATCCTTGCAGGAAGAGGCTCCGGTCTTAAAACCATCGGCCAGGCGTCTTATTTTTTCGAAAAATTTTCGAGTCTCATTCCTGTCGCCATGCATCTCAATTTTCTCGCACTCACGCATTTCCGCCTCTCGTTTTTTTCGCCTGAAAATGCGTCTCTCTTCCCTCCTCTTCTCTCGGTATCGCTCCATAACAGCACGCGTTACAACCGACTGCAGGGTGGCTTTGTAGGCGATGTCCTTCCTGCAGTGGCGTCGCGACACTCCTGGTCGTGCCACTGGTTTCGGCGAGGGCGGTGGTAGCCTATCACCTCTTCGGCAGCCGTACGCATAGAGTGGGATATGTACTGTACTTGTACTGTAGTTCTACTTGTACTTGTACTTGTACTTGTACTTGTACTTGTGCTTGTACTTGTACTTGTGGTTGTACTTGTGCTTGTACTTGTACTTGTGCATGTACTTATACTTGTACTTGTACAGGTACTTGTACACGTACAAGTACAGTACAAGTACTTGTACTTGTACAAGTGCAAGTACAAGTACAAGTACAAGTACAAGTACAAGTACAAGTACAAGTACAAGTACAAGTACAAGTACAAGTACAAGTACAAGTACAAGTACAAGTACAAGTTCAAGTACAAGTACAAGTACAAGTACAAGTACAAGTACAAGTACAAGTACAAGTACAAGTACAAGTACAAGTACAAGTACAAGGACAAGTACAAGTACAAGCACAAACACAAGTACAAGTTCTGGTACTAGTACAAGTGCAAGTACAAGTACAACACAATTACAAGTACTAGTACAAGTACTAGTTCAAGTACAGGTGCAAGTGCTTAACATGTATTAGTAGAATTAGAAGTACGAGTTCAAGTACAAGTACAAATACAAGTATAAATACAAGTATAAATATAAGTAAAAATAAAAGTACAAGTACAAGTACAGTACATGTACAGTACAAGTACAGTACAAGTACAGTACAAGTACAGTACAAGTACAGTACAAGTACAGTACAAGTACAGTACAAGTACAGTACAAGTACAGTACAAGTACAGTACAAGTACAGTACAAGTACAGTACAAGTACAGTACAAGAACAGTACAAGTACAGAACAAGTAAAGTACAATTACAGTACAAGTTAAATCGAATGTACATTGAATAATATTTACCCTTTGACCCTTTACCTTCAGTATTTGGTATATGTCACATATCAATAATATCTGTGTTTGTAGCTCATTTTCAATTAATTTTTTTTTCGTATCCCATAAAAGATATTTTGATATAAATTATTTCAAAAGAATAATAAAATATATTTCTGATATTATTTCTTATGAGTTTCAGTTGTTATTACAGTCACTTTTCAATTACTGCGTTTCGAACTTTTAATAAAAAAATGCTATTAAATCCATAATGCACGCTTAAAATGAAGATCAAGCAAGTTCAACATTAAAAACAACTTAATAGAGCTGTCACGCCCACTTGCTATATCACAACAAGTCTGCCGCAACATGCTTCGCCTTATTCCAAAAACTAAACAAAACTGCCAACTGCTAAATGTTGCGGTAAATTTTCGCTGATGGTCATAAAAAAAATGCACTTAAAAAAAAATTTACGATTCATATCAAAGTTTCGTAACACAGCTGGTTCAACATGACAATCTTTTTGTTTTATGCTAAAGCTACAAACATAGCAAAAACAAAACTGAAAAAAAAAATTGGTAAAATAATAAACAAAAACCTTCAATCTTACTTAAGCTTGAGTTTTAATACCAACAACAACAAGAATGCTCCCAAGCGGCCAGTTTATGAAGCATACTTTTCGGGCACTTCTGGCCACTAATTTTATTCCAAATTGCGGTGTGCGAGGAGGCGGCAGTCATTGATGGAATTATTAAAGTATCCTTATTAGGCTTTTATAAAGCAAAGTTTGACTCGGAATAATTTTGTCAGAAATAAGTATGCATGTTTTGTGAATGAGTGCTTAGTTGAGGCAAAACATTAATATTCGGCGTGTTTTTTTTTTGGGCAACAAAATGCAAATTATGACTGCTTAGGAAACGTTTTATTTTATTTAAAATTTATAAGCATACGTTGAGGCGCTGAAATATTTGCAATTTTAAAGTAACAACGGCGCTGTCTTGGCTCGTTTTGTATTCAACAAACAAACAAACTGTGCTTAGCTTTAGGCAACTATTTTTATTGCATACTTTCAGGCATATCAAAGCACGTTAACATCTTTTGCTTGTGTTGGTAGTTGCTGTTGCTGTTGTTAGTATTTTGTTGTTGTTGTTGTTTACTCAGCAGATTAGTGCAAAAGCACGAATTTCCACGCGTTCGTGTTCTTGCTGCACACATTTCACAGTTTATTTATTTTATTGTTTTAGTTGTTTGAAGTATTGTTGTTTTGCTGCTGCTTATGTGTTTTTTTGTTGTACCGTCAGAGAGATAACGTTCGCATTTTACGGCTGCCGCACATTAATTGCAGCTACTTCCTTGCTAAAAAAGTCCTGCACTAGCATAAAAAAATAAATAAATAAATTAGAAGAATAAACATACAAACTATGCAGCAGAACGAAGAGACCAAAAGCAGTGAAGCCTGTACATGTGCCTGTGTGTATGTGTATGTGTATGTCCTTATAAGCAGATTTAATGCTAATGATGATGCTGCTGCAGTACCTCTGGCTGCCAAAGTCTCGTTAGTGCAACCCAGTTTTGTTTTTTTTTTTTTTTAACCATAATTTTAATGTTTTTAACCAAGTGGAAAGCAACGCTTTGCCACCTTTTGCGTTCAGAGAAGAAGAAGAAGAAGAAGAAGAACAAGCTAGCAGACAAACTGTGTTTTGCATTTAATGAGTTGAGTCTGGGAAAAAATTGCACGAAACACAGAGTCGTCAATGCATCCTTCTTTACGAAGCTAGCTACGAGCTGATTTGTGTTGAACTATAAGTTTCTTATGTTTGTTGCCATGACACCGAAAACACAGTGCAACAAAATGGAACGAATTGGAAATACCTGTTAGATAATGTTATTTTCTGGTAGGTCTTGTGGAATTAAAGAATGTTTTATACTTGAATTTTTTCGGATATCTCCAAAATATGGACTTATTTAAAAAAACCGATTTTTCCTCAATTTGCCCATTTTTTGGCCTATAACTTACCTGATTGTCAACCGATTTAAAACAAATTCAACCGGAACCTGAAATACGAAACTTGAAATTTTCCAACGATACACTCAGAAAAAAACACATATCTTTCTCCTATAAAAAATTTCTCTATTTTCGATAAAAGCAATTTTCTCTTTTTCAAATAAAATTTTCTTTAATTTAAAAAAAAAATTTTCACATTTTCGAAGAAATATTTCTTCACTTCTGGGAATTTGCAAATATTTCAATGTCTCTAATAATGATAAGTATTTTTATCGCACAAAAAAAATTCTCATTTATAGAGAAAAATTTATTGAAAATGAAACGTATATATTTTGATAAAAAATTCACTATGAGAAGTATTTTCTTCAATAAAAACAAATATTTTCTCAAAAATAAAAAGTATTTTGCTCTAAAAATGATATATTTTTATATTTTTCTCTTTTTCATAGAGGTTTTTTTATCATTATTAGACTATATTTAGGATCACCTTTAGAGAAAAGCATTCTCTGCACCAAATTCTATACCATTCTTCTCTAAACGTGATATTTTTATCATATTTCGAGAAAATTTTTTCTGAGTGCAGTATTTTTAGTACAAATGATGATAGAATAGTGGCACTTAGTCTTTGGCAGTTTCAAGACCTCGTCTGCCAATATTCGGAATGCAGATAACTTTGACTCTTCTCCAATTATTTTGGAGTGTAGCTTAGGCGTCGTATAGTTTATTAATGTTGTCAAGAACAAGGGTGTGACCAATTCCTAAATTTTTTGAAGCATTACTGGTATTATACCATCCGGTCATGGCTATAAATAGAATGAAAAAGTATTAATGTCACACAAAATCATTTTCTTTGTCATAATGTTTGTGATAACCAAAGTCTTCTTTCATAAGGAGTTATCATAACTATCTTTACAGCCGAAGAAAATGTGTGTCACGAAGGTGTTATAGCTACTCCTGTAAAGATTCCGTCTACTTGCCATGCTTCATTTTTTTTTTAAAAGAAGGGCTGAAGTGTTTCTTGTATAGGATTTTACTAAGTCTATCTTATTCTTTAAGGTTATCAATTAGGGGGTATATTCTTCCCGAAAGCACTTTTTCACGTTCCATCCTAATTTTTCAATAAGTAAAGGTTTGGGGTTTCCTTAAATAAGACTCTTCTAGAACGCTTTTTGGAGTCACATAAGACAAGTGTTTATAGTAGACGCCTACCTTACGGTTTAGTTCTACTTGCCCCATGGCGAGGAGTCATGGATTTTCGAAATCAGCTCTCAACAGATTGGCTTTCAGAATTCAGTGCCGCGAAATAACCGCACTGAGACCTATTCGGACTTAGCACCTTTTATATTTCTCACCAACAGACTTATAAATTGACAGTGCAATCTCTTGGACCAATACTTCTCTCGGGAGTTGTTTTCTCAAATCCAATAGTTTTTGGAATATAATTAAATTTATCGACCAGTTGCCAGCCATTCAGCACCCAATAATTCTACTGAGCAACCCTTCTTTTCAAGCATTTCATTAAAAGGTTTCGCGATTTAAAGTATAAATAGCTTACTATGGCAAGGCGCCGTTTACCAGTTCTGGTATAAAGACTTTACTCATCCACATATTCCCCAGTACCACATTGTGATCATTTAATTTGAGGTTAAATTCAATTCACGGAGCGAGTAAGGAGCGAGACCGACCTTAAATCTCTTGCATATAGGATATGCCAGCCTGGTTGTACTGAGACGCAACGCCACGCGGCGGCGTTGTCTAGTTTTCGACATTAAGCTTACCACAGCACGAAGCTCCCCGAAGGTCCAGCCTATAAAATAAACACCTATAAAATATGTATTTTTCATGGTGTTTACGTGCATTTAAGCTTCCTAGTATCGCATGGAGTCGAAATTCGAACAATTATCTGTTTGCATTTTTATTTAAAAAAAAAATAGGTGCACTCCTTTTCCGCACTTTGATTTAATCAATTATGACAATCGGTTGAGTAACACGAAAGCAAATGGTTCTTAACTGTTTTCCCTACTCCTATTTATAAATAGATTGGAAAAAAATTGAGCTCTTCTTTCCACTGATATATCGTTAGATGTGGTTTAATCAAAACTGAGTAAACAGAGGCATGTGTAAAAATAAAGCATGATTTTAAAAAATAAAGCATGAACATGCAATTGCATGGCTTGTTGGTTAGGCGATGGACTCTCATGCAATAGCTTCAGGTTCGATTCTTGTATTGGACGGCTTTGAAGACTGCATGAGTTACATGAACTGTTGATGATATTTAAGAAACATGAATATTTCATAAGCCTAGAGTTTAAAGTTCATAAAATGTGTGTACAAGATACATGAAGCAATTAAAATTTTAGTAAATGCTATGGAAAAGGTAAAATGAACATGAATCATTCATCAATTTTGTGAACAAAATTCATTAACTTTTTGTATTAAGGTGGGACATAACATACACGGCAGAGAAAACAGACCTTTTTTTAAAAATTTATAACTCAGTCAAAAACAAACAATTTTCCAAAATTTTATTATTGTAGAGAATTGAACAAATTACAAGAAATAAATTCAAAAAAATATATTTTTCACTCCAACATGGTTTTTTAAAACTCCAAACTGGCGGCAGAGAAAAAAAAATGGGGTCTCGTGGCTGCAGCGCTGGAGGTCGCAAAAATTGTCCGATCTGGAAAAAAATTACTTTTTTAAATCTTAACAAAATTGGTGATCTTATGACAGGGGCTTTTTTTTAATTTTTTTTTTCAATTTTTGGTGGTGTTACAAATTTGAAAGTGCGTTTTTTCGAAAAAAATATTAACTTTAAAAATTCATAAAAAATCGAAAAAAAATTTTTAAAAAAAAGTTTGTGTCATACGATAGCGAGTCAAGTTTAAAAAAATAAAAAAAAAAAAATTTCGTCAAAAAATTAACCCGCTAGTGCCGCAACCAGTACGAAAAACATGGTTTCGAGATAAACGCGTTCAAAGTTTGTGAACAAAGAAAAATGCAAAGAAAAATTATAAATGCGCTCTCACTAATCCGACTGTAACTTTTGAACCCGTTGGAATTTTTCCATGAAATTTTTTTTCTTAGAATCTTAAGAATATTAACTATTATTACTATTACTAATATTACTATTTATAAATACAAAATTATAAAAAAAAGTCGATTTAAAATAACGGCCAATGTCATGCCCCCCTTAATACGAAGAGAACAATTTTACTAAAAAATATAATAGCCATCCAAATGACAAAAAATTGCCAAAACTTGTGATTTATTTGTATTAAAGTAAAGTTTAGACATTTTTTTTTAAAAATTATAACTCAAAGACGCAGAAAAAGTCTGCTATTCACTAATATATGCTTAAAAATCGAAAATGTTCTAATTTTTAGCAAAAGCCGTTTAACGCGAACTTTAAACCTTTTCCGAAAAATTTGAATAAATCATACAATAGTTCACCCTATAAGCTTTCAAAAACAGCTTGAACAACTATGATATTCGAAAAATATTTTCTTTTGGGATACCCTATTGTACATGTGCATGAGATTCATGCATTTTTGTCACTTATCTCAGGAACTGTTCTTGTTCTCCTCGTATTTGCACATGAGTTTTATGAATTTTATTCACAAAAATTATGAACTATTCATGTTCTTCTTGTATTTTTACATGACATTTACGAAATTTTTTTTATGATTTATGTATCTTGAACACACACTTTATGTACTTTAAACACTAGGCAAAGTTTGGAACTTCTCTTAGTCTTCCTTATCATAGACATTAATGGTACCATCCTCCGCATTCATAACAATTTGGCTAAGATAGAAGAGAGACCAGCCATCTGGTACCTTGAGCCTTCATTATGGCTCCGAGGACTACAGATTGTTTTCTGGAACCACTACCGGTGACCCTAGAAGAATTTCAGATAGATGGTTAAAGAAGGAAGATCGGGAGTTTTATGACTGTTATCTACTGCACTCTACCTCCTACCCAAGCTTGTCTCCTGAATGGAGGCAAGCAGTCCATCTTCAGTGCTTCCCTCTAGCACTACAGGTCTTCTTTCTTCCTTGTTATTGTTTTTATCATCTAGTTTGTGCGCCCCTTTGCCAACGGAGCAGCGCAGTAGACTATGATGTAAAAGAGAAAAGGTATACCATGGCGAGAACCAATACTTCCTAAGAATAAGGCCAATCTTTCTTTCAGTGTCGGCCAAGTCAGAGAAGGGATAAGCTAAAATACAACACAGTTAACCTTCAATGCAAACTTTTATTCGCTGGGCACTAATCCCAAGAACACGGAATAAACGGTTCGCTGGTTAGATCAGTCTATAGGCTGATATACCACTAGAGAAAAACGATAACCATATCACTTGATACTGGGCACTAATCCCAAGACCCCGGAATAAACGGTTCGCTGGTTAGATCATTCTATAGGCTGATATACCACTAGAGAAAAACGATAACCATATCACTTGATATCCATTCTTGTGATATAGTTTTTAGACAGTAACATGCGGAGGTTGAAGTTGACTTGACTGCCTACTTGAGTTACGAAGAGCCGTCTTGTGGACCGGTTCTCCACCTCTTTTGCAGAACAGCCGACTAGTTTGCGTCTTAGGTAATAAAGATCTTTTAGTATAATTGAGCTAAGTGTGTGGCGTGCGAGCCAACGAATCTCGAGTTCAATCCTCACCTGGGTCAAACGTTTTTTTTTTCAACAGAAATACATTTTTCTCTTCGACCGTCACCTTTCTGCCGTCACCTCTCTAATTACTATGGCGCCATCGATGTACTCAAACAAAAAAAAAAAAAAAAATAGAGCACGTGAGTTCACTAGACTAAAATAATCTCCAAAAAATAATTTTTCTAGTATGCCTGTTCGTTCAAATACTTCAAAGCCAGAAATGGCCCTCATCACTGACGAAAATGTGAACAAGAAAAACACTACAAAAAAGTTCTGTACATTTTTCTGGCAAACATATCAAAAGAACCAAACTGAACTGTTATATCTGTACTTAACAAATGTCACTTTTGTTTACATACTTTTTGACTATTATTAAATGTCAGAGTTTAAATTCTTCTTTTGAAGCTACGAAACGGATAACATGTTGTTTCGGAGAATTTATAAAACAAACTATAAAACATAGTTTAATCGTTTGGGAAATTCTCAATAAAATTCTAATGAAATCCTGAGGCGTTTCACTTGAAAAAAATGATACTATGTTACAAGTAGAGATACAATATAAGAACAAGAAAAATACAACTTAATATAAAATATGTTGAATTTTTGTGCTATTTTTTTCTAACAAAATCAAGAAAAATAGCAAGGATATAAATAAAAAAAAATCAAATCATTAAATCAGAATCATTTGGGAAGAAATTACAAAATTACACCTTCCTTTAGATGCTTGAATACTGTCTGCTTCTCAACCCACCCACAGCGCTTATCTGAGTCATCAATGCTAAATGAGGCTGCGCAGCGCTAATGACATTATTTTTTTTTTTTTAAACGCTGTTGAGCTGCGGATATGCTCCCAAAGGCGTCGAGCTGATGATTTGCGGAAATTAAAAATTAAGTAAGAAAGCGACGGTATAAAAAGTTGCCTCGCAGCATGTAGAAAAAATTGAATGGATATGATTTTTTTTTTTGCTTTTCAAGTGATGTACTTAATGAGCAAAAAGAAAAGTACTCAAGAGGTCAAAAGAAATAAAAAAATTGTCTATAGCCCAAAAGAGAAAATTGATGAGTTCTAAACTTAATTGTTTTTATTTTGTATCAAAATTCATAAAAAAATACATAAACTGCCTTAACTTAAAAAAAAAAAAAATACATAAAAATATTGCTGCTAAACAACTGCTTCACACCCTGTACGGATCAAAAGAACATTGAAAATAAACCAATTTAGAAGCTGACATAAATATCAACCTTGTTCCGCTTTGAGCGATTTTAACGATTTACGAACTTGCTGTCGGAATCAGTGTTGCTTTTGGGTATTTTTGCGCCCAAAAGTATCTTTGATCTTTCTTGCTTAACTTGCCCTTCGCTTTGTACGTGTACAATTCTTTACTTTTATCAACATTTTCATTCATGAACAGCTATGCGCTGGTCAACCGCAAGCACTGCGATAACGGTATGTATATGTGTCTGTGTTTTTGTGAATGTGTGAGTTTATATGTACTTTTTATTTATACCATTGTTGTAAAGTTTTTTCCTTTGAGTAAGCTAACTCCTCTATATCCTTTAAGTTACATTTGAAACACAACAGCGTGAGTCAAATTTTTGTTACTTTATTTAATTTTAATAAAAAGTATGCTGCTTCGCTGCTGGTAAATAAAACTTAAAAAATAAATATTAATATTTATGTATTGCCACGAAAAAGCTTATGAGCAGGTCATGAGCAACAGAAAGAAAATTGCTGCTGAATTTGAATAATTTTTTAATTTAGCTCGAATACAATAAGTTTCAAAAGCTTTTCGTTGCATATCTTTAGGCTGTTGCGGCTTAACGTTGGCCGTTATTTGTTTTTGGTGTTTTTTTTTTTGGTTGCTTCACATACACATTTATATAATTTGTTTTCAGATTTTTGTGCATTTATTTTATTTTATGCTTGCACTATATTGAACACTTCTACCTGCCTAACCAAAATGCCTTTTTTACGTGCCTGTGTCAGTTTGAGTGTATGGTTTGCTCTTGTGTGTGTGTGTGAATGCAAAGCTGTGCTTTTGGTTTTCCTTTGGCTGACCAGCAAATATTGTATGCTTCAGCTGCATCATATTTATTTATTTTATCTGTTTTTACCCATTTTATTGTCTGTTTTGATATTTATTTCCCACTGAGTATATATCTATGTATTTGTGTGTGTAGCGGTTTTTGTTTTCATTCAGCTTAAAGTCTTAAAATATAGCTAGCATGGTTTCAGTGCACGAAAGCTTTAAGCTTCGTTTTAATAGTTTAAACTTTTTTAACTAAATATAAAGCGAAACTTTCAAAGCTGTTTGGATAAAAGCTTTAGAATAAATTAAATTTTTCATAAATTTCGATGTAGTTTAAATTTTATTTATATCGAGCACAATAGTTTGTCGAATTAAAAAGCGCAAAATTTATTACATATTCCGGAAAATACTTAAGCTTTTTACAACCAATTTGCGTGTTTCTTTTTAAGTATGAAAAAAGCTCAACGCTCACAAAGTTCGTTAATTCAAATTTTATTTTTGTCTTGCTTCGTAGAAAAACTACTGTGTAGGCAATGAAAAAATTAAAATTTAAATAGAATTTTAATTTTAACTATTTAATTAAATAAAAGTTTTAGTTAAATACTTTGAAACAAAACCTCTCTGTAGGTAATGAAAAAGTTTAAATTTGAAATTAAATTAAATTGTAAGTTTAATTATTAAATAAAATGAAGTTTTTAGTTAACTTTAATTTTATTAATTTTGATTTGAAATTTAAAAAACTCATTTCATAAAAAATGAATTTTATTTCAAACACTAAAACCAAAATAAGAATGTAAACAAAAATTTGATAGTAAAAAATAAAAATTATAAATTTTAAAAAATTTAATAAAATTAAAAATTTTAACTTAAACCTTAAAAAATTAACATTTAAAAATTAAAACACTTGCGACTAAAAATTCAAAATTAAATATGATGAATAACAAATTTTAAATTTAAAACCAAAAATTCAAATTTTATTTTTTTTAAGTTTAATTTTTTTAATTTTTAAATTTAACTTTAAATAATAAATATTTAATTTTTACTTTAAATAATAATATATTTTAAAATTTTTAACATTTAATGTTTATTAAATGTTTTTAATTTCTAATTAAATGTTTTGAATTTGAAATTTAAATTTTAATTTAAATTTTAAAATTTAAAATTTAAAATTTAAAATTTAAAATTTAAAATTTAAAATTTAAAAATTTAAATTATTTTAAAATTTAAAATTTAAAATTTAAAATTTAAAATTTAAAATTTAAAATTTAAAATTTAAAATTTAAAATTTAAAATTTAAAATTTAAAATTTAAAATTTAAAATTTAAAATTTAAAATTTAAAATTTAAAATTTAAAATTTAAAATTTAAAATTTAAAATTTAAAATTTAAAATTTAAAATTTAAAATTTAAAATTTAAAATTTAAAATTTAAAATTTAAAATTTAAAATTTAAAATTATATGTTAAATTTTAGATTTTAAATATAATAAATATAAATATAACTAAATAGAATATAAAATAAATTTTAAAATTCAAAATTTAAAGTTTTAATTTTTATGAAATTTATATGTTGAAATTTAAAATTTTGATAATTTAAAAAATTAAAAAAACCTATAAATTTAATGTTTAAAATTTTGAAAAATTTGAACATTCAAATTTAAAATTAAATGTAAACGTGAAAGTTTTAAATTTTAGATTTGTAGTTCATTAAAAAAATTTTTTAAAATTTAGATTTCAACTTATTTAAAATTTTTAAAAATGTAAAACTAGAAACTTAGAAATTGAAAAATTTAAACATAAAAATTTTAAAATTTAACATTTTGTTTTAAATTTTATTTTAAAAAAGTAAAAAAAAAATAAATTTAATAAAAAAATAAATTTTCAATTTTTAATAATAACATTACCAAATACCAATTCCCATTACCATTATCATTTCCAATTACCATTACCAAGTACCATTATCCATTGCCATTATCCCTTGCCAGTACCAATTACCATTTCCAATTACCATTACTAATTATCAGTATCAATTGTCAATTACCATAATCAGTTACCATAACCAATTACCAATTACCGATTACCATTACTATTTCCAATTACCATTTCCAATTATTTTTACCAATTACCATTATCAATTACTTTTAGCAATTTCCGTTAGTAATTACCAATTACCAGTTAGCATTGTCAATTACCATTACCAAATATTATTAACAATGAACATTTCTAACTAACATAACCAATTATCATTGCCAATTAACATTTCCAATTACCATTATCAATTACCATTACCAATTACCAATTACCAATTACCAATTAATGATTACCAATTACCATTACCAATTACGATTTCCAATTATCATTACTAGTTACCAATTGGCATTACCATTACCGATTACCATTGCCATTACCAATTACTAAATACCAATTAACAATTACCAATGACCAATTACCATTTGCATTACCAATTACCATTTCCCATTACCAATTACCATTACCAATTACCATAACCAATTTAAAATTTAAAAATTCAAAATGAAATGTAACGGTTAATTTTTAAGCAGATAAAAAATTTAAACTTATAAAAGATTTAACCCTTTCAATGGATTTGTCCATTATATTGGACACATCATAAAATAATTTTTGTTTTTATTTTCTAACGCGTTTTTTAAAATCAAATAGGTTGGTACTATGAAATGAAGTTGTAGCAACATGATAAAAATAAATTAAGTGAGATATATAATGTTTAACTTAGTTGTATTTTCGATTTTTTGCCCAAAAGAAGCGTCAAATTCATTTTATTTCGCGAGTTAATAACTGTTGCAAAAAAACAAAAGTGGTGACTGCGATTGGTATGCAAAGCATAATTTTTTTTTTTGAAAATTATATTATAAATAACGCACTTGCATTGATCTCCGGTTGTCTTAGTTCAAGGTAAGAACACCTAAATATTAAAATACAACCTTTGAATAATTTTGTCCATTAAATTGGACAGCCTGGCAAAAGATGAGCAGCGTATGTTTATCGAAGGATGTTTTTTAATCTTTTTATGGCCTAAATGCTGGGAAAAAATTTCCACGATGCAAAGCCAGTTTTAAATTTAAGTGTGCATTTTTCCAGAATTTTGTGTTCAAATTTTGAAATTTAAGTTATAATATTAAATTTAAACTTTTAATTTAATTATTTCATTAAATGAAATTTAATTAAAATTTAATTTAGTCTCAATTTTAAATTTTACAAAAAAAATTAAATTAAAAAATTTATAAAAAAATAAATTTAAAACTTAAAAAAAAAATTTAATTTAAAAATTAAATTTTAAATATTAAATTTTGAAACACAGATACATCAAACTGTTTCAAATTTAATTAAAATTTAATTTAGTTTCAATTTTAAATTTAAAAAAAAATTAAATTAAAAAATTTATAAAAAAATAAATTTAAAACTTAAAAAAAAATTTAATTTAAAAATAAAATTTTAAATATTAAATTTTGAAACAAAAATACATCAAACTGTTTGGAAAGTTTGCGAATAAATGTGATATTATAATTTATATTATTAAATATAAATTATAAATAAATTATAAATTATAAATATTTATTATTTATATTTTTTATAATAAATGTGAAAGTAAAATTTCTAGTGCTTCAAATAAAATTTTCCATGAAATTGTTCTGCAAAAATTCTCAAAATTTTAATTGGCTAAAAATTATTATCGTAGAGTTACAACAATTATATGCTGCAAGCTGGTACTAGATGGTATCTTATTAATAGAATGTGAACAAAACGTTCACCATTAGTAGAAATAGAATATCTCCCGAGATTCAAAACAAATTTTAACGAATTAAACAATTGGATTAAATGAAATTTGCATAATTAAGAAACTTTCTGAAATCGACCAGGCAGCACAGCCACAAGCAGATTCCACACGCTAACTTTGCGCACGCTACCAACTCTGCTCTATACAGCAGAGTGTGTAGCAACTGAATACAAAAACACACATGCAAACTTTACACACATACAAACTCAACCTTCACATCAAAACTCAATTTGAAATGATACCGAGATCAGGTTGAAGACAAAAAAAAAACCCAAAAACTAAATCCACTTCGAGCAGATAAAGGTGCCAAATTGATACAAACACATATGCACCAGCAGGGGAATCAGCTCAACAATTACACATTTAAAATTAGTATTCATACTTTTTTGCAGTCAAGTGTCCTTCCACAGTTAAGAGTTAAAAACAACAGTAGTTTATAAAAGTCAGCATTTCATTCTCTACATCTCAGAAATAGAAACCGAACAACTCAGCACTGATGAGCAACAACAAATTTGCATGCGTCCCAAATGACCGGCCGTAGGCTGAGTTGTGTCAACTTTTGCTGTAGCTTTAGCTGTGAGCATAAAAGTTGTCGCCATTGTTGTTGCAGTTGAATGCTACACCCTAAGGATAAAATTCAGGAACTAGAAGTTTTTATTCTCTGCAGTACGAAAAAGTTCAAAAGTTAAAAAATGATTTTCACAAAAAGTTCATCAATTCGAACAGGCTCTCCAACGCAGGTTGGAGAAATCAAAGTTGTAGACAAAAAAATATACAAAATCAATGCAGCATGAAGACCAAGCAACTGAAAAAGAAAATAAAAACACTGAGCAGGACAAGATCTTAAACTTAGAATCGAATCTCAAGTGGGTGTGAGGAGGCCTCAGATAGCATCTATAGAAATAGAGATACTTGTTTGTTTGCAGAAAAAAAAATATTTACAAAAATAATTGCAGTCCATATTTCAATATTCAATATACCTGACTGACGGTATGAATCTAAATAACTGTTATATTCATTTAAGTAAATTCTTTTCTTGAACAACTCTATTTCAAACTTTTCTCACAAAACCAGAAACTGCTCTCTACATTCAACTAATGAATTTCATGTCTAGGGCAAATATTTTCTATGTCGCAGAGTGTAACAACAATAACAACTTGAGCAAAAGTACCAGGAATGAGCTCGTATAGATTCACTTTAAATGGCATTCATAAAATATATAAATGTCAAGCAATCGGAATCAAAAGAATCTGCTATATACTGTTCTTTTTCATCTACTTCTTCTTCTGCTTCCTCTTCTTCTGCCTCTTATTCTTCTTCTTACTTCTTGTGCAACATAGCAGTTGAAATAATTTTAATTGCAATTTCAACATTTATATGTTGCCGTTGTTCTTGTTTTTTGTTGCTACGTTATGAAGTGAATAAAATCTACTTCCGGTCTTGAGCAACAAGGAAATTTTATTAGATGCTTGAACGTTGGTCACGTTTTGTACAACGATGCTCCATTGCAGCATCCATGCATGAGATGGATTCAATTTTGGGTTCATCATATTAAGACTTTTCCTTCATTCCATACAGAACACTCAATGATGCAGAAGCATGTAGAACATTGAATGGCGAGGGAAGGGAGAAGAGTGCAGACCACAGTATATGTTGACAACTTGAAACGTATTGCCAGCCAAAAACGAAGACAATTATGAGCAGCTAGGATAAATTGGACTCTATCTGATTCAAATATTAATGCAATCAAACCTAAAATGACTTCGACAGCTGTGAAAACTGCTATGGCCACACAATATTAAGGATTCGAAAGCAAGGTATTTTTGCCTAGAGGAGGAGGAAGAGGAGGTGATAGTAGACAGCAGCAGAGTAGACAGCAAATTATTCTTTCATGTACTACGAAGTGCTTTAAAATGACACAATTACGAAGGAAAAATTTATATTTTATACAATTAGGCGATTGATAGGAAGTAAAATGGTTTTTCAGGTATTTGCTTTGGCATTTAATGAATACAACTGACATTTGAGGTTAGAAAAGAATTTGAAAATTTATCATTTTCAATTTTGGTTTTGAAGAAAAGAACAAATAATAATTGTGACATTTATGTTAAATTTGTTTAGCGAACATGACAAAAAATGCAATTTAAATATAATTAAAGTAAACACTTGAAATAAAATTTTACTTAAAATCAATCGGTAATTCGAAGACCATGGTAATTGGTATTGGTAATGGTAATTTGTAAAGGTAATTGGTGTTGGTGATTGGTTGTGGTTTGGCAATGGTAATTGGTAATTTGTAATTGGTGATTTGTAATTAGTAATTGAAATTTGTAATGGCAATTGGTAATTGGTAATTTGTAATTTGTAATTTGTAATTTGTAATTTGTAATTTGTAATTTGTAATTTGTAATTTGTAATTTGTAATTTATAATTTGTAATTTGTAATTTGTAATTTGTAATTTGTAATTTGTAATTTGTAATTTGTAATTTGTAATTTGTAATTTGTAATTTGTAATTTGTAATTTGTAATTTGTAATTTGTAATTTGTAATTTGTAATTTGTAATTTGTAATTTGTAATTTGTAATTTGTAATTTGTAATTTGTAATTTGTAATTTGTAATTTGTAATTTGTAATTTGTAATTTGTAATTTGTAATTTGTAATTTGTAATTTGTAATTTGTAATTTGTAATTTGTAATTTGTAATTTGTAATTTGTAATTTGTAATTTGTAATTTGTAATTTGTAATTTGTAATTTGTAATTTGTAATTTGTAATTTGTAATTTGTAATTTGTAATTTGTAATTTGTAATTTGTAATTTGTAATTTGTAATTTGTAATTTGTAATTTGTAATTTGTAATTTGTAATTTGTAATTTGTAATTTGTAATTTGTAATTTGTAATTTGTAATTTGTAATTTGTAATTTGTAATTTGTAATTTGTAATTTGTAATTTGTAATTTGTAATTTGTAATTTGTAATTTGTAATTTGTAATTTGTAATTTGTAATTTGTAATTTGTAATTTGTAATTTGTAATTTGTAATTTGTAATTTGTAATTTGTAATTTGTAATTTGTAATTTGTAATTTGTAATTTGTAATTTGTAATTTGTAATTTGTAATTTGTAATTTGTAATTTGTAATTTGTAATTTGTAATTTGTAATTTGTAATTTGTAATTTGTAATTTGTAATTTGTAATTTGTAATTTGTAATTTGTAATTTGTAATTTGTAATTTGTAATTTGTAATTTGTAATTTGTAATTTGTAATTTGTAATTTGTAATTTGTAATTTGTAATTTGTAATTTGTAATTTGTAATTTGTAATTTGTAATTTGTAATTTGTAATTTGTAATTTGTAATTTGTAATTTGTAATTTGTAATTTGTAATTTCTAATTTGTAATTTGTAATTTGTAATTTGTAATTTGTAATTTGTAATTTGTAATTTGTAATTTGTAATTTGTAATTTGTAATTTGTAATTTGTAATTTGTAATTTGTAATTTGTAATTTGTAATTTGTAATTTGTAATTTGTAATTTGTAATTTGTAATTTGTAATTTGTAATTTGTAATTTCTAATTTGTAATTTCTAATTTGTAATTTGTAATTTGTAATTTGTAATTTGTAATTTGTAATTTGTAATTTGTAATTTGTAATTTGTAATTTGTAATTTGTAATTTGTAATTTGTAATTTGTAATTTGTAATTTGTAATTTGTAATTTGTAATTTGTAATTTGTAATTTGTAATTTGTAATTTGTAATTTGTAATTTGTAATTTGTAATTTGTAATTTGTAATTTGTAATTTGTAATTTGTAATTTGTAATTTGTAATTTGTAATTTGTAATTTGTAATTTGTAATTTGTAATTTGTTATTTGTAATTTGTAATTTGTAATTTGTAATTTGTAATTTGTAATTTGTAATTTGTAATTTGTAATTTGTAATTTGTAATTTGTAATTTGTAATTTGTAATTTGTAATTTGTAATTTGTAATTTGTAATTTGTAATTTGTAATTTGTAATTTGTAATTTGTAATTTGTAATTTGTAATTTGTAATTTGTAATTTGTAATTTGTAATTTGTAATTTGTAATTTGTAATTTGTAATTTGTAATTTGTAATTTGTAATTTGTAATTTGTAATTTGTAATTTGTAATTTGTAATTTGTAATTTGTAATTTGTAATTTGTAATTTGTAATTTGTAATTTGTAATTTGTAATTTGTAATTTGTAATTTGTAATTTGTAATTTGTAATTTGTAATTTGTAATTTGTAATTTGTAATTTGTAATTTGTAATTTGTAATTTGTAATTTGTAATTTGTAATTTGTAATTTGTAATTTGTAATTTGTAATTTGTAATTTGTAATTTGTAATTTGTAATTTGTAATTTGTAATTTGTAATTTGTAATTTGTAATTTGTAATTTGTAATTTGTAATTTGTTATCTGTAATTTGTAATTTGTAATTTGTAATTTGTAATTTGTAATTTGTAATTTGTAATTTGTAATTTGTAATTTGTAATTTGTAATTTGTAATTTGTAATTTGTAATTTGTAATTTGTAATTTGTAATTTGTAATTTGTAATTTGTAATTTGTAATTTGTAATTTGTAATTTGTAATTTGTAATTTGTAATTTGTAATTTGTAATTTGTAATTTGTAATTTGTAATTTGTAATTTGTAATTTGTAATTTGTAATTTGTAATTTGTAATTTGTAATTTGTAATTTGTAATTTGTAATTTGTAATTTGTAATTTGTAATTTGTAATTTGTAATTTGTAATTTGTAATTTGTAATTTGTAATTTGTAATTTGTTATCTGTAATTTGTAATTTGTAATTTGTAATTTGTAATTTGTAATTTGTAATTTGTAATTTGTAATTTGTAATTTGTAATTTGTTATCTGTAATTTGTAATTTGTAATTTGTAATTTGTAATTTGTAATTTGTAATTTGTAATTTGTAATTTGTAATTTGTAATTTGTAATTTGTAATTTGTAATTTGTAATTTGTAATTTGTAATTTGTAATTTGTAATTTGTAATTTGTAATTTGTAATTTGTAATTTGTAATTTGTAATTTGTAATTTGTAATTTGTAATTTGTAATTTGTAATTTGTAATTTGTAATTTGTAATTTGTAATTTGTAATTTGTAATTTGTAATTTGTAATTTGTAATTTGTAATTTGTAATTTGTAATTTGTAATTTGTAATTTGTAATTTGTAATTTGTAATTTGTAATTTGTAATTTGTAATTTGTAATTTGTAATTTGTAATTTGTAATTTGTAATTTGTAATTTGTAATTTGTAATTTGTAATTTGTAATTTGTAATTTGTAATTTGTAATTTGTAATTTGTAATTTGTAATTTGTAATTTGTAATTTGTAATTTGTAATTTGTAATTTGTAATTTGTAATTTGTAATTTGTAATTTGTAATTTGTAATTTGTAATTTGTAATTTGTAATTTGTAATTTGTAATTTGTAATTTGTAATTTGTAATTTGTAATTTGTAATTTGTTATCTGTAATTTGTAATTTGTAATTTGTAATTTGTAATTTGTAATTTGTAATTTGTAATTTGTAATTTGTAATTTGTAATTTGTAATTTGTAATTTGTAATTTGTAATTTGTAATTTGTAATTTGTAATTTGTAATTTGTAATTTGTAATTTGTAATTTGTAATTTGTAATTTGTAATTTGTAATTTGTAATTTGTAATTTGTAATTTGTAATTTGTAATTTGTAATTTGTAATTTGTAATTTGTAATTTGTAATTTGTAATTTGTAATTTGTAATTTGTAATTTGTAATTTGTAATTTGTAATTTGTAATTTGTAATTTGTAATTTGTTATTTGTAATTTGTAATTTGTTATTTGTAATTTGTAATTTGTAATTTGTAATTTGTAATTTGTAATTTGTAATTTGTAATTTGTAATTTGTAATTTGTAATTTGTAATTTGTAATTTGTAATTTGTAATTTGTAATTTGTAATTTGTAATTTGTAATTTGTAATTTGTAATTTGTAATTTTTAATTTGTAATTTGTAATTTGTAATTTGTAATTTGTAATTTGTAATTTGTAATTTGTAATTTGTAATTTGTAATTTGTAATTTGTAATTTGTAATTTGTAATTTGTAATTTGTAATTTGTAATTTGTAATTTGTAATTTGTAATTTGTAATTTGTAATTTGTAATTTATAATTTGTAATTTGTATTTAATATAAATTTTAAGGAGGGACATTACATTCGCTCAGAGAAATCATACTTTTTTTAAAAATTCATAACTCAGTCAAAAACAAACAATTTTCAATTGGACAATTTTAAATTTTAAATTTTAAATTTTAAATTATAAATTTTAAATTTTAAATTTTAAATTTTAAATTTTAAATTTTAAATTTTAAATTTTAAATTTTAAATTTTAAATTTTAAATTTTAAATTTTAAATTTTAAATTTTAAATTTTAAATTTTAAATTTTAAATTTTAAATTTTAAATTTTAAATTTTAAATTTTAAATTTTAAATTTTAAATTTTAAATTTTAAATTTTAAATTTTAAATTTTAAATTTTAAATTTTAAATTTTAAATTTTAAATTTTAATTAATTAAATTTTAAATTTTAATTAAATTTAATTTTTAATTAATTTTTAATTAAATTTTAAATTTTAAATTCTAAATTTTAAATTTTAAATTTTAAATTTTAAATTTTAAATTTTAAATTTTAAATTTTAAATTTTAAATTTTAAATTTTAAATTTTAAATTTTAAATTTTAAATTTTAAATTTTAAATTTTAAATTTTAAATTTTAAATTTTAAATTTTAAATTTTAAAGTTTAAATTTTAAATTTTAAATTTTAAATTTTAAATTTTAAATTTTAAATTTTAAATTTTAAATTTTAAATTTTAAATTTTAAATTTTAAATTTTAAATTTTAAATTTTAAATTTTAAATTTTAAATTTTAAATTCTAAATTAAATTTGGTAAAGAGAGAATTTTAAATTTAATTTAAAAACAGTTGAATTTAAATTGAGTTTTAAATTAATGTGAATAAAAAGAAAAATTTTTAATTTCTTTTAAATGATTTAAAGGAAAATAGTGGCACTGATCATATGACAAAGTCCTTTCCGAATCGGGAAGATTACAATCCGATAGAAATATAATGGTATCGAATGGATCTATAAGATCTAAAAGTGAATCGACACGATCTATTGAATGCTTATAACCGGACGCTGGTTGTGAAGGGAGAAATAAACAGAAAATTATGAAAATATTCCGTTTTGAGATAAGAACTTTATGACATATATGGTCAAAAATAGCAGTATGGCAGTTTTTTTAAAAAAATAGGGTCGAAAGGATTACGAATTGCAAAGACACCACGATCTGAGAAGTGATAGTCTTTGACGAGTCTCTGAATCTATTCTGAACAACACAAAGACAGACTTAAGGATATCAGTATCTTTGAAGTTCGGGCTAAGATTGGTCTCAGTAAAGGCAAAATTGTTATAGAGTGTTGAAGAAAATTAAGGCACATTTTAGTAATTTTTATGTGCAGTGCTCTTACAGTCAAGTAATGAATTCGGAGTAGGGTTTTGAAAAAAAAACAAATTGGCCATTTCATAGCTCAAATGTTTTATGCCGACTCCGAACGGCTCAAGTTCATTTTTCAAGAAGCTTTTTATTGCCGTTGTCTGCAGAGAGTTGCCGCGGCTAGTCAGAAATACGTATTTCTGTGGAAAAAATTTTCTGTTGTCAGATGGTGATTCGAACCCGGGTCTGCCGAGATTCGTTGAGTCGCACGCCACATACTTAGTTGCTCATGAAATCGGTTAAATTAATAAATATGGTACTTTATGAATACAGGCAATATAAAGGCAAATACGTTGTTGAAGACTTTATATTCTCTGAGTTTACTATTGTTTATATGATCCATATGACTGTCTAAGTTTGATCTATTTTTTTTTTTTAAATAGTCTTCAAGAGCCGAAATAAAAAAGATATAAATTTATAATATTTAAAACAATACATAACATATTAATACAAGCTTCATGCTCCGCACCTCATAACACTCAAACTTTATTTATTTGTTGCTATTACAGTGCTTTCAAACTTTTTAATTTATTTCAGCCGAAAACAAGTTCAGCCTAAAAGTGTGCACAGAAAATTTCTTTGGTATAAAAATGGATGTGCATAAGTAGAATAATTTTTTGTTTTGCTATTTTTTACTGCTTATAGTTTCAACCCGCTGTATGATGGGTTTTTATATGCAAAATGATTTAAATTGATGAGAGCAAATCGTGCACTTAATACTGTTGACCTTTGAGCAAAATTTTTGTATATTGTTGTAGCTGTTTATTGAACTTTCTTTAACACTCTTTATCGCCCTCTTCATTCTGCTTTTGCAAGTTCGTTCGATATCTATATCGTTTTTGACGTTTTTGTATAATAATATAGCTTTTTTTCATAAACATGCTCTGATAAAGATGCCAAAAGTTTGCGAGTGAAAAAAGTGCGTGCTTCTTCCCATTGCGCTTTTTTGCCAGTTCAGCAGTTGTGGAAGTGAAGAAAACAAGGTGGAGCTTGGCAAGTTTCCAGATTATTTTCTTTTCTATTCGCTTTTTTTTCTGTCTCTATATATACAGCGATTATGAAGGCGCAACAACTAAAGGAAAAAAGAAAAAAATTTGTTGGCAATCATTTTTGCTTGCAACGTCCTTTTCGCTCCATTTAACGAGTCATACGTCCAAGCACTCGTTCGGCCGTCACTGGTAAAGCCATCCAATCCAATCATTAATTTGTTAATTCTTTGCATTGCAGCGGCAAAAAACATTAATCAACTGCTTGTATGCATCATTATCATCATCATCATAAACATCATAAGCAATGGCGACTGCTGCATGGGCGTTGGCATAAATAAAGTCCTTCGAAATTTTTCTGAACTTTAACTTCTCTGCTTTGCGTGAACGTAATTATTCGTGACTATTGCTGTCTCTCTTAGTTCGGGGTAATTGTTATTGATGATGAGGTTGCCAATTTAAGAGCGTGTTGCTGCTGCGCTGATAAGCTACTCATGTTCATGTGTTTTATTTTGATCCTTTCATTATAGTCCAAGGCAGATAAAACTGTTTTGTGGTTATGCGATATGCTTTTGCTTTTGTTTTTTTTTTGTATGAATTTATTTTTTTTCAATCAAAGTGAATTGCACTTTCTTTTGTTCACGATACATATGTTACATTCACTATGGCTATAGCAACTACAGAGAGCACACTGGGATATTTCTAGTGTTTAGCTGGTCAAAATTAAATTTTTCGGGCTCTACAAAATTAATTATTCAGTTTTATTACCATTCGGAAAATAGTCTGGACCAAACTACTGTGTACTTGCTTGTCAAGTTGAACTATTTACCGTTAATAGACAGCCTGTTCAACTTATTAATTTGCTTTGAAGAAATTTTAAAAGTCGGTGGCTTTAAAGTTCTAAAAAAATTAAAATTTTCAAAGTTATATATGTCATCCTAAAATGGCATATTTGTAAAGGACGAAACCGATTTAATAGTTCGTGTGGTGGTAACGTGGCAACTCTCTAAAAGAGTTAATTAAACCTAGCACAGACCTAATTTGAAATTGATCGTCCGAAAGTGTCATTTTCTGAAAAATAGGCAGGAGTTAAGGGGGACTTATATCCATTTTTGTTGTTAAATCGGCCATTTTGAGTTAAAAATTTTGACAACGAATTGAAACTCAGGAATGTCGAAAGCAATCTAAGGAATACTATCAGCATTATGGCCTCTAAACCGGATAGAACTGGAACATTATTGTTGTTTTATCCGCCATTTTGAATTTAAAAATTTTGACAACGAATTCGTACTCAGCAATGCCGAAAACGTTCTAATGAATAATATTAGAATTTTTTTCCACTAAACCGGCTAGAAGTGCCCACCGTGCAGTGGAACCAATGCCACTGTAAGCAGTGAAAAAAAAAACATAAAACATGCATGAAGCTTCACTGTTTCCAACGCGATACATCTCGCTGAACACACAAATATTTAATGCCACTGTGTCTCTGTAGTGGTGAGCCAGCATCAAGGATTCATGTTGCCATCGTGATTTTTTTATCTGTTGGCATCGCTTTTGTGTTCAATGCCGTAGGTATCAAAAACGCAACGAACGCATGCCTGAATGTGTCTATTTGCTTGGATGTATGTGTGTGTGTATTAGTGTGTTCACTTGCGTACAGCGTTAGGGTAATTAACGCTTCTCCGCCAGGACTATTAAATCGGGTCTCTGTAAATTTTGTAAAATAGAAAAGTTTTTGTTTTTCGTTTTTTTTTTTGTCAAACAAAATCTATGAAAGCTTTCAAATTCTATCAGTATTCAATAACCAAAATGTTGCTGTTGGCATTACCAGCCCAGCCCGTCAAGGACTCTAACTTATACGTTCAACACGCATCCATTTGAGGCTGTTTTGTTGGTTGCGGGTTTCTGGCTTTGGGTTTCTTTGGTGACTTGGTCTGTTTGCCTGTTTGCTGGTGTATTGAATTTTGTGCTGTTGTTGTTGTTGTTGTTGTTGTTGTTGTTGTTATTGCTGATGCTATATTAATTCAATCACACTGCAGCTGATGGTGTTTGGATGTTTGTGCATGCATGTTTCTGCTGGTATTCCTAATAGATGTGCCAACGGCGGTTTTGCTTCGGTGCTATCATTTAAGTCCTCCGCATTTGCCTCTTTTATCATGTTTGCCTTCTCGTTTGGCATTTTTTGCATTGCGGCCAATCGGATTGACACTTTGCTGTAAGTGACCTAGCTGTGAGCTGTTGTCAATTTGTACCATTTTGCTCTAAATCAAAAAGTTTGCATAAATTTAGTTTTTATTCACTTGTTCAAAATCCTTGCGTATGTATTTCGTTTTTATAATCAGAAATATGCCACAAATTATGTCATATTGCAGTGATTTCGAATTTAATACGGGCTTTTGTAACAATTAAAACCACAAATAATTATTGGAAATGGAATTTTAGCTCTGTAAGCTTTGATCCGCACAGTGGTTGTAGAAGTGGAAATAAATATCAAAATTCATTAACTCTATTGGTGAATTGTATTACTTGACTCAGGTGAGGTTTGAACTTGGGATCCGTTGGTTCGCACAACACACATCTTAAAGACAATGACCGATATTATAACTGGACTTGTGAACTAGAAAAAAAAATGAATTTCGCAACCGATTCACTATGTAGACTATGCCTTATGAGTGAAGAAACCTTCCGACATATTCTCACCGAATTTCTAGCTGTTCTCCATGTAAAGAAGAGAAATATCGTGTCGAATTAGTCACACTAGGACATCTTGCTAATCTTAACCTCGATAATATTCTATGTTTTCTGAAAAAAACTGTGTGTAAAATAGCCATAATAACTTGCCATAATAATAGCCATAACTTGCCATAAATCATATCTATCTATCAATCTGTGTACCTTCTATACAAAATCATGTAAAAGGAGCTTCAGAAGAGGTACTGCTGTGGTCTTTTACTTTACTTGTCTGGTATTCTGACCATGTTTTATTAAGATTGGCAAACTTTTGTATGTACCTCCCATACAAAATCATCTAAAAACTTACCTCTAGGGTCGAATCGATTTTGACGATTTTTAGTACAAATATATTACCTTAATTGTCTAGCTTTCTGACCGAGTTTTGTTAAGGTACTATTACAGTTTGAAGCTATTAAAAACAACACCTTTTTATTAATTTTTTTACATAGTATTATAAAATTATTCAATTCAAATTTATTTACATTATGTACAGTTAAAGTTGAATATATAAAAAAAATGTTTTTTTTTGTTTTTGTATTTGTTGTTTATTTTCTAGAGGTCGTTGAAGTTGGCGTGTTTAAAAAAAAGTTGTAAGTTGGTTTCTCGTCTCCAGCATTTCCAAGGCGTCGGAAAGTAAAAAATCAAAGTGCAGTCTTCAGTTAAAGGTTGTAGTTGAGCACTCTACCTACGCAAATAAAAAAATAAGGCAAACAAAAAAAATGGCATGTGTTGAAAAAAAAATTTACAAAAAATCCCTCTTTTTGGCAGATATTCTTAGCCGTACAAAACAAAATATAAAAGTTTCTTAGTTTTTTATAGGTAGAGTGCTTAACAGAGTCTATGAAGATCACAATAAATTAAGTTTCATCGAAATCGGTCAAGCAGAACTCGAGATATCTTAGAAACCAATTCGAAAAAACTTGTTCGAGAAAAACGCGATTAGATTTTCTTCTATGAACGATAAAACATGAATAAATGCGTGACATACGAATATAATGTATATTATATCTTTTTTTATTTGATATTTTTTTATAAAATTTCGTACACGCATTCTTAAGGCCTTAAAGAACCAGATTCTAAAAAAAAAATTTTCCATTTTTTACACACTGTAATAGTACCTTAACCGATCTAATCGGGTCTAACCGATTTCTGCCATTTTTAGTATACATCTATTAATCTATTTGTCTAGCCTTCTAACCGTGTTTCGTTCAGGTCGGTTTATTTTTAATTTGTATCTTCCATACAACATGATCCTCAGGACCTCCTGAATGGTTTCAACAATTTTTCAATATATGCTTTTATTTTTTTTGAAGTGAAACTTCTTTGGCGGCGAGTGAAATTTCAAGGTAATTTTTCGTGACGCTAGGCTGACGTTTTCAATTAATATGAAAATTAAAAAAAAATTATTGCCGCTGCCAAGAATTGAACCCCGAACATCGTTGCTTATAAGACGGAATCTATTCCCTTACGCCACGTAGGCACATGAAACAAGTCTAACAAAATGTTATTAAAAGTGAACACGTAACATAATGAAAATAACATTAACTTTAGATTAACATTAACATTACATTATTAACATAACCGTAACATTAATTTTCATCCTACAAGTATGCACGGAAAAAAAAATAGAAAAATAGCTAAAACAGGAGCAGAACGCGTTCGTGAATATAGAGAGCGAATTAGAGCTCTTAAGAATACAGCCGCTGCTGGGTCTGCAACTAATGATGAAGGTAAGGTGATTGCAACAACGGCTGAGTTTCAAAATGCATTTTAACGAAACATCAGTGTATTTTGGTGAATCTACAAAGAACCAATCCCCAAAAAACACACTGATGCATCTCAACAAAATTTTAAAGCCAACCAAGTTGATGTACTCAACAATCAACGTTCGCTGCTTTATGAGGCCTCCATCAACATAGCAATTATTATGTTCAGGAAGCAGGAGGTAATAATGAACAAGATTTGCTTTCGGAGGCTCTTTCAAAGAGTACTATGCAAATGCAATCCAGCATTCAAAAAGTAACAGTGTTGAGAAGACATTCGAAAGCAACTAAAACACCAACTGAACTAAAACAAGGAACGAAAATAACTGTTATTTTACAATTTTCAAATGAAAAAAATGGTCGAAAGACTTTTTCAAATATACCATTATGTTGCAAATGTCCTCAGCTTCACGAATATTAAGTCGCTTTTAAATTTGAAACTGATTCTTTAAAAGTTAATTTCTTGCCTAGTATATTTCGAGGAAAAATAAAGGTTACTTTTGACTTTTATTTTATCGGTCAAAAATAGCAGTTATTTTGTGACTTTAATTTTTTCGGTCAAAAATATCAAGCAATTTGTGTTTTCTTAAAGGCTGCTTGAACTACTGGCAGATTGAACTGTTGACACCATGTGAAAATGTCTCACCGATGAGATGAAAATAATAATATCAAAATTTTTTTATCGGTAAAATGACTTGAACAAATATAAATTACCTGATATTTTTGACCGAAAAATAAACGGCAGAAAATAACTGTTATTTTTGCCCAAAAAAACTATAAGGCACAAAAAACTGTTATTTTTGTCGGAAAAAATAAAAATGAAGAGATAAAAGTTAATATGTGACACTTTCGACAAAAATCATATTCGGTACGGTCCCTGGATGCAAATATTGAATCAACAAATTATTATTCCATTTCGTATTGATTGAATTTCTTTTCAGATACTTTCGCTCTCTATTTCACACAAAATCTCTCTTAAAATAATCTCTCTTACTGTTAAAGAAGTTTCACTTCTGCCACGTGTACGTTGCTACACGCGAGTTTTTTTATGCTTTTTAT